>KK121523.1:0-33312 GCA_000611955.2 Stegodyphus mimosarum
CAAATCTAATTACAATTCTAAATAAATAGCCAAATAAATGTGAAATTCGTAACAATATTGATATCCTGAAAAAAAATTTACGGTATAGTGCGACAAAAATGGGTATGGATAGTGAATATGTTTTCATGCATGATAATGACCCGAAGCATACAGCCCTAAATACATGGCTTTAGATATTAAACACCTCAAAATTTATGGAATTTCCTGTTCAGTCACCCGACCTCAGTCTCAACGAGCATTTATGAGAAACGCTTGACAAAAATGTTAGATCCAAACACATTTCTAATAAAAATGGTTTAATAACTGCTCTTAAACAAGAATTGGAGTCCATATCTAGCACAATAACAGCAAATTTGATTGCTGTTACTGTGCTATATATGACTTCGAGTCATTGCCTAGGAGACTTGAAGCCGTTATTCACACTAAAGAATAATAAAACACGCTAATAATAAAACTAAAGTGGTATTAATTTATGAAAATATTCAACATTATGCATAGTGTACGAATACTTTTTACATCACAAGATGATGGAAGGATTGTTTTTGTTTTGTAAATGTCTTATTTATGCATGCATTTATTTTCGTGTCAATTTCGCATGGAAATATTAAAGTATATTTCATTATACATATTTAAAATTACTTATTGCGGAAATTCAGTTTATAGTTTTTATAATGAGACATTTTTAGATCATAACACTCACTGTACAAATACTTTCTACACTCACTGTAATCGAATATTATGCACGGATAGATGATCTTGAGCAAACGTATTACGATTAGAGAAAACGTGAGACGCGTTGCATCTTTTCATTGGCTCTCTCGCCCGATCCAACTTCATATCTGATGAAACAGTTTTCTGCTTCAGGAAGAGAACTGCGGAGATTTATAAATAATTTTCTAATAAGGGTGCGGCTCCAGGGGTTGGCCACAACCGGGAGTTGCGAGGAAGACAGTACCATCCCCAAATGAGGCCACCCACTCGCGAACTACGTTGGATCTACACGAGCAGTTATATCGCTTACATCTCCACTCAGGTGGAATTAATTTGAGGCGAAACCGCATGTTATTAGCAGCAAGCCGAAGGAATAAATAGAAAGTACACGATCTGCAATCTTATTTTATCCATCCAATCATTTATTTTTGTTTTTATTTATTTATTTATTTTTGTGCTTTGCGTGCTCACGTGTGGTTAATATCCATTCCCAGTTCGTGAAGTTTGTTCGGGTAATTTAATTTTGAAAGTTGAAGTTTCAGATTAAATGGCCAAGATTGAAACTGCAGATTAAGTTCATACTGATTGCGAAGGTTATAATATGTGACAACTGCATATTTTTGTTTGGTTTTTACCTCTGTTCACTGGCGGTAATGAGAGATATTAAGATATGATTAGCACCAGAAAAGTAAGTAAGTAATTAATGTATTTACTTACTGTATATTCCGGCGTAAAATTTTAGATATATTCGCTGTATAACGCGCACCCTTTCCTTAACGAAGAGATTTGAAAAATACATGTGCGATGATGCTCTTATCTTTTTGAAGTCATTCTTCCGAAGATTTTTTTCCAGCCTTTCGAACAATGGTATACCTAATTGCCAAGCGATAAGGGGAATTATATATATATGGGGGAAATGCTTGAGAGCGTAAATAATTCTGCAAACAAGGTGGGTTGTATTCATTGCAGGTGTGCACAAGAATGTTATGACTGGATTAAAAAAAAAGGAACATAATTTGGGGTAAGAATGCTCTTCCGGCCCAGATCAATTCTTGGAATTAAGACGCAGTTCAGAGTCAGATGTTTTCTTTTTCTGTAGTAATTTAAAACTGTGATTTTGAAGTGAGCATGGAAGACTTTAGTAAATCGCATTTGATTCATTTGAAACACAGTTGACTTAGTGTTTCTTTTAGCGGCTGTTTTCAAACGTAAAGTCATTAAATTTGCGAAAAAAATGGAATTCGAGCTGCACCAAGGCTTTTTGTGTTGGTAAAATCTCCATACATGAATGAAAGGAAAATGAAATCAATTAATATGTCAAAGAATAAATGTGCTTTTCCTAAAGGAGTTACGAAGTGGGCTAACCTAGAAGAACTGCGTCTTAGAAATTCTTCAGAATGGATTAATTGCAACAAGAAACAGCGTATGTTTATTTGCCTTAAAGTGGACAAAAACGAATGAAAATGGAAATGAAAACTTTAAAGCAACTTTGAGTTGGTATAGTGAATTTACGGCACAGAATAATTTATTTCGACGAGAAAAACAAAAGTTTCTTAAAGGCTTTCCAAAGATTTGGATAATAAATTGGTATTTCCAGAAGTATGTTACTGACTTTTTACGAAGGTAAAAAAATTATTTACTGTCCCATATTGGAAATATGGATGAAATTTTAGTAATGTCTGATATGACAGGGAATAAACAATAGACGTAAAAGGAACAAAGGCTGTTCACTTAAAAACAGCAGGTTAGGAAAAATCTGACCTCGTCGTAGTGCTTTCCTGCTTAGCGGCGGTACAAAATTAAAACCCATATTTATTTTTAAAAGAAAGACGATGCCAAAATGTAATTCCGCAAATTGTGTTTTAATTCATGTTCACGAAAAAAAAATGGATGGATGAAAACGCTGTGAAACTGTGGATAAGAAATATTTGGCAAAAGCGTCCGGTTGTCTTAAAGAATCCAGAAACTCTTTTAATTTGGGACATGCTCATATCCCATCTAATGGATAATGGAAAAATTGTAATACCAATATGCAATTATTCCAGGTGGATTAATGCCATTAGCCGAGCCTTTAGATGTGTGTATCAGTAAACCATTCAAAGGAAATTTATATCGACAGTGGAATACGTGGATATTAGAATGTGAGAAAAAAAAAGGAAACCTAAGGCGCCATGCCGCTCTAGAAATAGTGTTAGAGTCGATAATAAAAGCATGGAATGAGATTAAACTCACTTAAATCAAAAGTCATTTAAAAATGTAGTTTTATCTTACAATCTAGATGGAACGGAGGATTATTTATTTATGGATCAGAGTAACAGTGATATTGAAGATGAAACATATTCGATGATGTGCTTGAGAAGATATAATGGAAGTCGAATGTAACGAAATTTTCAAGTTATCTGATAATGAAAATTTAAATTCATAATGTATGTCATATCTTTTAAATAAACAGCTTTTAAATACATGTAGAAATCTAATTTTTATACCCTGATCTTTTCCTTATTTTTAAATCTATCATTTTTATATCCGGCATATCCGTAAATTAGAATCTTATTTATTTATTTATTTTTTTGGTATTAAAAGGGCGCGTTATGCGCCGGAATAAATATACGGCAATTACTCATTCTGGTATTTAAATATGCTGTAGAATATTCCTCTTTCATTATTACTTGGCATGTCGCAGTTTCGGAATTACGTAAATCCTTTGCAGATGTCGCTAACTCGATATAATGCGTCTCGCAACAAAGCAGTTTTTCTTGTATTGAATAAATAACATGCTTCATTAATTTGTTTGTTTAACCAACTACGAGCAAAGCATAACGGGGATGACTTCGTAAAGGGTTTTCTATGGGAAACTAGCTGCTATTGGCAATAACATGCTAGCTATATTATTACACTCAATTAAAGAATCTGGAATAAAAACATTCAGTACGGAAAACTGGTTTGCTTATAGGAAGATTTTCTTGTGTGGTTCAGTACGAGATCACTGAGGAAGTCTTAAGAAGGTTATAATAACCTTTTAATTTGAACAGAACAGCGAAAATAAAGGCACGCTGTTATGATACAATAACCACAGCACGTGGTGATGCAAGTGAATAGAACAGGACAGGACAAGAATAAGCATAGAGAGCACCAGAACTTTACCATATGGGGTACTATAACATTGTCCTGTGAGGCTACTGATCCATGTACGGGTGCAGATAAAAATATGCGGGACACAAGAGTGAAACATCCTTTAAACGTTTAACAATAGTCAAGAATTACGCAATTAAATTCTACATTAGAAGCTGGGTGAATAATTGTACCAGCGCGTCAGATTTAAAGGCAGCGAGAGACCGCAAAGCCGAATAATTACAATTGTCAGAGCTAACAGAAGCTAGCTGTGCAGTGCGCACGCAAAGCCAGAAACACTTTCTGTCTTAAAACCTAAAATCTCAGGTTAAATACTCACAACTAATTTGCATTTTGGTGAGGAATATAGAAAGGAGTAACTATAGTAAAGACTGAAATTATAACTGGTTAATTAACATAAAATATCATACACTTCTAATATTATTTATGAATATAATGTAAACTATAAATATGTGGCTATAAAATGCTATTTTTAAATATCAAATGTTCATTATAATCAGCGGGACGTATTTTAAATTCGACGCTGTTTCAAATATAAAAATTAAAATAGATTAGTCAAAACAGAAAAGATTTAATCTATTAAGAACTGTGTTCATCGTTTTTAAACTGCTCAGATTATTAAGCAGTTACATTTTAAGAGATACAAAAAATCCTACTTCATTGCTGTGGAAATTAATTATTTGCCATAATGCGTGGAAGATAAAGATCTTACGTTTTGCTCAATAGCAACACTTAACAAGCCACGTTGATGCTAAAATGGAAAATTTCAGAAATCATGGAACGTCTTCCATAAAGACAATTCTGATATCAAAATTATGATTTTTTTTCGAACAAACACAACAAGGAACTGCATAAACAATGAAAATTCTCGCAGACTCGGCCATGCATAATTTACACTGATGCTGAGGATGCTTCAGAAATACACTATTTTTAACTGAACTATCGTATTTCATGATGCTAGCCCGTTTGCACGTTTTATAATTTATAAACCTGTTAGTTATTTAATTAAAAACAATCTCGTGCATGACCGTAATTTTGTTGCAAAATTTTAATTTTTAATAATGCGTAGTGGTTATTATGTCGACTAACATACCACTGGGTCCGTATTTGAATTCCGGAGATGGCCATGGATTTTTGAAAATCCGCAGTACAGTTTGCGCCATGTCAAGTATAATCTTTGCGGCATGGTAAAGCAAGGTCTATGTGGCATGGGATGTGCAAAATTCTTTGAATATCAAACACCTTTCGAGGTCAGAGAGATAAAAGATTTTTGACCCTGTTCCTCGGGGTGTTCTTCATGTAAGCTGGGATAGTATTGGACAAAATCGTTTTGCCACATGTAATGCGGCCAAGAACGACAAGCGCCAACGTGACCACCGACTCTGCATCTAGGCTACGATTTATTCGTGGAATTGAATTTGCATATAAGGAGTATTACTCACAACAATTTTCGTCTATTAAAAACCTAACTGCGTTTTCAATTTGACATATTAATCAAAAATGGATCCTACCATATTCACAGACTTTTGTAATCATCTCTTGAAAGTTTTATTTCTGGAGAATGCACTGAAGAAATAAATTTTTCTGCTTGTTCTCATCTCTTTACATTCTTAATCTGTCGTTTATACGCTGTGCATTTGCGCATTATTATCAATGCATAAACTCTATTCTTTCAGAATGATTTCATTTCATTTTGTAATAACTGACTGACATCGGAAGCGTATATGAATCATATGAATCACTACAAAGGTTTCTTTCTGTGTATGCATTCAGAGACAAGTTGATAAATTAAAATTATACCTTTTGCAGCTTTGATGTGCTTTTGATGTTTAAGTTAAATGTCTCACCCATTTTGAAACGAAAATAGATGAAAGTTCGTAGTATATCTTTTTGATACCTTGTTATTACTGGAACTCCTATTGGGTGCAGAGGAAACCAGGGTGAATAATTCGTAAATAAGCTATTGGCGATCAACAAAAGAGAAGCTTAAACAGATAACTGTAACACCTCCATGGACATTAAACGACCCTTTAATAACAACTACCTACGTTATTTTGAAGAATGCCTTTCATGCTGTAATAATGACTTTCTGGAGAGAGTCTGCCTTTGTCCACACTACGCTTACAATGCTCTTAGCAGATCCTGATGACAGTTTCTGCGCTTGATAATTGAGGTATAATTGTCTTCTGACGTGTATGTTCTTCTTTTTCTCTACTCGTTAAAAAATGATGCTTGTTTTACTTACATCATTGACGGTTATGTTCGTTTATAACACGCTAAATGAGGTGATGATTGATTCGACAGATGACGTTCCAAAATCTCTGGTGTCGAGGCTTGAAATTGCAGTTATTTGCACACCGCTTTGTACGAAATATTTCTGGAACCTTTGATGATCCCTCAGCGTGATGAATAGACGAACTGCGAAAGGTGTCTTTTGGAATTTTCTTTCATGTGGAATTCTTTGATCAGGTATGCACTTCCTTTCAAAAGCAAGTGAGGATAAATGCTGTGAGCTTGTGCTTATTAGGCTGTCTTTAGCCACCAGATTTATTCGATGTTGTCTAGAGGCAACCAGCCATTATAGCGTCAAATAAACTTATTTAATATGAAGAAAAAATCTGATGTTGGATACCGCATGGTTTCTTTGTATGGCGCTTATTAAATTATACACATTTTTTGCAGCACTTAGTTTAAACTTATTTCCTCGAATTATACTAACTTAATCAGCCGATCCTTCAAGGCAAGTTGAAAATGACATCAAAAATTGAAAATTTTGAAATTAAATATCTCGGTCAATTTTTGTCGTGTGGGGAGCCTAACTTCTTGTATTTTATTTTTCTATAACGAGTGTAAAACTTTCCCAGATATAAGTACAGAAACCGGGAGATCGCATTAAAATTTAGATTTCGTTATTTGTCCGAAAGTAATTTTTTTACGTGACATTTTCAAAACTTGAATGTTTTCGTTATTTAAAACACTTCTGAAATTGGAAGCATTGGAATTGTTTCAAGAACAAACGGTTGCGAAAATTAAGGTCGCAGAACGACTTGAGCCGGGTAAGTTGGTGGGTGTATATATATATATAGATACTGTATATATACATAAAGTAAAAATAATTATAACTAAACAGGCAAAAGAAATTTAGCAAAATAAATAATAATGATATGCAATTGTTAAAATTATAGAAACATTTAGCTTTTGTTCAAATTAAAATTATGCGGAACAAACTTTTAATAAAAGAAAACATCTAGTGGAAATAAAAATTAGAAATACATATGAAAAAGCTGTATTATCACGCTTTGTCAAGAGTAGGTTTGTCACTGAGTGACAACACTTCTTCTGGCTTCTGATTCTATGCGTACGTAAGAACCACGAAAAAAATCCATTTTGAATTTATTGTACAATCCATTTGGGACTAAAGAATCCTTTATTCTGTCCGTACGTACAGACGTCACGCAGAAATAATCAGAATGGATTCGGGAATGGTTAAATGAGTATTTCCATTGAAATCTGATAACTGAAATTTTTCGCGATTACAATACTTCTTTTACTTCATACAAAAAAGCAAAATTACTTAAAAACAGAGTGTTATAGTTAAGGAAGCTGGAACGAAAATTTATCTGTTGTTTAAATTAGAAATGCTATACATTCTATTTCGTACAAATTTGTCTTAACTTAATTTTAGAACTTCAGTTAAGCTCAAACATTCTCGATAATTTTCCCTAAGCAACAAACTGGTACGTTTTCTCCGGCTACTAAAAACGATTTGTGAAACTATACCCAGTATACAGGAGTTGGTTGATTCCGATTCATCTACGTTGCGTGGTTTTCTTTGGTACATGCTCTTACTAGTCCCCCCCCAAAAGTGAAAATGCCACTAACATCAGATCTTAGTTTCTGGAGAAGATTCATTTTCGCCAGGATTAAAAATCTTCAATATCTTGACTTGCAACCCAAAAACTTCTGGCAAATCTGTTTTTGATTTTCGAAGTGAGATTTCGGAACACTTGACACAACTATTTGCTCAGAGCCTCAATTTGTTTTAATCCATCTCTAAATCGGTAAAGATCAAGAAGGTAACCATGCACGTCATTCGAAAACTTGTAATTGCAGTGCACTGAAACGCTTTGCAATGATTTTTGCAACTGGTTGCTCGATCTTTTCCCAGAATAACATTCTTGCAGATTTGATGCCCATGAAAGAAACACTTTACTTCATGAGACTTTTTGATGTAGGGTTTATCCAGTAAAAAAGCGTATCCAAGAAAATAATCAAGCTTGGTCGGGAAAAATTTCGGCTATGATACATCAGCGGAAATATCCACTTTAGCTGTACCCAAACCCTATTTTGACTATTTTTTTCTGTGACATCTGTACAGACCAACAAGATACGGACAGAAGAAAGGACTCCTTTTTTCAAAAGTGGATTGTAAAATGGATTTTTCGTGAGATCTGTATCTCCTATAACTGAAAAACGATTAAATTTTGTATATGGGATTGCTATTAGATCTAGTGATGTACCTTCCTTTTTTATTGGGGTTCTCAGTACCAAAAGTATATATATAAATATCCACCTGCGTTATCCGGCTTAAAAGTTCTTACCGGCCTTTATTTTTCCAATCGTTAATCGTAGTCATATATTTCTAGTTACAGAAATGTTTTAAATTAAGAAAATATTCATGTTTTGGCAACACCAAGTTAAAAAAAAAATTAATTTTGAACAAGTAACGAAATCCAACTTTTAATTCGGTCTTCCAGTTCCTATACGTAAGTTTGGGAAAGTTTTATACTGCTAATGAAAAAATAAAAAATACAAGAAGTTTGGCGCCTGTACGAAAAAAATTAACTGGATATTTAATTTTGAAATCTACATTTTTTGCTATGATTCTCAACTTGCCTTCAGAGATCGGTTTATTAAGTTTGGAATAATACGAGGAAATAAGTTTAAATGAAGTGCAGAAAAAAATGTGTATAATTTAATACTCCGTACAAGGAAGCCATGTGGTGTGCACATCATTTTTAAAATTTTTTTTTCTTATTACATGTTTTTTCTTCCCAAAAAAGAAACGCAAGGCAAACGCCAGATTTCAAAATTGAATCCTTTTCGAGTTTTACTTTTATTCAGCTGTAAACATTTAGTTTTGTGAGTTGTCCTTAGTAGCTATAATACATTTCCTTTCATTTTGTTATATTTTTAAATATTGGATCATTGTCAGATACATTACATATATGAGCTCTAATAGTTTCTTTGAGGTAACCGGAGCTTAATTATCAATCCGAGCGTGAACATTGGGATTTGAATTGAGGGCGGGGGAAAAAATTCAGTAGCTTTGTAGCAAGGTTAAGTCTCGGGCTCTTACAAGCCGCACGCAAGAGTCAACCAGCCCAACAAGATACTCAACAAGTTAAAGAGCTGTGAATTTTATTGTTTTTTTAGCAATCTTCATGCTATTCGGAGAATAGGATAGAGTGCATAACAGTAACACATTCACGATATCTACCCACACCTGGTACTTAAAACGTTAACGGCGAGTTACTGAAATGTTTACTCGTTATCTTCAGCATACTGAAACTGGAAGTAGTAAAATATCACATTTACCTTGCCGGAATGTTGAGTTTTTGTTGAGATTCGTATTACATGTATTTTTATTTAAAAGAAGTCAAGAATAATAAATGATATTTGGCCTTGTTCAAGTCAAATGAGAAGGGAATGTTGAAACGTATGGATAAAAAGAAAAGGAGAGAGTTAAAGTGATTCTGTGTAGACACTTAAGGTATGCTTTTAAAAATAGTTTATGAATTATAATAAACGTTCGCGAAAGCTATTAGCTGGATCTGCTATAAATGAAATATATTGTTACTCGCGTACGGGCTTGTAATAGACTGAATGCACACAGATGAATGCACACAGAACCGATGATAACTTGATACTTTTTTTTCCTCAAAAGAAGCACTTACAGTTCTGAAACTTTTGTGAAAAGTTTCAGAACTGTAAGTGTTTCTGAGTACTATTACAACACTTTTCAATATGACAGAGCACAATCAGTAATTACCACTTCAAGCTACCAAGGATATTGAACACAAGGAAATGCAAAAAGCCGCAAATGCGTAAGCTCGCAGCTCAAATGTCTCAGTGCTCCGAACTCTCTATACTCTGAGCTAAACTCAAAACTGATACTCTCTCCGGTCTTATATAATTTTCCTCTTCCCAGCACCTTCTATTTGTCAAAATTACTGGAATACAGTTTCATAGGGTTGATTATAGTTACAGTTACAGTACATTGGGATCGGGCCAGGTACAGTTACATAAAGACTGAACAAAAATGTCGCCAAGTAGCGGCAATTTTAACGACTTTTGGTTATTTCTTGCCAAACTTGGCGATGAAAATCAGTCGCGAAAACCATTGCCAGCATGACGCTATCTCGCCAAAATGGATTTACCTCTGTAACCCTGTTTTCCCAGGGATGCTTCGCACTGAGGCCTTTGATATTACATTATGCAAGAGATATTGCAATTTACATATAATTTCGCTAAAATTATTTACATATATACAAAATTCGTAACAATATTTTAAATTATATCACATGAGATATGTTATTATCTCAATATTATTAAAAGATAAAATAAAGATTCAAATTTTTAAGAAGTGATATAAATTGTTCAGGTTTTTTAAGTCAAGTAAATAAAACATCTTGCATCATATCAAAGAGCAGCACTTGAACTAGCAGCCTGGTTCTAGTGGTGGTTCTGGAAAAGGCTGGTGGAAGGCGAATTAGAGAGCTTATAATTTACTTTAATGGTAGCACTTGACAAGTGGTATGGATGGCAGCGTAACATAAAGTAGCGGTCCCGAAATTCTAGTATACTTTTGAGAGAAATGTTTTATTATGATTATATAGATATTTGAAGGAAAAATTTAAAGAAAATATATCGATGTTTTATGAACCTTATGAAAAATACGATGTCCTATCTTCCTTTGATGATAAAAGACAGAAAAAAGATGGACACATATTATGAAGATATCACCTCTGAATATTAAATCCGAAGACGTGTTAATAAAGACAGTATAATACGTTCCGTGTGAGTGGATGTCCTTTTTGTCTGTACGTGCGGACGGAATAAAGGATTTTGTTTCAAAATGGATTGTTTCATGACGTCTGTACGTACGTAATGTACGTATCTCGCTTGACTCAGAAAGATTAGTTTTAAAAAGCTGAAATTTTTTATGTGGGTCTGCTATCACATCTATTTTGTTATTTATATATACCCACTTCCCTTACCAGGCTTAAATGTCCTCATCCGGTCTTCATTTTCGCAATGGTTTGTCGTAGCCATCTACATCCGGTTACGGAAGCGTTTTAAATCACGAAAATATTCACGTTTTGGCAATGCGAAATTAAGAAAAAAATAGACAGATAACAAAACCTAATTTTTAATGCGGTCTCCCGTTCCTATACTTAACATTTGGAAACGTTTTACATTGGTTATGAAAAAATAAAAATATAAGAAGTTTGACTCCCTTATCACGAAAATTGACCAGAATATTTAATTTCCGAATGTGTAATTTTTGATATTATTTTCAGTTTGCTTTGAGGGATCAGGTTAATTAATTTAGAATAATCCGCGGAAAGTGAAGTGCAGCAAAAAATGTGTATTATTTAAGAGGCCGTACAAGGAAGTCATGTGGCATCCACTTCTGATTTTTCTGATTGTAAGAAAGTGGATAAAAATATCATCTCTGAAGATTAAGCCACGAAGGCATACCTCCCCTTAGGCCTCGTGTCCTCGTGCGCCTAGTCTTAGTGTATTTTACATTATTCAAATAATCTAACCTGCCCGGAAGGTTAATTCCAAGAAGTCCTAAGCCTTTGCGGTCGTCTTAAATTTATACATAAGTATCATGCTGGTCGGAATTAGTTTTTGTTCGTCAAATAGTAATGTGCAATATTATGAAGCTTGTGCACTTAATGTACTATAAGATCAGTATGGCTGTTTGCTGTGGTGCTGAGTGGAACGGTAAAAAAAGTGAAACGATAAAAAAAGTTTGGTGGCTGAGAGCAGACGTTTGATTGCAAAGGGTAACAAGGTAATGAAAGTGAAAGTCCATCCTTTTTGATTTTTAAAATTTTTTTTAAAGTAATTGCAACACTGTAATGTCACTCCACTCTCTTTTTCTTACAGTCGATGGCACTGTAGAATTCTAGAAACATTGAGATACATTCTGTCTTTTGGTTTCTTTTAGAATTTCCAAATGTTTCCAGCGCATAAAGCTAAACTCTACCCCTTAATTGCTGGAAACAGAGTTCTGTCTATTGATAGTAAGTTACTCATTTATAAATCCATTTTGCATCGCATGCTGTGTTATGTTTGTCTAGTTTGGACTTTATTTCTGTGAAGCTTAAAGAAAGCGTATACAAACCAGCCAGGATTGTGTGAGCGAATTGTGTAACCATCGCGAATTGCGGAAGATAACTAACTAACTTAATATGGTACATTAGAAATAATGTCATTCACGAAGAACTTAAAAATAGTCCAGTTAGGAACGCACTATTATCATTTTCCCAAAAAGTTTCGCAATAGCCAGAGGCTAATTAATAATCCTGAATGATGAAAATTTGCAATTATAACTTTATTGATTCAAGAAATATTAAAAGGACAATGGCCATCTTAATCCCTCATTTAGTTATTTAATATTTTGAATTACGTGTGAACTTGGTGACTGTTATTATGCACTTTTTATTGTATGTTACTACTGTTTCTGTGCGGTACTATGATACCGCACGTTCCTTCCTAAAGGACAACTCACTAGCTCGACAGCTGTCTCGCCCCTAAAATTTTCACACATGGGATGATACTTGTTTTTAATCTCTGTCTCACATAGATTTTCGGTTAAGTTATTTTTGACTTAATTTCGAAATATTTAATTGTATTCGATTTAGGGTAGAGTAATATACCCAACCAACCAGCCCAGCCTTCTACATCATAAATTCCCTTCAGAATTTATTGTTATTATTCTAAAATGTATTATATTACGTATTTGCATATTTAAATTGACTAGATCCCAAAGAAATTCGGCTTCTACTCCTAGTCCAAGGGGTGGATAGCATGGTATAAGTTCTTTCTTTAGCTGTTTCTTCGAAACTATTTATACACCTTATAATTTACAGCATTCAGTTTCGAGAGCTAGAATAAATGAAAAAAGTGAGAAAATTACGCGAGTAAATATGATAAAATTTGTTTATTTTTCCTTAACCATATTCTTAAATACTAGTTGAACACAGTTGCTACTAATATGCATCTTAAACAGGTCGTCGTGTGAAGAGAAATTGCCCACCACTTTTTATTTATTACGAATAATCCGTATAGGTACACTAACTACATAACAGTGAAATCTCATAGTTTAGTAAATGGGCTTGGCAGTTGTTACCTACCTTGCTAACTAAGAAGAAAATTGCATTAAAAATGGTTAAAGAACTGACCTGAAAGCATTTAGCTTGACGGTATGAGTCTCCGTGTCTAAAATTGTTTTACCCATGACCTCATAATATCGTTAAGAGACCCCGAAATCAAAATTGTCCACGCCCAGTGATCTGTCTTTTCGAACTATCTTATATCAGATAATTTCGTGCTTCATCATCGCTGCTGTTTTATTAATAATAACAGGGAGTTATGAAAATAGAAGTTTAGCATTTCATAATGAGACCACATTAGTTTTGCTTTTGGAAAATTTGCGTTTTAATTTTCCAATATTATTAAGCTTATTAATGGGGTGGTTAATTATTTACGAGTTACCAGTTGATAAATAGGCATCAACAGAGGTTTATTAGTTATGATAAACCAGACTAATGCCGTTAAGAAATAATTCTCGCATCAATGATTTTTTCTGTTAGTATGCATTAATAAATACGTATATTAACATCTCATACACTTTTTGCCCCCGAATAATAGTCTTTCGATCTCGGTTCAAAGTTATTGATTAGAGTTTTCGTAGTTTCCCAGTTTTTATTTCCTCCTACGAAATAAAAAGGAAATATTGTAATCGCGAAAAATATCGGGCATCGTATGTCAACGACAATATACATTTTGACCGCTATCGAATGCAAGTTAACGATATTTTTGCGTGATATCTGAAAATAAGGAGAAAATAAAAGCCTCTTTTTCTCCCAAAAAATTATAAATCTGATTTAAAATGGGTGCTGAAGGGCGTATGCGCGTACGAACATATGTATGTATGCATCTCGCGTTACTCAAAATCAAATAGTCTGAAAACGTTGAAATTTTGAATTTAGGACTGCTATAACATGTAGATGTTCACTTCCTATTTTGGTTGCAAACGGCCGCACCAAAAGTGTATAAATTTATGTCAAAAAATTATAAATCTGATTTAAAATGGGTGCTGAAGGGCGTATGCGCGTACGAACATATGTATGTATGCATCTCGCGTTACTCAAAATCAAATAGTCTGAAAACGTTGAAATTTTGAATTTAGGACTGCTATAACATGTAGATGTTCACTTCCTATTTTGGTTGCAAACGGCCGCACCAAAAGTGTATAAATTTATGTTGTAGTGCATTTTTTGCTTTAATGACTTAAATACGTTGTTCTTATCTTCAGGTTAAGGTTTTTATGTCTTTAGCTAACCTGCATGTTGTAATTGCAGAATTATCAATGATTTAAAAGTTGTTTAAGTGCGGCTAAGCCTAATCATTTTTCTCATGGCGGACATATTTGTTTACATTTGAAACTTAGGAGAATATTGGATTTGTTGCCAGTCTAGAGAAACTAAGTTTCACAACAACAAAGATAACGTCTTCTTTTACTATTGCGAATTAAATCATGCTTAATCCATTCTGGAATTTATCCGAGGAAATAAGTGTTTAGGATTACTTCGTAAATTTTATATATTGATGTTTTGAGATTTTAATATATCTTTGCCTTGTCGCGAAGTGAGAACTAAATTAATTGAATAAGAATTACTGAATCGTCTGTGAAAAACGTTTTTTTTTTTTGTTTAATTTCTTTTATACATCGAAGATTTCTTATAGTATTTGAATAGAACATGTGACAACGATTAGATAATTCTTCATATGATATACATAATTTTTGTGCATTCTGAATTATAAAATGAATGATATGTACCGCTGTTAAGTGAACCTAGCGCCAGGGTGTCGCTATGGTAAACAAACATAGTGAATTTTAAAGAGTGCTATATTTTATTATGGTTTATGCGCTATCGACGAAGTAGATTTAATTTAATCCAATAAGTTTAAATGAAATGAAAAATGCGTATAATTTAATATTCCGTACAAGGAAGTCATGTGCTATATACTTCAGATTTTTTATTATTTATAGCTAATATCTGAAGTACCGGTAGCAAATACCTGTTTCACGAAACTACAAAATAGCATGAAGTCTGGTATTCAGTATACTAGTTTACTGGTATTGCAATCACTAATCATGAGGAAAACGGCACTCGCCTAGGGGTGCCGGTACACGTTCGTGAAAGTCCGCTCGTGCAGAAGATTTTATCTTGGTGAACAGTCGCGCAAAAGTATCGGCACCTTTCCCAAGTTGACCATCGCTTGCTAACACACAAGGGCGCAAGGCATAAATTTGTCTGCACCCTTACTATGTTCGATATGGTGAACAAAGCAATCCTTGTCCACGGCCCGGGGCACATATGTGAAGGTCTGAATTTTAGCCAACAGTTGCCTACTTAATAATACATAAAGGTGCCAGCATCTTTAGAACGTGTAATGAAATCGTATATGTGCTAGAATAAGAGTTCCTAGCTTTTAATGAAGTAAAGAATTAGGTCTAACAGTTTTAAATTTCGGATAAGTTGAGATGACGAGCTTTAAGATGTTGAGTTAAATACGGTTACCCTTAGTTTATCTTTGTATTCTTTTAGTGTCATTAAAGCTTTTCCTTGCTATGAGTTTATAGTTTTCTGCCGCGTGAATTCTGTAGTTGCGATTTATGTTTCATATTTTTAAACTATCATTATCAGGTCACAAAACAGCGTCTCGAGAAATTTTCCGAATTTCCAATAACCTCATCCGTCCTTACGTGAGACATTACCATTAGTGCATTACTGCATTCCATGATTCACATCAAATGTGAGTATGTCTGTATTATATTTCGTAGTAGAATTATAGCGAATAGTATATCGTGATGTGCGTGTTAAAGTGATCGCCTTGTATCTTTATTGAATTTTTCATAAGAGAATACTTCTGTAGAAGACCCGAAATAATTTAGGACCACAGGTGATCATCTTCGAGAAGATTCACTGTAATTAAATAACGGCATGGAACGTTATCAAACAGTCATGTTTTAATTTATGGAATGCAACTTTTAAGCTTATGATATACTGTTCACTTGCAGCAACACAGGATTCCGATGTATTTCCTTCAAAGACCTTGTAACTCAACAACAATTGTCCATGGACCTTATAAGAGAATTAACTTATAAGGTCTATGCAATTGTCTAAATTATGTCACACGGCCTTCCGGACCTTGGCTGTAGTGCAAAGATAGTACATTTTTCCCTCCAGAGGACACACTATAACAGCTTAAACATAATAGTAGGTCTGCTGTCCTAATTGGTGCAGGGGCAGAGTGCTGTTTTTAAAGTGATCACTTTTTAGAAAAGGATTCATTATTTTCTAGAATACAGACCAGTGATTCTCAAAACTTTTCCCTAACGGTATACTTGTAATAATTCAAAATTGTGGCGGCACACTTACAGTAAGATAAATTTAAAAGAATTTTAATTGTTTGACTAATTGATTTAAGCATAATATATTTTGTAAAAACAGCATGTGATAAGAATTTTCAAAACACTATGAAATAAAACTGTATTACAAAGTAAGCGATATGTTTATTTAATGATAAATTACAAATTACGTTTAATGCAAAATTTGAGATAGGTGTTTTATGCTAACTTCATTAATGTTTGGGCGTAAAAATGATAAGGCTATTGTCATTTTATAACCCAGATTTAAAAGTCTGGATTTTTTTCCCGTTTCTCCGTTGGTCAAAGCCGGAAAAGTAAGGTAAGTTGCACAAGTAAGATGTGAAAAACTGTAATAACACACTTAAAGCATTTTGTGATATTGTCAGATAATCGCATCCAGAACGAATTAATTCATTCTTCTGAATGTTTTGTTTTAGGACTTATTCAGCCAGTCCCCGCTTAAAAGTTAGAACTGATTGAATTACTTATCTGACATCGCTTATTGTATGGATAGGTTTTCGGAATGATGTTTCGTGACGTTGAGTGTAGAAAAATCATACACGCATCGAACAAGAAAAAAAACGTATTGTATAAAGGCAGATTTGCTATATATATGTATATATAAAATAATTTTTATTGTCTGCATTCGTCAAATCTGGCAGCACAGTTCAAGAAGTACCGAGCACAGTGGTTGAGAACCACTGATATAGGGAGTTTATAGCAGGGCCTTAATTTTCTTTCTGGAAGAGATTTAAATACTCCTGACCGGCATTTCATCTTGCGTATGACAGCGTTTATGACTAGTTGAAATTTATGTTTTCTAAGTAACGTATAGTCCAACGTATAACACGTACTTTTAATACAAAAAGTAAGCTTGAAATTTATGAACGCGAAATATACGCCAGTTATAAAAATAACAGATTAAATATAAGAAAAAAGATTAGCTTATAAAAGTTAGATTTTTACATGTACCATAAATAGCGTTTATTTAAAAGAAATGATATACCTTATGAACTTAAAAATGTTCATTTTTGGATAAAATGAAAAGCTCTTCTTCTCTTCTCTTCCGTTAAATCTTCAGGCACATCATCGAATTCTGCCAAACACGTTTACTGCAGCAAAATTCCAGTTTCTTTAGCAAACTGAATGACTTTGCATCTGAAACCAGCACTATGTTATTTCGTTTGGCAGGAGCCATATTTACTGCTAAAAAGAGCCTGAGATCAACTGTATTTCGACTAAAGCAAATGCGATTTATTAAATCCTTCAATGTTCACTCCAAAATCACGGCTTCAAATGACTACAGAAGGAAAAAACATCTGATTCCTAATTCCGCGAATTCATTCGAGTCGAAAGGGCATTCTTCCCCCAAATTCTGTCTGTCGTTTCTCGAAAGCCTACAATAACATTCTTGTGCACACCTGCATTGAATACGACCCACCCTCTTTGCAGAATTATTTACTTCCTCAAATATTACCCCCCCCACACACATGTATTGTTATCGCTTGTCAATTCAGTGTATCATTGTTCGAACTCCTGGGAAAAATCTTCGAATAAATGACTTCGAAAGGTATAACATCGCACATGTATCTTTCAGGTTTCTTCGTGGAGAAAAGAGTGCGCGTTATATGGCGAATGTACCTAAAAATTAATAAATATAGTTTGAAATAACAGGTACGCGCTATACGACAGAATATACGATATTTATTAATTTTATCTTGTATTTTCAATATGATGCTTTGTTAGTAAGGAAATTAAATTTGCATAATTGATTAAAGTGCGGTACTAAATTAAATTATCACATTTCACTAACTACTATTTCTTCAACTCGCCAAATTATTTTTAAAATTTGGTACCTGGAATAATTATTTTAAAAAACAAAGCATAGCCTGGCAAATATCTAATTTCAAGATTGTTGCACTTCACGTGATATAAGACTTTTGTCTTTCAAATTATAAGAGTATTGCTTAATAATCTTGACTTTAATAATATATTTAGTTGATATAATTGACAAAACGGCTCTAGCGAAGTCTTTCAGAATATTTTGAAGTTTTTCGCTACCATTAATGATTTTTCAAGTGTTCATAATGTGCGAAACGTATGGTGTTTCTCACACAGTGTGGTGCTTAGCCAGTTCTCAGAGTGATACCGTTTGGAAAAATATAAAATATTTGATTTGTATTTCGAATTTTATCAATCTTTAAAAACTGAGTCTCTGAAACCAATGGATCTATTTTTTAATTATTTAGATATTTACCTTATATTTAGCCGAAAGGGCGTTAGCCTTATTAGTTTTGTATTGGTATTTTGAATCGATTCAGATTCTGCGTTGATTCACTTTTCAAACTGTTGCCACCAAAAATATTAGAAATTAAATAATAAATTAAATAAAGCCCTAATTTGGAATTTGTTTTATTATCTATTTCATATTTTGTCAGACATTAAAGAATTTTTTGTTAACAAACTCAGCAATTTCAAAGCGAGGAATGGCAACACTGTACGAAAAAAATATTTTTATCTCCAGCTCGCGAGACTGTGTATCGAAAATTCAAGATATGCTGTTTTTAATTATTTTGCGATATTGATGTTGAATTGAATTTTATAATGTAGTGCGAAGAACATCATGTTTAAGAAAAGGTAACATACAAAACGTTAAAAAAATGCCCCTTTGAGCGTAATGTAAAATCTGAAATCTTTCAGATTTTTTATTTTATTAGATTATATATTTAACTGATATAACTTAAAATACTTCCAGCATTATTTTAATTGCTAAAATATGTTTCTAATATCGTGTATATATTACGAATCCATTACAGAATCGTTTGGTTTTTGAACTATATTTATTTAACGTTATTACTTTACATTCTAAAAATGGTATTTTAGCTGATTTTTTTCTAATTCATTAAATGTGGGAGGGATAAGTTTCAGGAACATTGTAAGTGCTATTATAATAAATAAAAGATGTTCCATATATTATGTGCCTTAAATTAAAGTCATCTCTTATCATTGTTATGCATATTTTACCATAATAAAAAATCTGTATGTACGTTACACCGAAACAGTTTTTAAAAGTATTACACGAAATACGGGAATTAAAAACTCTGCTTCTCTCTCATACATTAACATACCGTACTTGCTGGTTAAAGAAAAAACGCATTAAGCAAACTGCAAATCAATTAAATCTAATATCCTCAAAAATAAATAAAGAAATAAAATGAGCTCATATCACCACTGTGAATGAGGTTGACACCAGCTAGCTGCATTGGTGAGATCTATCCTATGACGACTATCCCTCAGGCGATTATTTCTTTCTCGTTATGACGTTTAGATCTGTGCGCTGGTATCAGTGGGCATGTTTGTGTAACTGATAATTGAAACAAAATGTCGGTCAATATTCTGGTTGGTAATATGTCCTCGCGGGCCATGTGACAAATCTTTGCCATTAAGGTGATTTATTAACCCTTTTTTTTGTTGTTGTTGTTGTTTTCATTAGCGGAGAGAGTGCTAAAATTACCCTTCTACCTGTTCAGATATACGTCGCGTCGTGGCAATTCGAACTTCTACTTTGCTTTCTAAGCATTTCGGTAGATCTGTATTTAACATACGTCATAATTAATTACTGTAATTTAGCTTAAATCTTTGGAGAAACGTGTTGTTTAAGCTCATTCCGGTTAAGTACCAGCAGATGAAATCTAGCGATATTGACGAAATAGTTTATCGCTAATATATGTTCTTTTATGTTGTTATTATCTAAATAGTTGAAAATTTATCACGCGAATTACCGTAAATATTTCACAATTAATATTTATAGTTTGTCTTAAAGGAACAACCCATATGCTTGCGTAAAGTTGGCCTTTTGGTTTTCAAGAATTAGTAAAAGGAATTGATCCCTGCCATCTTCAGTTTCTGTTTTTCTGTTTCAGTGTTTGGTAATGTCTGCTTTTGATGTTATGTTTAACACTTAACTATCGCATAACCCACCGGTGGATTATCAAAGGTTTGTTTTGGGGGCATCGTGATCCACCGGTGGGTCAGAACAATATTCACGTTTGTGGCCGCGTGTGCCATTGGTGGGTCACCTAATCTGCAATTTTATATGGGAATATAAATTTCTTTGACCTCTAAAATCACTGTGCTAAAATTAGTCTGAAATTAGTAACGTATATAATTTCATAAATGTAGTTCTTTATTAATCGTAAAAATGTACAAAGTTCTAAAATTTTGGAAATAATATATTCATTTTGTTTTTTTACAAAATGGTGTTCACTGTATATGAATTTGTGCTGCAACTTTCTGGAAAGCGCAAAATATTTTTCAAATGTAAATAAAATTCATATAAAATACCATGTTGCGTCCTACACATAATAACATTGTTTTTCAAACTTATCTTCTTCTGAGTTAAAAATATATTTAGGTTTGGGATTTGGAATGATCTAATACAAATGTTATATATACAGGGTGTTTATAAAGTCCCGGACCCATTTTGATGTTTAATAACTCATTTGATGGAATAACTTATATATTTTCCTTTTCAGGTTTGAATATCTGCGCGTGTGCTTATTTTCAGATAATTTCATTTTCCAGTCTAAATATCTGTACTTTTCTAAATATCATCTGCTTATAAATAGCATTTTTCTCTCTTTTGTTTTTGGCAACTATTGCAATGTTATGTTTACTTTGGATGTGTTTGTTCTAGTAGTTTTGTATGTGATGTTTTATTCGACCGGATATTAAGGAGAATGCATACACCACAAGAGATGGATTGGGCGAGGAGGTCCAATCCCTTGGCCACCCAGATCACCCGATATAACGCCGCTGGACTTTTTCCTTTGGGGATTTGTAAAGGACAACGTTTACAGGAGGAGAGTGTCGAACATTAATGACCTAAAAGCCAGAATTACAACCGCAATAGCCTCTGTGGATGCCGACGTGCTTGCCGGTACCTGGCGTGAAATTGAGTATCGACTTGATATTCTCCGTGCGACGAAGGGGGCTCACGTGGAAGTTCATTGACAAGGGTCATGAAACTTTTTGAGTCTATCTAACCATTTATGTTATTAATTTTTATTATTTTATGAGTTATTAAACATCAAAATGGGTCCGGGACTTTATAAACACCCTGTATATTTCCAAAGAAATAGGCTATAAGTGCACTGATCAGACTCCGAATTATACATCAAGATGAGAGCCGATACAAGAATATCTAGCATATGCACATACATATTGCTAAAAATTCTGTATATATGTAAATAATTCTAGTGAAATTATGTGTGAAATTGTAGTACCTTCTGTATAATGTAACGTGAAAGGTGTAAAGAGACAAATATCTGGCGGAAAGATAAGATTACAGGGGCACTTCTGTTTAACATTGAGGTAAATGTCTCTCTCGCTAAATCGGAGAGATATCGCCAAGCTGGCGATGGTTTGGCGACTAGTTTTGTCGCTAAATTTAGCGGGAAAACACTAAAAGGCGATAATTTGGCGATATTTTGATCCAGTCTTTGTATAACTTCAATGGATCCTCTATGTAGCTGTAACCATATTCGGCTCTCATATGCATTTCAGTAATTTGGAGAAATGGGAAGTGCTAGAAATATCTCCGGTCGGGTGAAAAATATGTAAGAGCGGAGAAAGCATCAGTTTCTCAGCTGTGAGTTGTTTAGTTCAGCTTAAGTTCGGAATATTCAGATAGCTCTGTGAGCTTCCTCTTAGATGCGCTTTGCATTGCGTTGTGTTCAACGTTCTTAGAAATTTGAAGTGTAACTACTGACTGTACTCTGCGATACTGTGGAGAGCTGTTTGACTATTTTTGTGGAAACTTCCAGAGCCGTGAAGTGTTTCTTTGAATAAAATAAATCTTATCAAGCTCTCATCGGTTCTATGTGCATTCAATCTTTACGAAGCCGTACGCACGCAACACAAGATACAGGGAAGTACAGTTCCATTGTCTCAAACACAACCTTGCTCTGTATTCTACCCAAACACTTAGAATTGTCCAGAAGTGTTGCGGGGGGGAGGACATATGAAGGTCGTCTCTTCCCCGGAAAGAGGGAATTTATCACCGAAGGAGGGCGATGCTTTTCGCACCTTTCGTTCACACGAATAGAAATTAAGATTCATATTGATTTGAAATCTGAAAACCAAGCATGTCAAAATTATTTTTCCATAATTAATGAATTATATGTGAATAATGTTCCATCACTTACTTTAAAAAATAAGACAATTAAAAATCATAGCAAAAGTGTACTTTTTATAGTATAGAGAAAAAGGTGTACAAATTTTCACTTTATTTGAGAGGGATATGTTCAGCTCTTAGTTGAATTAACATAAAATCTGCCAGTATTGTAAGCGTAACATTTATCATTATTGTAAGGTGACATTTATCAAGATTACAAGAATATTTTTCGTTTTCTGTCTGAAATAAACTTCTTGTTTTTCTTCCAGCCAGTATGAATTATAATGCATATAGATTTTTGCGATAAAATCAAACCGAAATGCAGTCATTATTTATTATAGTATAATTATTAAAGTTAATTAAATAACTATAAAAACATTTATTATTGTACAATTATTATAAATAATTATTAAAATGTTTCTTTTTTTCAGTGTGTAATAATGCTACACGCATTTAAGCTCAAAGATGAAAAATATATGAAATATTTATTAAATATTTACTATCATAAAACTATTATAATCAGTTATAATAATATTAGAATTCATTGTACTAATAAAATCCTGGAAATTACACAATAAAACATAACAGTTAAGTAACAATAGTAAAAACTGTTATAAAACAATAATTGATCATTAAATTATGTACATAGAGCAAAATTAAATTTTGAAAACACTCGTATTTTTACCAATAAATAAATAAATGTACAAAATTAAATACGATGTAATGAAGGAGCTAACTACACATGATGTTCATATTTCTGATTAGATTACTTAAAAGTAATTTTTGCCTTTATTCTGTGCCCTTTAAGAATGGAAATTTCCTCCTACGTGATTCATGCCCAACCTTCCTATTTCTTGAATAAATCTGTCGAAATGGCGCATGCGTATTTGCACTCATGGTCGCGGCTGCAGTGGTCAATAGTATAGAAATGGAGCTATCTTATTAGGGTAGTGCTAATATACTGTGTATTCTTACTGGATATACCGTTTCTTTATCGAATGGATTTACCGTTTCTTTTAAATAAATAACATTGTGACAGTTATTAGTAGTTTATATATGAATACTTTTCATTTGTTTTGTATTTACTGTAACCCCTTCGAATATAAAATCATTCTCATAATTTTTCTCTTTCGATTTTGGTAAGATAATTTAGTAAGAAAAGGGGAGGGGATAGGCAAATAAATGCCGTATATTTCGACATAGAATACTGTTTAAAAACAAGCTTTCAATTTACTGGGAATTTTAACCAACAAAAAAAAAATGTTTTAGAGAGAGAGGACTAACCTATAAAAATGAAACTTAATATTAAATTGGCTGGCCAGTAGTTAAGATCGCTGGGCAATGCTAGTTCAACTCGATTTCATTGCAGTAAATTACCTAACTTCATACGACTTTTCGTGGTTTTTCACTATGTGTAATAAATGCATTAATGATCGAGTGGATAAGATCATTCAACATTAGTAGTTCGACCCATGTCCGAATTCAGGGGAGCGGTTGGCTTCGTTGGCATTTTTTGCCTGATTAACATAAATATCAGCCACTTTCCCTTATGAAGTCCTCCATAAAAGTACTTCTCTTTCTAAACAGGCATTCTTTGCATGCTTTGCCGTATTCCAGTGCAATCTCGATGAAGTAGTTTTTTTTAGAAAGTTCTTACCGGAAAATTTCCACCCCTTAGGTAGATAGCTTTCGTGTGCTTTGCAGTGCTAAAATAAAAAACATAATGCTAAGAGATTTAATTAATTCAATAGACAATATAACCAGACATGTTCATAACTTACTGTTAGGTAGTGCGAGCATTGGTTGAGAGTGAATTTCTCCAGAGCGATGCAAAATCCTGAATGATTGGCCGAATGAATAATGGGAAGTGTGGTTAAACTAAATGAATGCAAGAAATACCAAATTGCTGTCTGTGCGCTCCCTAATTATTATATCAATTTTGGACGATTCTTTTCAAACGTGAATTTGAATAAATTTTAATTTAACAACAGAATTTCATAAATTAATTATTATCTTCAAGTGGGCAGTTAAATTGAAATCACACCAGAGATAACTATAATTTGGGCATCTTTCAGTGATAGTTAGCCCATATCAAACTTGATGAACTGAAAACAATTTTCACCTTAATTACGACGCATCTTTTTTTTATTAAATTCCTTTTATTATGAAACCTGTTCTTTTGATAAGGGTGTCCTTCTTCTAAGGTATGCATTAAAGTTCACGTATAACGTCTTCGTTTGGTGCTACAACATCCCAATTAAAATTCCACGAATTGAACGTATAGCTATGTTGTTTGCTTCCAAAAGCCACGTTAATGCAGAAATCTTCTGCCAATAGCAAACAAATAATGAGATCGTAATGAGTTAAATACTATTTTTTTTTATCTCCGTCTTCTGATTTTATGGTTTATTTCTTTATGGTCCTTGTTAGTCCTCTATCCTTGTCACGCACGTGATCTTGTCGTGTGACACGCGACGACTCACCTGTAAGAACCAAGGTGGCCCTTCTCTTGTTTTTACATTACATCACGCGCCTGACAAGAAAAAAAGAGGATTTAATTTGAATCAAAGTGATATTATGTACATCACGGACAGCAGTTCCATCCCTGCCATGGTGAAAAGGTATCTCGTCTCGGGGTGACACGACGGGATGTGTATTAAGCCAAAAAGGAGGCGAGTGGGGAAAACATTTCAGCTAATTGAAAATTCAAATTAACGAGATTTGTGCGTAAACCATTGCACAATGATGCGTACATATTACCGTTAAAGTGTATAATACAGTTTGTAAGATTGTGTGTCAATTAACCAGATATCATGAATTGAAGCTTTACTATAATTTCTTCTTTCCGTAGTCCTCACCAGAATGCAATTTAGTTGTTTGTGTATTTAAGCCGAAAGTCTGAATGTTTCAGAGGAAGAGCTTCTGGCAGCCTCGCTATGCAGTGTATTAACACCAGCTCTGCCAGCGTGTTATTTCGGCTTTAACATCTTGCTGACCAACATAAGAAATATGCGCCATTAATTATCTTCAACCAACTTAAGTAGACTATCAGACTACCTTACCTAAATTTGAATTTAACTTCATCTTATGTTACTTTAAATATCTGCAAGTAGCGAAGATTTATCTGCAGCTCAAGTTCATCCCAAGAGATAAGTAAAAAGCTTATTTTAACTTTTTTTCAACTTGGTCCCTTGCTTCAAACTGAAGCGATAACTCACTTTTCAGTCTCAGGAGAACATTGAGATATGCTTCTATAGAAGCAGAACCGTAATGACCATAACTTAAATGAGCACAACAACTAGTATTCAAAAATAGGCAAGCCTGGGTTCTAAAGAAAAGGTAGTTTGTTCACTAAAGACGCAGAAATGTCCCCTTCAATCACTCAAAAGAAAACTCTCGGAATGTACATACAGTAGAACCTTACAAGTTATTCGTGAACTATCTAGTTATTTTATGCAATAATTAAACAAATGATTTAAGTGGATAACAAATTAGTAATTCAACGGTTTAACTATTTATTTCACATTTACTTATAATAAACAGTTAAAGTGTAAAATAAACAATTTAGCTGAATTGTACACCATAAAAATGTTATTTATACAAAGACATACTAAAATCATTGTTACAATAGGTTTACTAAAATGGTTTTTGAATTGCATAAAACATTATTTTAAAATAAATATATTTTTTGTTCAAGCATTGCATTTTGCATGAACATTTTTTAAATCTCTGATTGGTACCTAAACATTGAGCTGTAGCAAACGACCTGAGTGATTTTTCTCCATGCAGTAGTTCTTCAATTTTAATTAAATTTCGTTTACAGACATTTAAATGGGATCGGGAGTGTTGCTATTTTAAGCAGCCGTTCCTTATTTCCAAATGCAAAATGCTTCTTCGATTATTTTTGTAATACACTAGGCGCCGTTTAATGTGATCATGCTTTGTCTACGGCTACTTTGATAACATTAACTGAATAGTAGCATTAAATCCTGAGAAAAAAACGACCTTCAAAAGACCAGTGGAATTTAATTAATATAACTAGATTTAAATATAACAAGAAATATATAAATGAGTACTTTCACAGTATTTTAATTAGAAAAATGCAAACGTTTGTTTATGAATACTTTATAATATTTTTAATGCAAAAGTTCATTTAGGAAATGTTCTAAACGTTTCTGAAAATTGTTTGACCTATGCTGTACCCCTAATCTTAACACTCGGAGGGCATCCCTCATTGAAGCAAAACATGCCCATGTAAAATTTAAAACTAGGCAAAGAAGCTACCTCAGTTTGGCATTGATGTAGTAGTAAATAGGTTTGCATTCACAGTTCAAAGGGGCTTTGTTCCTGAAAGACTATTGTTTTCGTTTTATGATTTTGCGTCGGAAACATTAAAAGTCTGAATCACTTTTCGAACTGATTCGTTGCCACAAAATATTGCAGCCCTGTATTATATTTAAAGAAATTAAATAATGAAGAATCTGCATAAATGTATGTATCTCCAAATGTCATAAAACAACGGTTCCTAGAGCCAAGCACTTTTGAATAACGTACGTTTCCAACCGAATATACTCATCTGGAAGCCCAAATTTAGAATCTGGAATTTGTTTTATTGTCTATTTCATATTTTGTAAAACTTTGACGAATTTTTGATGAGCAAACTCAAACGATTTAAAAGCGAGCAATGGCAACACTCTAAGGGGGCGAAATCCTTTTTATCTAAAGCGCGCGGAATTGTGTATCGGAAATTCTAAAGATATACTCATTTTGAAATTATTTTGCGATATTGCTGTTGAACTGAATTTTATAGTTTAAGTGCGAAGAACATGATATTTAATAAGGTGAAGCACAAAATGTTTGGACGTAATTTAAAATCTGAAACCTTTCAGATTTTGTTTTCTTTTGACAAAGAGCAAACTGTGTCTAATCGCCTCAGAATCAACACAGTTATTCAAAATCTACGCTAAATTAAGGTTCCTTTTTTGGCTAATTTTAAACGGTTCACTGAAATCGAAAACAAGCTGTTTGGCGACTTGGCGACATTTCTCTGGTACTTAATTTTTTTTAATCTGTTTTGATTTTACTTGGACTACTTTACTTCAGTTAAAAAAGTTGATTATGTAATATTTATTTATCAAAATAAGGGATGTATTTTCCATGTTTTCGTATACAAACGGATAATTCGATAATATTATCCGAATGATAACATGAACCGTGATTAGACTGAGTGGCTTTTATTGTAGCGGCTGAAATAGATTTGATGTCATCTCTTCCTCTGTCATTTAAGGTATTGGGATATGGGTGTAAGCCCTACACAGGCTCCAGATTCAGATTTATCGGACATTAATTTCATTTTCTTAACTTTAATTTCCTGAACAATCCTCAGACATTTTACTTTCTCTGCTTTCTAAAACACAGTCTTCTTAACATGATATGTGGACAGGCTCATTTCATCACTGGAGTTTTATGAACAAACTGTATACTTACTTTACTAATGGCAGTTTTTAGCATTGTTTTCAACCATCAGCTGACCTAAGATCATGAATGATGAATATTTGAGAATTTAAAGCAAAAGAAGATTCAGATAGAGTAATCTCTATATATTAAGTTCAGGAAATAATCTTTAATCACAGAAATATTACCTGTAAATGTAATACTTCCCATGCTCTTAAACGAAACAGAAAAGTTCATATGGTCGAAAATGGTGGGATGTTTCTGACTAGTGGTTCTCATTTTACAGCCTTTCAAATTCGAAAATTAAATCAATTCATTTTCGAAACACTTTATTTCAATTAATTTCAGTCAATTAAATGTATTAATTAATTTCTGAATAAATTAATTAAAATCATAATATACATTACAATATAATAGTTAATATTAAGAAGTGGGATGAATCATGTCAGTTATTTTACACTTTAACGGGTGTAGATCCTATTTTATGAAATAACTACTTAAAGTGTAGAATTAGAATTCTTTAAACATTTGATAATTTACTTCATGAAATAATTAGGTATTCTATAAAATAACGGATTCCATATTGTAACGGTAACACACGTAAGTGAATTCCCGATTTACTGGGGGCGGATTAACCGGTCCCGTCTGAAAAAATTTTTAATGGAATGGAAAAATTACTGTCACAAATAATCTGTTTACAAGAATCTGAACACAGTGATGTTATTCAAGCTCCCTTGTAGATGTTGTTCTTTATTGTCATTCATACCTTAGTATCTTCATCCCTAATGATATTTATTCCTCCTCTATGTAGAATATGTTTTGAATTCGGTAATACCCTTGAAGTTACGAGTTAGACAGAAACAACAAATATCGTGTAAATCGAATTCGCGCTTTGCATATGCTGTATATTCCGGTGTATAATCTGCATTTGTAATACAAAAAATAAGATCGAAATTTACGAGTGCGCATTATAACCTGGATATAAAAGTAATAAAATTAAAAATAAGGAAAAGGTGAGCATATAAAAATTAGATTTCTACATGTGTTTAAATGCTGCTTATTTAAAAGAAATGGCATGCCTTATAAACTTATATTTTCATCATCGGTTAGCATGACAGGTTCGTGATATTCGGCTTTGCCATACCTTCGAGCACATCATCGAATTCTGTTTCATCTTCAACACTATTACTTTGTACTATAAATAAATAATCTTCTTACGTTCCAGCTAGATTGTTAGATAAAATTACATTTTTAAATGAATATTGAATTATGTCGGTTTTAGTTTCATTAAATGATTTTATTCTTCGGCTCCACTATTTCTGGACTGGCTGACGCATTTGGCCTTTTTTATAAATTCTTTTTCACCTTCTAGCATCCACGTATTGCACTGTCGATTTAAATTTCCTTTAATGATACACACATCTAAAGGCTCGACTAATGGCGTTAAACAGTCTGGAATAATTGCATGTCTGTATTACACTTTTTCAACAATTTCTTCGTGTTATCCTTTAGGTGGGATTTGAAATGTCCCAAACTAAAAGAATTTCTGGATTTTTTAAGGCCATAGGATGTTTTTGCCAAACATTTCTTATCCACAATTTCACACCATTTTCGTCCAACTATCCTTTCTTGTGGACTTGAATGAAAACACTATTTGGGAAATCACATTTTTGCATCGTCTTTCTTTTAAAAATAAACAAACATGGGTTTTAATTTTGTACCGTCCGTTAAGCAGGAAAGCGCTACGGTGAGAGGTTTCGTGACTTGTTGTTTTGAAGTGAACAGTTTTTGTTTTTTTCATATCAGTTGTTTTATTTCTTATGATATCAGGCATTATTGGGATTTTATCCATATTTCAAATACGTCACAGTAAATAATTTTTTTGCTTTTGTGGGTTAGTAACCTACTTCTGGAAACTTATTAATTTGTTGTCCAAATCTCTCAGAAGCCTTTACGAAACTTTTTTTTTTTTTTTTTTTTAGTAGAAATAAATTATTCCGCACCGTAAGTCGACTATACCAACTAAGAGTTGCTTTAAAGTGTTCACTTTCATTTACATTTTTTTGTCCATTTTAAGTCAAATAAACGTACGTTGTTTCTTGTTACAATTAATCTATTCTGGAGATCTTCTAGGATCCAGTTCGCAATACTTAGGCCATTTTATTACGTACTAATTTTAGGTTTAATTTTAGGATTCAGTTCGCAATACTTAAGTCATTTTATTACTTCCCGTTTTTATTGCTTACTTTTCGCAATACTTAGGCTATATTTACTGTTAGGATAGGCCATTTTATTACTCCCTTGCGCAAAGCACATTTATTCTTTCGCCTGTTAATTTTTGTGATTTCATTTGCCTTCCACTCATATATGAAGCTTTCACCAACACAAAAAAAATCCTTCCTGCAGCATGATTTTCATTTTCTTTAGCAAATCGAATGACTTTGTATTTGAAACCAGCACTCTATTAGCAGAAGTAATATTTGCTACTAAAAGTCACAGTTAAGTCAACTGTGTTTCAAATAAAGCAAATACGACTTACTAAAGCTTTCGATTTTTACCTCAAAATCATGGCTTTGAAATAAATACAGAAAGAGAAAACATCCGACTCTTAATTCCGCGAATTAATACAGGGCGGAAGAGCATTCTTGCTCCAAATTATTTCCCCTTTTTCTTGACATCCTATAACCTTCTTGTGCACACTTGCAATGAATACAACCTACTCTCCTTGCAGAATTATTTACTTCCTCGAGCATTTCACCCATATGTATATTGTTTTATTTTATGTCATTTCAATATACCATTGATCGAAAGGTTGGGAAAATCTTCGAAAGAATGGCTTCAAAATATAAGAACATCGCACATGTATTTTTCAAGTTTCTTCGTAAATGAAAGGGAGCGTATTATACAGCAAATATACCTAAAAATTAAAAAAATGAAGTTTAAAATTATAGGGGCCCGTCATACCCCGGCATATGCGGTAAATATATATAAAGTTTAGTTAAATATGTCCACAGGTTTAAAAAATTACTTTTTTAGAATAAAAGTATGTAATAAAGAATAAAATTTTCATACATATCAATACACAGTAGTATTAAAATAAATGTGCTACATTAAAACTGGGTTATTTCAATGCTAATGGTTTCATTAAATTTAACAAACTCGTTTGACGACTGAATGATACTTTTATTATCTCGTAAAATTTCTTCACAGCAAGCTAATAATTTTATTATTATTATTCATTGCCTTGTAGCTAGAACGCGTTCCTCGTTAGAATCTATGTTCTCCAATATTTGTAACCCTTTTTCAATTGAGCTGAGACCGTCTGTCAAGCTTACAGTTGCTTACGCTTTTCTAATGGATTTAGGTCTAAGGTGTGGGTTTCTTTAGCAGCGATTTCCGAACGCATCGAACCAAGTTCATCGCTTGTCAGCTCTTTGCTATGTGATATCGATTGTCAGCTTGCTGACACCATTAACTGTGAACTTCTAAATGTAATTGCCAGGTAAGATTGGCAATTTTTCTATTGCGTGAGTTGAATGGATCAGTTTCTGGCGTTGTTTATGTCTCGTTTTTGAAAAAGAATGGAAAAAAAATTCTTTTAGATACAACTCAACAAAAATAACGAACAGCATAACTTTCAGTTCATATAAATCGGGGTAGCTGGAGTATATTACTATACAAATATACTCCAGATTAATGCTTGAAAGTGCCGTTAAATTACTAACGGAATTTTTCTGTCTAGTTGTAATACGGGCTAGCTTCCTGTGCTTTTTCGACTGCCCTCGCATTAACCGTGGAAATCGTCCCATATGTCACCTAGTGATATGGAAGTCGATTATAAATGCATTTAATAATGTAAGATAGAAATTGATGTGTACAACAAGGATGAAGATTACATAAAAAGTGTTAAAAACCTCGATTTCTGAATCGTAAATTTGCAACAGAAATTCTAAGGCTTAAATCTTCGCTATTTTGCGAATTGGTGATATTTCAAGTTGCATAAATGATAAATTAAATATCTTATATTTCGTGAAATGGCAATACTGGCCAGGCCGCATAGATGATTAATGTAGTAGTATCATAACGTTACGTAAAGATACAAAAATTCTGAAAAACAGGAATGGTCATGCCCATTGGCCAGTTGAACCGGGATCGAAATACTACTAATGTGAGGCGGTCTTACCCATTCAACCTCTAGTAGACAAACTTTGAGAATGACTGAAAATATTTCGAATTCCTTATTATTATTATTTACAGATCAAAAAGTAATACTTAATCCGAAAAGAATAGATCAGAAAACTGAAAATAATGTAAGTCTAAAAAGAAATACAAAACTACTCTTAATACATATGAGAATAAATGAGTTTCGAAGTAATATATAAATAATAATTCGAATCCAATATCAAATTATTAAATAGCATTCCTCTATAAAATTTCTGTTCTAATTATAAAACAGCATTCTGTCACCGCATTCTCCGAACTGTAAAAGTCTTAAAATTCACAACTATATTTCATTCATTTCGCAACCTTTCGATGAATTGTAAAACAATATTCATATTTATATTATTAATATGAATATCTTTTATATTCGATAAAATATCCAAATAAATTCTTCATCAGATTAGCGAAGTGTCTATAAATGAGTGTATATTTTAGCTTACGGCCAGCACTGGCGGTTTAAAACGCGATATGGTAGTTATTTCACGAAATGGCTGGACTTCGCTCGCAGTATTTATAAGTACTGTATATTGTAACGGTAGCACACTCGGCGCGTATTTTCGAGAGGCCCAGCCTCGAGTACAGAAGAGGACATTGCTTATTTTTCATGTTTCATGCTCCTGTTTAAGAAAACCTAATGACTCTACAACAGTAATGTAAACAGTTCACAGAAACGATCAGTTAAATACATTATAAATTTTATTAATTAAATATGTCTTAAACTTAGTCAACTAAATACGAAATAAAAACAAATTTTAAATTAGATGCACGGAAAGCGGATGTCAAATTTAAGCATAAGGTAATAGATATTATGACTCATTCTTTTACTGCTTAGATATTTTAATTTATTTCATTTTATTTTAAAACAAACATGCCTCTTCGTTAA
>KK121523.1:37330-135367 GCA_000611955.2 Stegodyphus mimosarum
TGCTGGAGGTTAAAAAATTGTGTACTTATTTCATTTTCCTAAAAGTACCTTATTTTTTTTCTCAACTTCCATATTTTTTAACTATTCTGCTACAGTGTTTATTTGTTCCGCACCGTGAAGTGGCCAGTCTAAATTCCAAGATTGCAACTCTAAATGAAACAGAGTATTCACACAATGAAATAAATTTAAAAAGATGAACTTTTATGGTAACAGTAAATATGGGATGGGGTATCAAATAAAAATACATTAAAGAATAAATGTAAAATAAGGTTAACTAAGAGATGATTGCAGGTTACAGAACCATGCAATTACAGATTATTACACGTTACAGCATTAATTTAAAGCAATTCAGAAACATAAACACGAGTGAAAAAACAGTAAAAAAAAATCCCCCCCAAAATGTCTGAAAGCTCTCAGATTTTAGATTACGCCCAAAGATGCGTTTTTTTAACGTTTTCTGTGTTACCTTTATTTACTAAATATAACATTCTTCGCCCTTAAACCATGAAATTCAATTCAATAGCAATAATTTTAAAATGAGCATAACTTTAAAATTTCTGATATACAGTCTCGCATAAAAAAATAATAGATATAGATGGAGATAGAAATAATGGAGATAAAAAAAAATTCACGCAGTGTTTCCATTGCTCGCTTTGAAATCGTTGAGTTTCTTAATTAAAAATTCGTTAAAGTGTTACAAAATATGTAATCGTAATAAAACATATTCCAAATTCCAAATTTGGTCTTCCAGGTGCTCATATTCGGAGAAGGATAACGTTATTCAAAATTTGAGGACTCTAGGTACCGTTGTTTTATTACAGTGCGAGAAATATATATACATTTATGCAGCTTCTTTATTATTTAATTTCTTTAAATATAATACAGGGCAATAATATTTGGTGGCAACAGTGTGAAAAGTGATACAGATATTTACAATGAATCGACGCAAAATGCCAAAAAGAAATTTTTGGGCTAAAAAGTGTATTTCCGTATGTTTTTGAGTCTCAAGTAAATAAATTCTGCGTGTCTGGGCTAATCTGAATAACAGATTAGTAGTTCTTAATCTAAAACGTATTAAATAAACACTTAACCTGTATTATTGTTTCCTAAATATTTAATACGAAAATTTGTATGGACTGCAGAAATTTTGCTTTGCAATTCACATAACACAGAGTCTTTTTTGCAAATATACCAAGAAGTCCTTTTAAAAGAAACTCTAAGATATCGTTAATGACGGAAAAGGGGATATACAAAGCACAACATTGCAAAGACTTTACGTCTGGTCACATTCACCTGTAGTAAAATGGTGGCCGCCTATTGTGGGCCTCCGCAATAAAATGGGCATAACTTCCGGCCTAGAAGTGGCCAGTGTCGAAAAAAGACAAAATAGTGCCTGCCGTTCGGAAAAAAAAAACTTGTAGTAAAATATTTTTAATAATTTTCATTGGTGATATATTATAATTTATTGACATCGAGATAATAATTTAGGGGTCTCGGAGAACTACTTTTGCATACGGTGTAATGAGAAAATAAAAGACATAAACGAAATGAGTGAGAATTTTGATGAAGGTGATGCGTCATTTTCTCACTTTCATACACTACAAAACTCTGATAATTCTACGCATAAATTTTGTTAAAATCAAACTTAGGAGAGGTTGTTTTTCCCGTGGTGCGCATCTTAATCAAGATGTTTCTTCCGAGTCTCATTAAAATTCTATTTCTGTGTTTCGTAATTATGATGCCTCTAGTCCTTTCCAGCTTTATGTTAAGTAAACGTTTTACGGCGTGCACTGCTAGTGGTCAACCCCCTACAGCTTGGGAAACCTTGGCCTACGGAGGTACTCCAATCAACTGCCATGTTTATCTCAATGTGTCCAAAACGTTTTTTTCTCCCTCCTAAATCCGAACATCTTAATTTGAGTAGTCGATAAAAATCGAGTTTTCTCGTCCGTTTTGCTTCTTTCTAAGAGAGTTTTGTTAATAAAAAGAACAAGCACTAAGTAACCCCGAGAAGGCCTGCACATGCCCTATCGATATCAAGTTGCTGACGTGAGAAACACCCATCAAGGGATGTTGATGGTACGATTTGCAGCCTGATAACTTGCTGGTGAAAAAAGTATCTCTAATGACTCTATAATTTCATGAAATAATGCGATGCCTCTGAGCTGTGTAAATACAACCTCAACCTCAACAATTTGGTTAGTTATTTTTTTAGTAGCGACTGTTGACATTCAACACAGAGACTTTTACCTTCTTCTAGCATAAAAGTAATGTTTGAGAACATCTGTTTTTTCGTGCTTGCTAAGTGGACTTTTTTTCTTTGCCCTGAAACAAAATACCGGTAGTTTCCTTGCTTCTTGAACAATATTATGCGTTTTTTTACAGAAAAGGAACTTGTTTATTTAGCTATTGGGAAATTTATAAATATCTTACAAACTAAGGATATTTTTATATAAGATATACTTGCATAAAGTGAAAAATCTCTAACTGTTATGTATCAGAAAGTTTTGTTTCTATTAATTTTGCGGTTTTAAGTCAAAGCAGTTTTGTTTTTATCTTTAAAAAAATTTGAAACTACATAGGATATTTTATAAGAAAGAAACTTTGGCAATATTTTTATAAAGTGCATGCGATTATTATTCTGTACATATACAGTGTCTATCGGTAGCTTTGGCACAGGCGCCGTTTTTGATCATGTCGGCAGTACTTGCTATCACATACTGCCTCATATATGTGTTATCACCCCTAAAAAACCTCCCGACAGAAAGTCTACAGCTGTCCGTTGTCGTAGAAATGAGCCCTAACCCATCTTTATACGGTTATTATGAAGAAATGCATTAAAGTTTGCCATTTAGGTCCAGTGAATGACGAACTGGCGATATATGTTTTTTGATTTTTGCGTGAAGTAAAACTCTTGTTATGACATTGTTTTATCTTTTCCGTGATCACGATCCACTATAAAAAATAAACAATAAATTTTCACCTGACTTACTCTTACTTGAAATATATAAAGTATGTTACTGTAGCGACTGTTACTTTAGCAGTGAACTCTAAAAGAGTTACCGCTCTTTCTTAACGAATCAGGGTTCTCCTCGCTCGGGAAAGTTAATTGTTTCTTTGAATCAGTTCACGATCAAATGGCGCATCTAGCGACCGTCTTCAGTTAGACATACTGGCGAAAGTAACTCTCTTAATAGATAGACAATAACTTTTCTGTCGTGAGATGGCTATGTTTAAAAACATCGAGCGGCTTGCTGCCTATGAAAACGAGGCCTTTTATTCACTTCCACATCGCAAACAATGTGATACCTGAAGAGATGCATCGCCAGCTCTAAGAAAAGGAAGCCATGGATGGTGTCAATATTATGAAGTGTATGAGACTTATTAAGAAATTCCAAGATAACTTGTGTGATGAATAATACTCGGTCCGGTCATTTGTATTCGGTCGATAATCGTGTAAGTGCGGTTGACTCTATGATTCCAGGAAACTGGCATATATTCCACATTATTATTGAATTTTCCACAAGTTTCACGATCAATTCTTTATAAAATAACATCAAAATTTTTGATTGCAGGAATTTGTGCTTTCTATGGCTTCCGTTAGTTTTTATCAGAGAAACCAAAGTCAAGAAATTAGCCAGTTCTTTGATGTTTTTGATCCGTTAGCGTAAAGGAAGTGATGACATACTGATTACATCTTTACGGCGGACGAAGGGTAGATGTTTCATGTAACCCCTGAATCTAAGTCGCAGCCGCCGGAGTGGCGACATACGTCATCTGCGATAACAGTGATAAGTTGAAACCAACAATATCATCTCATGAAGTTATAACAATCATATTCTAAAGCAGACTCGGTATTTTGCTGATGGACCTCATATTGCAAGGAGCAAAAATAAACCCCAAAGCGTGTTGTCAGATTTTATAGAAATTTTGCCACTCAACCCAGAATAATGTTCTAGCGTACTGCCTGTTGGAGTACTGTTGTTTCACGGGAATTCAAATCCCCATACTGCTAGTTAAATACAATCGAATCTTTCAGCTGGCAATAATTGAATCCCCCCTCCCCATGTAGCCAGTCTAGCACCGACAGAATATCACGTCCTTTGCATATGGAAAGGTTTTTCGCTGGAAAGCGTTTCCAAAACGACGATGAATTATATTGAAACATGGCATTAATCACTGGAGGTATACTTCTATAATTTTGCTCTTCTGCATGGATTAACAAAACTGTTGGGTCAATAAAAACATGTAAATGCAAAATGAATATGTTTCTAAATTTACGTGAACTATCTGGAAAATTATATGAAAATAATATAGAATCTCTAAAAAAATAATGTACCCGAAATGTTCGAAATGTTTAGTAGTTAATTTTTTATTCAAATTCACCAAATGTTGTTTGAAACATCCTATAATTGGACTGGCACACTAAATGAATTTCTGAATTTTCTTCTTCTGACATATTCTTTTCTAATTCACTTAACATTTTTAGATATACGTATTTTGTGTATACATAAATAATTTCAGAGAAATTATATGTAAAATCGTAATATCTCTTGTATAATGTAAAATGAAAGAACTCGCAGTGTGCAGTATTGCTGGAAAACAGGGTTACAGGAGTAAGTCTATTTAATATTGAAGGTAAAGGGTTGTCTGCCCAAATTAGTGAGATAGTACTAGGGTGGCAGTGGTTTTCGAGACTAATTTTTATTGCTAAATTAGAGAGGAAATTCTCCAAAGTGTCCAGTCTTCGCGATCATTTGGCGAAGGTTTTGTCCAACCTCGGAATAACTGTTATTTGTCTTTCCTTTGTAACTGTAACTGTGCTCCAGCCCTATGAAACTATAACAGTATATGGCTTTCAGTAATTTCGAGAAATGGAAGCTACTGGAAATTTCAAGGTGGACTGGGGAAAACTGTATAAAACCGGAGAGAGAATCAGTTCTCAGTTTCCGAGAGTTGACTTCACAGTACTGGAAGATTTCCATGCGAGCTTGGCCTTTTAAAGATGCACTTTGCATTACGTTGTGTTCAGCGTTCTTAGTAGTGTAACTATTAATTATAATCTGTCGTACTGAGAAGAACTGTAGTACTTTTGCGGAAAGTTCCACCACTCTAAGAGTTTCTTTTGGAAAAATGAATTTTATCAAGCTGTCGTCGGTTCTGTGTTCATTCAGTCCATTAAGAACCTGTACCAAGCAGAACTTTTGGATGTCAAAAGTGAAACTGAATGCAGGTAATGGATGAGCAACTTAGACAGCTGATGACAGGTTGCGATGGATGAGCAACTTACACAGCTGATGACATGTTTTGCTGCATTCCAAGAAAGATGATAGGGGCCGTAAAGTCCGTTAAAGCAGAGATGAAAGCGGGACAAGCAAAGATTGAAATGAAAGGAGAAATATCATAATGTAAAACAAATTCGGGGCTGTGGAAGACAGAATAGACTCAATAGAAGACAAAGTTGAAGAAAGAGTCTTTTCTGTTGAATAACTAGTCGATTAGAGAGTCTCTGTTGCCGTCCCCAAGGAAGTTGACAGATTAAAGAAATCCATAGTTACAGCAGTAAACAGTTCTGACAATTTTAAATTGCTAGCCATGTCAACTCGTCCTTGTCTAAAGCTATCCACTTATGCTGGAAAAGGCCTCCTGGAGAATATGCAAGACTCAGTTCTCTATAGTGATGGATGCAAATGGGTGGGATTCCTAAGCTAAGGCCTGTCATCTTGCCGCCTCAGTGAGAGCAGAGACATCGGATAGCCTTCAAACTCTGTCAGAAAAGCAGGTACGCCATAAAATTCCCCGAGAGCAATCCTTAGAGTCCGCCTCTCAATTAGAGCTGATCATGTCCAGGTGCCAACGAGGATCGAAAGGATCTGGCTCAAAGACTGGGAGGTAAACTAATCTGGACGAAGGCCTGCGTGTCAGGTGATAAAATCGACATTGGCCATGCCGGCCACCTGGCGTGTCTGGCTTACCCTCCAGACTGTGTCGGATGATAAAATCGAATCGATAGAATATTAAACGTTAAGGTCACGTTTAGAATTGTTCGGAAGTGTTGCCTACCATCAGACGGCGTCTGTCAGCAGTATTACAGACACTTGGTACTCGGTGGCCCTGCTTAGAATTAAATATGAAGGAGTTAAATTCGTTCACCAAATAATAGTTCAAACCCGATGCGTATGACACTGTATCTGTATCCGGCCGTATGTAACAGAAACTGGGTATGCTTTGCAGGAATTTCGAGAAATCAAACGTATTGAAAATTTCTCAGTGTCTAGGAGGAAACTGCATAGGGCCGAAGAGAGTATCACTTCTTAGTTTTTTTTATTTAAGTGTTGACTTCGGAGTATTGAGAGATCTCCATGCGAGCTTCTCCTTTTAGATGTGCTTTGCATTGCGTTGTGGTTAGCGATCTTAGTAGTTTGAAGTGGTAACTACAGATTGTGCTTCGTGATACTGAGAAGACTTGTATGAGGACTTTTGTGGACATTTCTAAGACTGTAAAGTGTTTCTTTCGGGAAAATAAATTTTATGGAGCTCTCATTAGTTCTGTTCGCATTCATATCCGTATCATTACAAATACGTACGTATCTGACAATATAGATTATGTTACTGATATTTGCAGATTATATAGGGGATTTCAGAACTTGTTGTACCTTGCGTAACGTTATGTGACTGCAAAATGAGATGAAGGGGGTGGAGAGATCGTGGTAAGCCCTATGTTCAAAGGCAGACATAACACACAATATTAATGAATTCTAGATTGATGTGAAGCGACTTTGGCGTCCAGTCAAAACTTGGGCCGGTAAATAGATCCAAATAGCACCGAATGCGCTTTTGCATTGGTAGACTATTTCATAGAATTCATTTGTCATTTACTATTCTCAAGGATACTGATTAAGTCACTAGTAGCTCCGTACTCCCCAAATATACTAACGGAATAGCAGCAGCGAAGCGGGCTAGGTGATGCAATAATCATAGATGATGCTGACAAACTATGCAATAACAGATTTTCACACTGGTAGATCAGAAGACGCTAATTAGTTGGCTAGTTGTCTTGGTCTTGACGTGATACTAGAGGATTTCTTCCTTTGAGGCTGCTTTAAGGATAAAGTCTTCACTTGCGATATTTAAAATCCAGCAAACTGAAGTGATCACAGAAGGACTGAGCAGTATTGCAGTTAGACTGATGGGCGTTCCAGTCAGACTCATCACTGCATGCGAAAAGCTCCTATCGTCTCCAGGCATGCCTTGATCGTGATTGAGGAATGATTGATTATTACATGGAAAACACGAAAACTACTCATTTTTTAAGTCTGCAACTTATGTTCCCGTTTGATACGAATTATGGTCTTAACTAATATTATGAGTCATATAGCTTTAAACATGATACAACTGCTTCTATACTGTTCGAAGCAAACTGTGAACACCTGCAGATCATGTGAATATGTATAACATGACAAAATAACTAAAAATGCATGTTATTATTTTTTAAATTTTATTTTAGTATAGCTATTCAGATTTCGTTTCTATTAAAAATTAGTTCTTTTAAATTTGTATTAAGTTTAATGTTAAACCTTTATCTGCTGAACTTCAGTTCCACAGCGTAATTTTGGTCGAAAATATCTCATTATAATATATTGGAAAGCAGGTACATGCATATGAGGTTTGGTTTAATGAATGCAAAGAGATCATCTACGTCTAGCTGCGTTTTACGATTTATGGTTATATTTTCGATGTATATGTAATAATTCTTGTAAATGACCTCTATTTATTGTAAGGAAATTAAGGTGCATGGGGGTGAAGACAACAATAATTTTTTTAGTCCTTAGTCCTGGGCGAGATAGTTATAGATATGGAGGGCATACCGATGGAATGCGTAGTAGAAGAAACTTGTAAACACTGGTCTAGATAACACAGAATTGTATTTCTTGATAAATAATGCTGAGCACATATATTCTCGTTTACGCATTACTATGAGTGCGATAAGCATCCCACAGTTTTTTTTTCGTTGCAAACCAGATGTTTTCAGACAAAGGGCGAGCGGAGTAGTAGAGCGATACATCTTAACACCAGCAAAGCAAAGTGGAAGAAAGAACTGCGAAATAGTATCAGTAATATTTATAGGCTTGATTTCTTTGCTTAAATTAAGGATTTGCGAATGGGTACGAATTATCACAATGCAGGAAGATTACATGGGCATGGAATGAAAAGAGGCAGTCCAGAACATTATTAAAGGAATTCCTGTTTTTATGATGGAAAGAAGAGGTATCCAAGTTTAAACGAAGAACAAAAAGGACTGTTGGAAGATTAAAGTTAAATGATACACACAAATGTATAAGGGAACTGGACAAAAGGAAAGAGATTTTATTTTATAAGTGCGAATATGTTTCTTTATATTATGTATAGAGTGGTTTCTTTTAAATATTTGTAAATGCTCTAGCTAATTACAGGGAATTGCTATATTTTAACAATATATTTTAGGTGTCTTAAAAATTGTTATTGTTATTGTTGTTGTCTACGGCTGCATTATCCTGATATTACTGCAAAGTTACACTCAGCGTAATTCGGAATATTTATGATCTGTAGCTGAATAATATGCTTCAGTTTTTTCATACACATTTTATGTAAAAATTATTATAAATTAATTATTATTAAAAATTTGCTGCTTGTTTGGAAAATCGTAGATTTCATGGTAAATATCTAATACTAAAACAATGTAACTCAGTACGTAGATTTATGTGTTAATGTTTTTCCTTCTGTTTTCGTTTTGAAATAACTGTGGTAGCTTATCACGTTTCTTAGCATTTCAACGAAGACATTTGCCTTGTTGCTTCAGCTGTATGTGATGCACTGTGATCAGAATAGCAAACTAAGTATCCAAAACCAAATCAGCAATACCTTCAAATTACAGATGTAGATATCAGATAGATGTCAGCTTTACTCGCCAGGTATAGAAATTCTTGGAACTATTTTCTTTAAAATAAAAACCGATCTTCTATTTGTGCTTCTATTCTGGTGGTAGATGGAGTGAGTAATAAATTTTGCAAATATCCCAATTCCAAAAAATAAAATGGCTATAAAAGGCTTCCTGGTGCGATCTGACCCGCGATAAGTAACTACCAGGGAGTCGATTTTTCTTATTTCTCTTGTTGCGTGACGAGATGAAATCCATGGCTGCCATTGAAATGACGTCTCAGACCTTTAAGCTTCTGAGCAAAATGAAAAGCGTTTTTAAATGACGAAATACAACATAACGAAACTTTTCAGAAAAGGGAACATTTATTGCCCTCCTATATTTTTATATTTATATTCAATTTTTTGTTTTCACATTTTTCACATTTCATCCTTTAGAATTACACAAGAGATAAACATCTTTCACGAAATAAAAACAAGTGGCTGCAGTCTGTTTTAATTACTTGTCAGCAGTTAATTAAGACGTTATCTGGTCCTCTCTTGCTGGAGTGATTTATACTTAGAGGCCGATTCTCTGCAGGACAACGAGCTGGGATTTGGGGTTCCTGCAATGCGCCTGCTTTCTCCACATTGTTTCCACCGAATGTCGTTGCCCGAGGGTTTTCTTATTAGATTAATGTGATGAACTTCGACCAGAATCGGCAATATATTCATTGGGAGCCAGAAATAATTATCATTTTAGGTTACGTGAAGGTATTTCGAGATTATTTATCGCCAGACTTGTTGAAATCATCATTACTATACAGATGGCGGTACCTTAAATTGGTGAATGAGAGGCTATAAAAATTAAAACTCACACGCAGGCTTCTAGTATTTCCTACAACTAAGCTTCGTCTTATTTAATTTCGTAATAACAAATTGTTGAAGATGTGAGTTAATGTCGAAGATGTCAAAGTGCAAATGTTAATAACCAGGTTGCTTTGATGCTACCTGAAATCATTGTTATGTTTGCACTATTATGCTCGCTTTCAAAAAATGTAATCTGAAGTATTGAATTTAAAAACTGTTTGGATTTTCAAGATCCAATAATCGAAGACATTTATTGTTTTACAGTTTAGTCCCGATATATTTTGCTATAGAATCTTAAAAATTACAGAATCTCAGATTGCAATCTAACTTTTCGACAAGTTTATAATTAAGATTGCGGTAGTTAAAAAATAAGGTTTTTCTTATTTTTTTAAATAGTAAAATTCACAAAATTTAAAAAATTTCAGTCAAATTTTGGTAGCACATAATTACAGTTTAACTCCTCAAATAGTTTAAGCTGGCATTGGCTTACTTGCTTAACAGGAGTCTTTCACATATTAAAGATATAGAACACGGGTGACCATAGCGCGGCTCTCGTAGGCGAGTGGTGCTGTTCTGAAGCAAATAAAATACATTATTACGAATTTTGTATTTATGTAAATAATTTTAATGAAATTGCATGTGAACTGTAATATCTCTTGCATAATGTAACATGAAAGACCTTAGAGTGTAAAGTATCGCCGGAAAAACAGGGTTACAGAATACAAGCACAGGGAAAGACAGGGTCTATTTAACATTGAAGGTAAATGGCTGTCTCACCAAATTCGTTAGCTTGCGCCAAGCTGAAAATGGTTTAGGCGACTAATTTTTGTCGCCAAATTTCGCGAAAATTGCCAGAAGTCGAGAGACATGGCGACCATTTGACAACATTTTGATCTGATCCCTATGTAACTGTAACTGGTTCCATCCTTATGTAACTAACGGTATCCAGCTCTATGTAACTCTAACTGTGTATTCCTTCCAGCAGTTTCGAGAAATCGAAGGTACTGAAATTTTTTCGGCAGACGGAGGAAAACTATATAAGAGCGGAGAGATCATGTATTTTTATGTGAAGTGCCTTCAAGTTTATTGAGCCGGACACATTGTAGAGACATTAGGTATTTTTTCAAAGCAGGAGAGATGACAAATGAGCAATGCCTTCGCCGGGACTCGAACCACTGACCTCTCGAATACGCGCCGAGCGTACTGACCACTACACCACGAAAGCATGCAAACAAGGCAGGAGAAATACATTATATAGTCCCCCTTTTAAAAAGCGACTGGGGGTTAGGGGACCCAATCGCCAAATCCTGGTAGTGAAGAATCATCATTCATCACCTTTTTTAGTTCGGGCGCCACTGCAGAGACATTAGGTATTCTCGAAACAGGAGACATGAAAAATGAGCAATGCCGTCGCCGGTACTCGAACCACGAACCTCTCGAATACGTGTTGACCATTACACCACGCGAAGACTGGCAAAAAAGGCGGAAGTATGTTAACAATGTATAAGGAATACCTTATACATTGTTAAATTCGCCGTATCATGGCATAACGTTACGATACCGAAAGTTTTCAGTTTAACTCATAATTTAGATCAGAGTTTAGTTTTAGAGTTTTGAGAGATCAGCGTGCGAGCTTACATATTTGAAGCCTTTTGTATTTATTGCCTTGTGTGCAGCGTTGTTGGTACTGAAGTTGTAATTACTGACTGCGCTCTGCCGTACTGACAAGAGCTGTACGGTTACTTTTGTATGAAAGTTTCAGAACTGGAACAAGTTTTTAGAAAAATGAATTTTATCAAGTTGTCATCGGTTCTTTGTGCATTCAATCCATTACGAACTCGTTCCCCATTCACACGTAACAATATAAATGAAATATGCTGAACTAAATCTATACTGAATGTCCAAAAGGAAGCAACTGATTTATTTTATTTCTTATTACAAAATTATTAGTACACTTGTATTGATCAGTGTCCAACCATAATTATTTTATTTCATGTCATGTTAATTAAGAAATTTAATAATTTTATTCAAAAACGTAAAAAATTAAAATATTGTACTGATTCTATCAAAGACTATTTTAAAGAAAAGTTAAATTACTCGTGAACACTTTACGAGTGGATTGATGAATGCTTGTGGATGCCTTACAGAAAGGGTCTGCCAAATTTCTCATCCATAAGTAGCTGTAGAAACTAAATTGAGGTTGTCTGCGAGCGCAACAGAAAAGACATGAAATGCGTTAGAAACATTTAATATCAAACAGAATTTGGTACATGTTAAAAATAACTTAGAAATTAATTCGACGTCCGAATTGATGAGAAATTTATAACAAATGAAAGTTTTAGAATTTCTAATAAATTGGATGACAGTCACGGCTCAGAAGACGATGCTACCTTTAGAGAAGTTTGAGAATAAGTGAAACTTGAGGACAAAAGATATACGGCTTGTTTGTCGTTGGACGAACATATAGGGAATTAGGGAATAATTTTGCGATAGCAGAGAAACGATTTGAGTCGCTGTGCCGCAGGTCTAAGAAGAATAGAAGTTTCATGAGTATTACTAAGTTGTGATAGATGAGCTTTTACAAGAAGGTATCTCGAACGAATCCGACTAGTTAAAAACTGAAAAAGAATGCTTTTTACCGCATTAAGTTGTACTTATAGGAAACAAAGAGGTCACAAGATTCCGTCTTGTCTTCGGCGTATCATTACATGCTGAGGCCAAACTGTCACTGAATGATTATTTAGAATCAGACATTTCTTTCGATTTGAACCCTGTTTAACTACTTCTAAAATGATGTAAATATGCTTTTGGAAAATCTAGAACCCGCTCTTGAACTTTTCTGAGTTCCAACATGCTGCTCTTGCTGACATGAAGTTTGCCCATCCCTGATATAGAACATTATATCTTAAATTTAAAATATTGCTCGTGCCGACAAAGCCAAATGGTAGGAAAAAAATTGCTTTCATCATAAACTGATACCATACAGAGACTTACGTATTTATTTAATAAGAAAAGATTTAATTACCCAAGACGTAACAGTGCATTTATTTCATCGGATTTCTTGCGGGAGAGGATAACCAACAAGTAACAAACATTTCCCTCAAATTGCAGTACTCTCTGTTTTGCAAGGACATCGAATCCGTGTATTAAAAACAGTTTTTCATAACTCAAAATTATTCGACAGCAATCTGGACACTTTTTTTCTCGGGTGCAGGGGGCTCAAAATTAAATCACGTTTCTTCGATCCGCTATGGAACTGTGTTTAAGCTTTGCATCTTTTTTGACAAAGTTAAATGCTTTCTAAAGTATTTTAAAGGCATCGAATCTGTCATCGCTCTTCATTAACTACCACTATCACGTTTTTCGTGTTATCTTTCCTGAAAGCATCGTTAGATATTCATTATCATTCACGATTCATGTCAAGTGTTTGTTCCACCTGTTTAGCGCATTATCTTAATTCGAATCATGCGGAAAAACATTTACAAGAAAGTATGTTATTAAATGTTAGTCATTCCTATTTAGAAATTGTAAAAGCTATCTGTTTCTGAGGACAGGCTTTAAAAGAAAACAGTCTGATAAGCTATAATCCTACATCTCATTCTTAGTAAAAATTGTGCTGTAACTTAATCTGTTATTTTTTCAGAAAAGTATTTGCATTTGAAAGAAGGGGTGTCAAATATGTTGGGGAATTAATTGTCTTCAAGAATATTTTGTTTTGGAAAATCTTTCCTAACGAAACTAAATAAGTAAAACTGTTTCTTTTTATAGAAAAATTGTAATGAGTTTTTAGGTTCGGTAATTGAAAGGACTTTTTATGAACTTGTAAGAAACTTTATGTTAATTAAGCAGTTACTTGTAATTTCAGCATTTGCTAGAACTTCTCCTTTTCGTATTCTCCACCAGAATGCAAATTAGTAGCCAGTATTTAAACAGAGGTTTTTAGATTTTAAGACAGAGCGTGTTCCTGCCAGCTCTGATAGTTTCAATTATTCGGCTTTGCGTTCTATAGCTGCCGATATTTAATTTCTAACGCTCCGGTAGAATAGTCATCCAACTTCTAGTATAGTAATTAATTGCGTAATCTTTGACTATTGTTCCACGTTTAACTTAAATCTGACTGTTCTGTTTCGTTCCATCACCTTGAGTTGTGGCTTATTTTGTAGCACAAGAGAGTGCCATTGTGTCCTAATTTCTTTTTAAATAAAAAGGACTATAAATAAAAAGGTATATGAAGGTATATTTTTAACCTTCTTACGACTTCGTCGTTGTTTTAGACATAGCAATAATTCACTTAGAATCTATAAGAGTTATCTGAGTACCAGATCTGCTAGATACTATAGCATTGCCAGATCAAGTAAAACCCTATATAAATTATAGTATTCTTACTGGTTATGACTTCCATCATAAGTAGCGACTATATATATTGTTGCGAAATGTCCAGTTGCGGTAAGATAGCTTTCCCGCAAAGCGGGTTTAGGGTTGCCAGAAAGTGTGAAAAAACAGGGTTGGCAGATTTGGCGCGAAATCGCCCATTTGGCGGTAAAATTGGTGAGCCGTAGACGGAGCAAGAACATTCTCGAACGAATTCTTAGCGGTTTGATTGAGAATGTTTTCGAAGATAAGTCAAAAGCTATATATACTATGTCTGTACGCGAAGTAGAGAGTATATTGAGAGTATGTTGAGTTCAGTAGTAGTGTCTTGAGTTCAGAGATTAGTTCGAGAGCGATCGATCGAGTCGGAAGCTATACTTTAGTGCTTTGTCGTGAAGCTGTCTTCACCGTTATAGCCTAAAGGCTGTGTTGCCGATTGTTTCAGCGTGTTTGTCATACTTTTTCAACGACTGGGACGCATCTTTGGAACTGTCTTGTGTAATACTGAGGAATACATTGTGTTTTGATTGTTTACCAAGTATTGTAATCAATCACTGGAAAATCCATGAGCCCGTTGAACGCATCAATATGTACATGTAAGATAAAAAAAATATGTAAATCAAAAATACAACATAAATTATCAATAGTCCCTTAATTCCTTATTTGAATTTGGGTATTTCTCCTTTCTTTCTAAAAATGGCAATTTCTTATACTTATTGTTTCTGGACTGCATCATTTCTACGTTGATCTAGGTAATATGACTTTTACATAATGCGGTGACGTAAATGGAACTAAAACTAAAAAAACAATAATAATTTTGCAGCATTATTAATTATCCAATTAAATGCATTGAAACTGAAACTAACCCATTCTGAATTAAGATTTAATCCTGAACACAACGCAGTTCACTTTGCTTCTGTGCCGCTAAAACACTAATGTTACGTTCTGGAACAGGCACAATTAGCGTGCCAAGATATTTGTGACTGCAGAGCGTTTAATTGAAATAAAATGAATATTTAAAAATCAGGCATGTCTGCAAGCTTTTACTAGTTTGTGCTTCAACATCTATTATATTCGCAATAAGTATTGCCTCGATTAAATGTGATGCGATTATGATAGATGTTCGAGCACAAAATAGTAGAAACTTGTACTCATGGCAGATTTTTAAATATTCATTTCATTTTAGTTAAACATTTTGCGGTCACAAAATACTTGGCACACTAATCACGTTCCAGAACATTCTGTTCCAGAATGTAACAGTAACATTTTTGATATAGTTGAGATAGAAAGATCAGCAGCAAGCAGCAGTTTACCTAGGTCGAAGTGAAACGTTCAGGACGAAATCTTAATTCAGAAAGAGTTAGTTCCGGTTTAAGTTATGTAAAGGCCATATGATATGGATTAATCTAGAAATGACGTCACCCAGAAAAAGTTATTATAAGCAATTGCTATTTTTAGATTAGCAACGAGAAGTATCCAAATTAAAATAAGTAATCAAAGGCTATTGCTGATTTAAGTTATAATTTCGATTCACGTACTTTTTATCTTACATCTATACGGTTGGGGAGCAAGTAATCATCCAGTGTTTCGGAGATGTTTACCATCCTCCTGTCCCTGCAGTTTACGTTTCGATTGCAGATTCATTTCATATTGAAGTAAATTATATAACTCTGCTCGTTTATGTAAGTAAATTTATACGTTAGTAGAGTACACGTATTTTTTAATTCCTTTTTCACTCCTTTTTTAATTTCCGAAATTAAAAAAAAAGGCAAACTAGTTTCTTGTCGTTTTCTGACACCCTTGTAAATTTCACTTTCTGTTTCTCTGCTTGATTTTTTTAAATTAATCAAATAAATAGTTTAAATCAGTTAAAAATGTTTATTAATTTTAAAATCAACGAAGGGAGAATGTTTTCGATTTTTTCGTATTTCCTTTGTAGGGTTCCTCACTTTTATTTTGTTAGATGAAGTGCCGAGGCACCTAAAGAACTATTCAGCGAATTATTGCTTAGTTCAAAGGACAGAGATCGTAAACTCACGGGTCAGTTACCCTTTATTCACTCAAAGTGAGATTAATAGTCGGCCCGTTTCTTCGGGCTTACAGCAAAGCCTCCACTTGGGCTTAAACTCAAAACTAAGAAATAAGAACTAACTAATGACTAACTAAGAGATTTAGCTGAAGCTAACGTAACTCTAAGGTAGTTAGCCCGTACTCTTAAACTAGCCAGCGAGCTATGAAAAGGCACGTACTAATACGGCTGAGCGTAACAACAGCTTAGAGTGACGTAGCCCAAAGGCAATTGCGCGCAACTCAGAATTCCTAATTTCTGTCTCACGGAAGTCAATTGAACTTCCCTTTTCCTCATAAGCATTCAACGCGATTCTAAAAATTCATTCTGGTAGGGAGTTCTAAGCTGAAACGAGGCAAGACAGAAAACGTTCACTAAATTAAAATAACTGTTATAAAATTAAAATATACCTTACACCTTGTACGAAGTAAAGGGACTATTGTAATAGCGAAAAATTTTGTTTATCAGATTTGAATGGAAAATATACATTTTAACTAATCCGCAATCAATTTTGTCTATTTTTTTTGTGTGACGTCTATACACGTACGGACAGAATAAAAGCCTCTTCATTCCAAAACGAATTGTAAAATGGGCTACGAACGGATTTTTCGTGATGTCTGGGTGTACATGTGTACGTTTTCGAGTGAACTGTTACAACTAAATAATTTAGAATGGTTCATTCAGCTAATTTTGGTACAGAAGCGCAGTGGCATTTGAAGTGGAAGGGGGATTGCAGTTAAATCTGATGTATTCTTTTGATAACGTTATATCAGATTTGATTGAATTCCTCTTCTTTTGTATTTTTTTCTGGTTTTCGTAATTTTCAGGTTTTAGTATTTCACATTTCTTTAATTCTTATTTTACATATTTATAGGGTATTTTGAAATTTATTGGTATTAAATTTCACTTCTTTTGGGTCTTTGTGAAATTGGTTTTAAATTTCTTATTTTTTTATCTATCTATCTATCTATATATATATATATGGTGCGACCTCCCTTACTCGGCGGCTTAATATTCCTTACCCGGCCTTTATTTTCGTAATTGGTGGTCGTCTTCCAATTACAAAAGTATTTTAAATGATGAAAATATTCGTGTTTTGGCAATGTCAAATTACAAAAATGAATTAGCTTGGACAAACAACGGAATATAACTTTCAATGCGGTTTTTCGGTTCTTATCATTAGGCAAGTTTTATACCCGTTATGAAAAAATAAAGACACAAGAAGTTTGACTCTCGTGCAATAAAATTAAGCGGGCTGTTTAATTTAAAAGAATTAGTTCATGATGTCATTTTCAACTCGTTTGAGGGATACTTTAAATGAAATGCAGCAAAAAATGTATGTAATTTATAATAGGCCATACAAGGAAGTGATCTGTGTCCACATCTGATTTATTGTAACTGTTCGGCTCTATGTAACTAAAATTTCATGAACTTTCATAGGGCCAGATTCTCGAAAGTGTTGGTCTAATAAGTACTAAAAGTTTCTCGGCGGACGAGGAAAAAGATCGGAGAGAACGTTAGTTTTTTTACTGATTGGGTAACAGTCGAAAACATCGCGGCCAAAACATCCTGGGAGAAAATAAAACAAAGAGAAAACATCGCAGTTCTAAAACATCGTGGTGCAAAATATCGTCGTCGAAAATAAAGCGGTTCAAAAACTTCGCAGTTTAAAAACATCGCCGCCGAAATTATCGTAGTAAAAAATAAAGTACCTACAAATCATCGCATGACGATAACATCGCAGACATGCGTTTTTCAGGCCTTTAATTGTTAATGGATATTCGCATAATGATTATGAGAGCAAGGTGGAAAGAAGGATAATTTTTACTTTCGTATTTTTTATTAACTAATAAATTTTTAAAAAACAAGAAATTTAAACAAAACAAGAAATAATTTTCACTATAAGAGTATCAGATTAACAGAAGTGAAGAAAATAATATCATAATGAACTTAGCAATTTGTTTTAGATAAGTTCATGCAGTTACTTAATTTTCTTTTTCTGTTCTTTTTTAGATTATACTTTTCATGAAAAATTAAAATTTTCAGTAAAACTTTATAAAAAATAATTTATTAATGACCTTTGTTAGTTAACTATATCAGTTTAAAATTAAATGCTATAAGTTACGTTAATTTTCTATGCTTAAGTTTCCATTTTACATTTTCAGCAAATATTTATTAGTTAATAAAAAATATGAAAGTTAAAATTATCCTTCTTTCCAGCTTGCGCTCGCAAATCATTATGCGAGTTTTTACAATTATTAAACAATCATTAAAGTTTACAATTGTTAAAGCCTGAAAAACGCATTTCTGCGATGTTGTCGTCATGCGATGATTTGTAGATACTTTATTTTTTACCCCGATACTTTCGACGGCTATGTTTTTAAACTGCGAAGTTTTTGAACCGCTTTATTTTCGACGACGATGTATTCTACCACGATGTTTTAGAACTGCGATGTTTTGTCTTTGCTTTATTTTCTTCCACGATGCTTTGTACCACGACATTTTCGCCTTGCGTTGTTTTCTCCGCGATGTTTTTGCCGTGATGTTATCGGCGAACACCACTGATTGTACCCTGTCACACAGAAAATCTACGAGTACTTCTGTCTGAAATTTGCAGAACTGTAAGGTGTTTTTTGAAAAATAAAATTTCTTCAAGCTTTTATTGGTTCTGTGTGCATTCAAATAATTACGAACCTGTACGCACGTAACATTACTATTACCAACTTCAATAGCTGAGTAACAAGATCGTCATAACGCGCTCTCAGCGCAGTTACTTAAAGATTCAATATTTCATATGTTTTGAACGATCTCTTTGGTGTTGTTACTTTTATAGCTCAGTTAGAAACGTGTGCCGAACTTACTGCATTGTCCACTTCCAGAATGCCAAATTTTCCAGTTACTGAAAAGATCAATAACACAGTTGAGGTGAATAAGGGAATGACTGACTGTTTGGATTTTTAGCCAACTTATTTCGATAGAAACGAGATTGGAAGTCTTCCCTTAACGCTGATAAAAGTTCATCAAAACAAATAAGTATGGAAACTTTATAAAGATCGATTTTTTAGCTTGTACATCAATTTTTAGTTTAGTTCATGGTATGTTCCTCTGCAATCAGAGTCTTCCAAGCAGTCACGTACTTTTTATTGTATTTATTATAATATTTCACTTGTTTGCTTATTTATTGTTAAATATTTATTTATTTATGAAAATACGGATGTATACTGACTATATTTTTTGAAAATGATGTCATGTTTTCTGGTATTTTTCTGAATCTGTTGAATTTGTTTTAAGAAGTCATCTTAATTAAGCATCATTGGAGGAAGTAAGCTTGATAAATTCTTCACTCATTTCAAAATGAATATATCATTAGTATAAAAAGCAGTCTTTGCTGATGAAAGATAGAAATCAATTAGCAAATAGTCTTACACCTAAGAAACAAGCGCGTGATTAATTAAAGAAATTCTCTTTGTCTTTAATGATTCAACTTCGTCTCAATAATGCTATAAGCATCTCCATGTGAAATCAAGAAGCGTTTAAAAAATTCTTTCTCACTCTGATAATACCAAACTCACGCTTCTTTTGACTTATAGTAATAATAAGCGCACGATGAAGGAGAAAATTAGGGTAAAAAATAATGTAAGAAAATATTGCAACCGTGTTACCCTTAGGAGAATCAAAATGCCAGAAGTACGTGACTTTCTATTCCTGCTCATGGCAAACAAATAGAAAATTATCTGTGTTTCGATTACAGTAATTGCAGCCGAATTGCTCGCACTCTGCCAAAAGTGATTAGCCGATATCGATTGTTGGTCGAGACCTATTTATCGAATATGCATCGATAAATCTCTCTTCGTTCATCATGGTAAATCAGGCGTAAGGAGATAAATGGGAGCTTGGAAGCCAATTAAAATTATTAAAATGAAAATATGTTTTAGTAATATTTGTTATATTTTTATAAAATATTTCATTTGCTTATCTTTACATTATTTTTATTTTCCGGTTAATTCTTTTTAATGATCATGATAACATGGAAGCATTATCAAGTATCAATATTTCCATAACAAACATTTCTTCTGCTAGTAGTTTATTTAGCTGCGATTAATTAATATCTAAAACTACTTCGAAATTTTAAAGAGCTTTTTGGTATTCAATGAGTCTGTTCTAGTTAAAGCTGAATTTCCGATCAGTACTGGGTAGTGATGACGATTGTGATGCTACTTTCTGGCTCATGGTCATAAGTTCTTCCGTAATGCTGTAACTTGAACGTAAGAATCTGAACTTAATGATTTTTATTGATCAAGAAAAAGTAATTATTGCCAAATCAGTGTTTAGATCAAATGCGCCAAATGTGCATACTAAGTTTGGAACGCTACAACTGATTTTCTAAGAACAAAATAACATCACATATTTGCTTTGTACTGGGAAATTCGTATTCCCCTTTTCCGAGTTCAGTGCTATACACGGGGTATCAGGACAGCGATGACAAACTTTCAGGAGAGATAGAGTACACCTAGACAATGGGAAATAACATAGCAATGCATGGTCGGAAATGTTCAAAACGAGTTTTATTATGTTTAGTATAGTAGAAACCAACAAAGAAGAACAAAAACAACAACGACCGTCATTAAAGAAGCTGTTCGAAATTATGACCCCGGATCGTGATGCAGGCCTCACTTCTCTGGCGCATGGAAGATCTGCATCTGGAATGGAAGATAGGCTGGAAGATGCGTGACGCACTCTGCATGCATCACGGTCCGGGTCGTAATTTCGAAAACCTTCTTTGATGACGATCGTTGTCTCTTTATGTTGTTTTTTCCTTGTTTTTGCTGTACTCCTAATAATAAATATGTGTTCTCATCCCGTTCTTGTCCTTTCTTGCTTGATTTTTGTGTCGTCACTACTGCGCAAGAAAATCGTTTCCGACCATGCATTGCTGTGTGATTTCCCATCTCGCCAGGACCTGATTCCTTAGATAACAACATTATTAGAGCTGTCCACAATGCAAGACCAAGCTCCCTTACTAAATTCTTTAATAAACTCCTAAGTATGGAATACTTCCCTAGGGCGTTCAAGACGGTACAGGTAATACTTTTCTCCAAGCCAGCGAAAGATCCATCCGACCCTTCGTCATTTAGGCCAATCTGCCTGCTCCCGGCCCTGGGAAAAGTATACAAAAAACTCGTGACAATGCGGCTAAAACATCATCTGGCTATTCGTAATATTCTCTCGGAAGCACAGTTCGGCTTTCGTGAGAAATGCTCAACAATGTACGCCTTGGAACTAATAAAACAGGAAATAATTGATATCAAGAGCCATAAAAACACGCAGCCGTCCTCAGCCTGGACCTGCGAAGCGCATTTGACTCTCTGTATTGGCCTGCGATTATAGAGGCCCTATATGAAGGGAGCATTCCGAACAACCTCCTCCAAGTCTATATTAGCTATTTAAGTGACTGGAATTTGGTTACGGTGCACAGTGGAGGATGCATCACACGGAAACAAAGTCGGGGCTGTTCGCAGGGGTCATGCGCAGGTCCAGATTTGCTGAACGTTACGCTCAATTCGATTCTCGAATACCAGTGGCCTATGCATACAAAAGTAATAGCATTCGCCGATGATGCCACTTTTGTTGCTCGAGGGCACAGTAGAGATATTCTTCAGGCAAATTGTAACGAAACAATAGCTGTTTTCAGTCGCCTCTGCAACCAGAAACGCCTCCAAATTTCAGAAGCAAAATCTCGGTATATCTTGTTTCACAAGCCCGAATAAACGCTATTACGCAATCCAATTATAGAAATGAATGGGAAAAAAGTGAAGCGGGTTAAAGAACTGAAGCTTTTAGGCCTCATCCTTGATGAATATTTATCCTGGCTACCACAGCTGCGTGCGCAGAGGGAAAAGGTCCAATGCGTAGCTAACAACCTTAAGAAAATGCTAGGTTCGGACTGGGGCCTAAGATCCCACATACTAAAAATAATTTGTAGCACAACTGCAGAAAAAAATATCACGTACGGAGCAGCAGTCGGGGCTATCCCCATGATCACGCAAAAAATAAATCTTTTAAGTGGTATTCAGCGCCCGTTTGTGTTAGCAATAACCAAGGCTACTGCGACCGCAGCGGCTGAAGTCCTAGCAGGGCTGATCCCGCTCCACCACAGGGCAGTTATGAAGGCAGCTGTCATAAAGGTCACGTTACTGAGACGCTAATCAGTGCATAGAGGACAACACTAAGACCCAGCTAATTATGAGCAAAACAGATCGCTTCTAAGAGTGCATCCTTCACATTTCGGAGCAAGCATCCACGCCCAGAGGACAATGCTTGACAGTAGAGTCCCCGCAAACTCAATCAGCCTTTTCACGGACGGCTCGCGCCTTGATGGAGGAGTGGGCAGTGGAGTGGTAATCAAAAGGCACGATACCATATTAGCTACGCGGAAAGGGCACTTGGGACCTGAGAATTCCGTTTTTCAAGCCAAAGCGGTGGCCATTAGAGAGGCCATAGCAGCTACAGATGATTATGATGGGAACATGTTTAGCAATTTTTCAGATAGCCTCTCGGTAATTCATGCGATCCGAAATCCTTTTCATCCTGCTCCGCTCATAGAAGATACACAACGCATGCTCCGTGAAAATGAGAGCCACAAGGCAATTCACATTTAGTGGATAAAAGCCTGCGCCGGGCACCAGAGAAATGAAAAAGCGGATGAGCTCGAAAAGGAAACCGCACGCAATATAGATGCGCATATTGTGCCCATCCTGCTCCCAAAATCCCATCTAAAGAAAAGTATCTTTACCACTGCACTACAACATTGGCAGGATGAATGGGACGAAATTCCCCAGAGTAGAAGAGCCCATGATTTTACAACAAAAGTTTATACCGACCGCCTAATTTCAACACTTTACATAACCCGTTTCGTCACAGGCCATGGTCCTTTTCCGGAACACTCCTGGAAAAGGGGTTTTGTTTCCTCTAACCTCTGTGTGTGCGGCTAGGCTGTATCCCCAGACGATTACGTAACAACGTGCCCACTCACAGAGGCGAGGCACATGCGGTTGCCAGACATTGATGACCCATTTAAGCGGTTCTTCATCAAGCACCCGGCCTTCCTTAAGAAATTAAGGAGTATAATGAAGAAACTAGTGGCATTAGAGCGGGATCTGTGTCATGCAGATTAGTGTGCACCAGTTTATTATTGATTATTTATTGTATGCTGTCTATGCTGTATCTATACACCTGTAATATATTTATACACCTGTATATTATGCAGTGTCTGTATATCTCTGTAACATCCGCATAATGCAAAGTATAATGTCCGTATCAGTATTCTGTATCTCTGTAGTATGTAGTCATGTATTTAGGCTCTATGTATCTGTGTGCTGTCTTGTATTGGTATGTAGTATCTGTGTTTTCATTCGTATTAAAAATTTGGATAGTATGTTTAATAACTGATTAGTTTATGTAGTGCAGTTTAACATTTGTGATTCATATTTTATATCTGTGTTTTAATAGTATAATTAGCATCTGTATACCTGCGTTCTTTCTTCATTTATTGTATCTGTATATCTGCATTCTTTCGTCATTTATTGTATCTGTAAATCTGCGTTTTTAGGTCATTTATCGTATCTGTATATCTGGGTTAGTATCTGTATATCTGTATATCCGTGTGATGTCTTGCATTAATAATTAGAATCTGAGACTGCATTCGCATTTAATATCTGTGAAGCAAGTAGTAATGCATATAGTAGCCGTTTATTAGTACAATATAGTATCTGTGTATCTGTTTCAATATTTAGTACCAGTGTAGTATGGAGTTGCGTATTTAGTATTTGTGAATTTATGTAAAGACTTGCATTAGTGTATTCATATTTAATATATGTGTAATAATGTATTTCGTATATGTGTATCTGCGTAATATCTGTATAGTATGTAATAGTGTATTTAGCATCTCTGTATCTGTATAATATCTGCATTAGTATTTAATATCTGTTTCAGCATTCATAATTATTAGCGAAATTTAATTTAATTAGTATCTATATTTTAGTTATTATCTGTGTAGCAATATGTAAAATGTGTAGTTTAAGGTCTCCTTCAGCATACGTAACATCGTAATTAACTCCCCATGGGTTCCTTGTGGGGCGCCGAGGGTGTCGTACTAATCAATTGCAGAATCTGGACAATACCCGATTAGTCTGTGTAAGACCCGCTTTCACCTGTACTGATACACTCTGTATAATCCCGTGGTAGAAGCCAAGATATGTGTGAAGACTGTGTCCTCCCGGTGGGTTATACGGGATGTGTGTCCTGGTTATCGACGTGGTCAGTAGCCGTGATTCTCTTTCCAGCTTGATGCGGCGATTTGATGCATGGAACCTTGGCACTGAATATAGCTGTCGAAGACTAGATTAGAAACAGGAATCTAGTCTAGAGTGTCTTGGACAGCATTTGTATCGCATGGAATTGCAGCCAAGAACCAGCTGCCCTGACTGAATTGTCAAGTAGACTGTACTGATATAACACAGCATTTTACACCAGTCAGGTTAATCACCTGTTATTTATCATGTATTTTTTTTTCTCTTACACGTCATAAGCTGACATGCCGTGTGAGAGATTGTGTGTGTTCATCTGTTTTCTGAAGCTGAAGGGAAGCACTCATTAAAACTTATGATTCACTTATATCAAGTATTGCCATTTGGTAGGCAACGACGTTTTCTACTACTCAACAACACCAAAAACCAAACAACGCTTTAAATTCATGTGTTCATTTTTTACGTTTGATTCTGAATTCGATTCGAGTATTTAAATTCACATATAAAGTAAAATTACTGAATGATATCTGTGGAATTTTGTTAATGATCACTTTGACAGTGACAAATGTTTTCACGATAGTTGCTTTGATAGCCAACTAATGATTACTGATAAAACTCTCAGATCTCTGTGAAAGATATGTATGCAGGTCTGTATGTGTCACTACCTAAGTAGATAAGAAATTGATTCCTCTCCAAAGAAGTCAGTTTTTTTTTTTTCTCATTTCTCCTTTGCTTAAGATTCTTTAACCAAACTCTCTAATAGAATGATGGCTGCTTCCCGCACTGAATAAATTCTGCTTCACTATTAGCTTTGATAATAATGGTTCATGTCAATGAAAGAATTTCATCAAGATTAAAATTATGTTTCAGTTGATTTTGGACTGAGCATTTCATGAAAGCGATAAAAATCTGATGTGGACATCACGTGACTTTTTTTGCATGGCCTTTTAAATTATATACATTTTTTGCTGCACATTTTTAAAATTATACACATTTTTTATTTAAACTTGCATCCTCGAATCATTCTACCTCAATTAACCGATCCCTCAAGGCAAGCTGAAAATGACATCAAAAATTGCAAATGTTGAATTCAAAGAAATATCCCGCTCAATTTTTGTCTAGGAGTGAAACTTCTTGTATTTTTATTTTTTTCATAACGAGCATAAAACTTTCCCAGATATAAGTACAGGAACAGGGCCAACCGCATTACAAGACAGATTTCATTATTTATCTAAAATTATTTTTTAAAAATTTTATGAATATTTTCTTCATTTAAAACACTTCTGTTATACTACTATACAACTACGACCAACGATTGCGAAAATAAAGGGCGTGTAAAGACTTTTAAGCCAGATAAAGGGATGAACTTAGATATACTTTTGTTTTGGTACTTCCGATTGCAATAAGGATGCGAGGTGCATAACTAGATGTTATAGTAGTCCCATAAACAAAATTTCAACGTTTTTGAGTTTTCAAGTTTTTGATTCTTTTTTGAGTTATTCGAGATACATACGTACAGACATCATGAAAAATTTCTTTTAAATCCATTTTACAATCAGTTTTGAAAAATTAGTCTTTTACTCTGTCCATATGTATAAACGTCGCGCAAAAAAATAGTCAAAATGGGTTCGAAAATGGTCAAAATGAAAATTTCCGTTGAAATAAGATACCCGAGATTTTTCGCCATTATAATACTGATGTTATAATACTAATTATCTGATGGGAACACCACATAACTTCCTTGTACGGCCTATTAAATTATACGAACTTTTGGCTGCACTTCAGTTAAACTTATTTCGTCGAATAGTTTAATGAACCGATCCTTCAAGGAAAGTTGAAAATGACATTAAAAACTGCTGATTTTTGAAATTAAATATCCGCTCACTTTTTGTCTCAAGGGAATCAAACTTCTTCTTTTTTATTTTTTCATAACGAATATAAAACTTTCCCAAATAGAAACTGGAAAACCGCATTAAAACTTTTCCCAAAATTTTCGTGATTACTATACTTCCTTTACTTTGTACAAAGAAGTAAATGAAAGTTTTTTGATTTACATCGGCATACAAAGTCCTCGAAGGAAATTCATTGGAATCCTGTGTTGCTACAAGTGAACAGTGTATCATAAGGCTTAAAATTTGTACTGCATAAAGAGGACTTTGAAGATTTTAAGTACGCCCCATTCTCCTAAAACATTTCCACAAACGTTCGTGCCATCGTTGTATTCGAATCCGAGGCCAACAAAGTCTGCCGTGATCCTTCATGTGTAGAGCCATAATGAAATTTCAAAATCTCTTTAGGATTCTAAATAATACCCTCATTATCATCATGTTTGTAGTTATCAGCATCTCATATCATGATGATGCTGATAAGGGATTTTTTAAATTTTCATAAAGTACGCTATTAGGTACTAAACGGAAAAAAAGGGTTGCTCTGTTATTAAGAGAAACTGGCTCGTTACACATGAGAAATACAACAAAAACATTGCCAAGACTCGAACCTGGACCGAACTCCCAGTGTTCAGCGGCTTTTTCCGCTCGGCCGCTGTCGAGCTGATGATGAGGAATAATGAGGATATTTGTTTTGCATGTCGAAATTTTTATCTTGAATATCAAGAATTTTTATTTTCATCAAATTTTTCGAATTTAAAGTTGATTTTTTTTTGTGAAGAGCGTTTTTGATATAAAGTCATTATATTTCCTTAGAAATTGCTAATATTTACAAAATATATATCATACATATGTTGGCCAGCTATAAGATGACCTACGTTTCTGAAAGTATTTCTGCAACAAAAATATACCTTGAACATAAAATGGCCGCATATAAAAACTCGGTACTTTGAAGATGTTTCTCTAGAATGTGGATTAATAGTTTAAAACACCGTATTCTGATAGTTAAATTCAGCAAATGTGTTTTCGCTTCAGCTAAAAATTAAGAAATGAGTAATAAATTATCCTAATACATATTTTAAGTGTTGGGTCGCGCGTAAAAAACGAGTAAGCTTTTAGAAGAGTTATTTTAAAGGAAAACACTGTCATGTTTAAACGGACAAGTACAGTAGTCTCTAATATTTTTGGTTGTTGTTGTTATGTATTTCATATTCAGTACAATACAATGAACGAAAGCTAAAGGTTCTTTATCCGTTAGCTCTGTACTACCTGAGAAACATGAAGTTTTAATTTTATAAGCACCTGTATTAATTAGTATTAAAAGGGCGCAGCTATGGTGTGCCTGTTGTGAAAGGGTATGAAATGTCTTTATGATAAACTTAATGCATAAATTAAAATTTTTGTATGGCAGAAACTTCCAGCATGAGTTTTAATTAAATTATTTTGCGATAATTTTTAACCTGTACAAATAAATATACCTTGAACTACTGCATGTTTTCGGTTCCGTAAATGAATCGAGGCAATAGTTCGAGCGCCTTGCAATAAATTGAATATCGCATTCAAAAGAATATTACGGATTGTGTGATTTCCTCTGCCATATAAAAGTTATATACATATTATGTTTACACTATACTAAAATTAGAAGAATTTTCTGAAAATTATCACGATTTATTCTACTTAAAAAAATTCTTTGTTTAATTCATAATCTTATTTTTTTAAACAAGTTATAAGGTATTTCTCCCGCCTTCTTAGCATGCCTTCGTGGTGTCGTAAACGCACGCTCGGCGTGTATTCGAGAGATCCGTGGTTCGAGTCCCGTCGAGGGCATTGCTCATTTTTCATCTCTCCAGCTTCGAAGTAACCTACCGAACTAAAAAAGATGGTGGATGATGATTCTCCACAACCAGGATTTGGCGAGTGGGTCCCTAATCCCCAGTGGCCCGTTAAAAGGGGGAATATATAAGGCATTTCTTCCGCCTTCGTGTTGTAGTGGTCAGCACGCTCGGCGTGTATTCGAGAGGCCCGTGGTTCGAGTCCCGGCGAAGGCATTGCTCATTTTTCATCTCTCTTGCTTCGAAATAATCTAATGACTCTACAAAGTAATGCTATTCATTGAACTTTTCCAAAGTCTAGCATGTTATGGTGAAACCACGCAAACAGATCCCACAGTTTCAGAGGATTTCGGTGTTTGGCCAAAATGGTCGTCTTAGGGAATATGATCATCAGTGATATTCAGTCCTGATGTTTGTGTATGATTTCAGAAATACTGTCAGCTTTCAGACATGTTTGTATTACCCTTCTGAGGGTCGATGAAATTTAAAAGCTGTTCAATGATCATCAAGGGTGTGGATGGGAGCTGATAGCCCAATATACATCGGGAACTGATTAGCTGGAAGTTAGAAGTCATCCGAGAGAAATATCTTAAAATGAAAGTTGTTACTGAGCCAACATTATTGGCTTTTCTCTCTTCTTACCTAGGGGAAACAGGAAACATATTCTAGTCAGATGTGGAAAACCAGAAATGACTGGAATATTTTTGAGCGAGGTTACTTAAAACATAAGCAGTTTTATACCAAGTATAAAAAAAAATTACAACTATTCATTAAGTGCAGTCATCACATTCATGAAAATCGAACTTTTGTGCAATCAGAGTCTGTGATTTTGTTTTTGAAAACTTGTTTCTATTTGTAAGCTTAATAATAATAATAATAATAATAATAATAATAATAATCTGAAAGGTTTCAGATTTTAAATTACGTTCAAAGGGGCGTTTTTTAACGTTTTGTGCGTTATCTTTATTTATTAAATATCATGTTCTTTGCACTTAAACCATAAAATTCAGTTCAACAGCAATATCGCAAAATAGTTTTAAAATGAGTATATTATTAGAATTTTCGATACACAGATCCGCGCGCTGAAGATAAAAAGTTTTTTTTTCGCGTAGAGTGTTGCCATTGATCGCTTTTAAATCATTTGAATTTGTTCATCAAAAATTCGTTAAAGTTTAAAAAAATATAAAATAGACAATAAAACGAATTCCAAATTCCAAATTTGGGCTTCCAGATGCACATATTCGGGTGGAAACGTACGTTATTCAAAATTGGATGGCTCTAGGTACCGTTGTTTTATCACATTTGGAGAAATATACATACATTTATGCAGATTCTTCAAATATAGTACAGGGCTGTAATATTTTGTGGCAACAGTTGAAAAGTGATTCAAACTTTTAATGTTTCCGACGCAAAATCACAAAACGAAAACAATAGTCCTTCAGGGACAAAGCCCCTTTGGACTAAAAAAAAAAAAAAAAAAAAAAAAAAAAAAAAAAGAAACGAAAAAAAATCATAAATAAATAAATAAATCTCAAAGCTTTCAGATTTTACATTACGCCCAAAGGGGCGTTTTTTTAACGTTTTCTGTGTTATCTTTATTTATTAAATATCATGCGCCTCGCACTTAAACCATAAAATACAGTTCAAGAACAATATCGTAAAATAATTTTAAAATGAGCATATCTTTAGAATTTCCGATACAGTCTCATGCGCTGGAGATAAAAGTGTTTTTTCTGTACGACGTTGCCATCGCTCGCTTTGAAATCCTTGAGTTTGTTAATCAAAAATTCATTAAAGCGTTACAAAATGTGAAACCAATAATAAAACAAATTTCAAAATTTGGGCTTCCAGATGCCCATATTTGGAGGAGGACTACGTTATTCAAAATTTGATGGCTGTAGGTATCGTTGCTTTATCACAACAGGAGAAACATGCATGCATTTATGCAGATTCTTGATTATTTAACTTCTTCAAATATAACACAGGGCGATAATATTTGGTTGCAACAGTTTGAAAAATTATACGGACAGTGAACCGACGCAAAATGCCAAAACGAAATTAATAGCCCTTCTGAGCTAACGCTCCCCTTTGGGCTAATAAATTACTTTTTTTTAAAATTTTTGTTCACATTCTTAGTCTGATTATTCATTTTAAGTTGTTTATGTGCAATATGTATTATTATTATTTTAGATGCTGTTTATAATACACTGAAAAATGTAACGTTGCTCGATGAAGAAAATGATCCTTTTAAAATGGGTTGCTGCAAGAAAATAGTTAGGAATCTTTGCTGTAGAATTTTGAGCATTTATATTGGTTTTCGAATAATTAAAGAAAACTAATTTATGCAGCTATTGTTTGGCCCAATTACGACTTAACAATGATGAAAAATCTGAAATATTGTGAAAGAAAATTGGCAGTATTGGTGCACAGAGACTGGAAGTAGTTAAGTACTTTTAAAAAAAGGTGTCTATCGAACTGGTTGCATGCAACCCTCCCACCTTCAATTTGTGAAAAAGCGAAGTGTAATAAAACGATGTATGCCTGCATAATGTTAAAGAGGAAAATGATGCGATTTCGTCGTTTTGTGCTTAAGATTTTCTACTGTAATGTCAATGAACGTTAGTAGTAATCAGTTTGCGCCTCGGCGTGTTTCCAGAATTAATCTTCAGATTTATTTTCAGTAATAATATGCTTGATTCCTCTATCAGTAGAAGCAGAATTGCCGAAAACTCATTTCGCGCATAATCATTTTATTCAAATTTAATTTTATGGGTAAGAGAGAATTCGTTTTCTTCTTTTCGGCCTCACAGCAGAGCCAAAAGCGTGCGCTGACTTTCCATTACGAGTTTTAATCATTCTTAATTACAACCTCTATTTGTGAGAAGATCACCTGGACCCGAGTGTATTATGACCTGCGACAGGGAACCACAACTCGAACTGTAATTACTTCTAAGCCTGAACTTCGAAAAAACCCCGCATAATTGGTAGGATTAGCTATCGCACAATCGATCCTTGTGTCCTGCCTGCTATCTTGTTCCACAGGGGCAGCAGGCCTAATTCGATGTAGGCAATCCATAATTTAGGCTTCATTAATAATAATGCTTTTCTTTTTTGGAAGTAACCAACGGTTTAATCCGTGGCAGTGTGGCTGTGGACAACCAAGAATTCGTGAGTTCCTCAAGGCCACAAAACAAAACTAATCGAGAATGATTATTTATGATCGCAATATTTAAACACGCATGTAAGCAACAACTTCTCACAGACAGGTATTTGAAGAATATTTTTAAAACACAACTAGTAAAACGGACCTGCTTTATGCACATATCTTTTATCTGCAGATTCACGGATATCTCAGTTTAAACTTTCTTGACCGTTTTGCAAAATTTTTAAGCAGTCAGTTGAACAACTTATGCAATGATCTCTGCATTTAAACTAAAGTATGTAGGGTGATCATGAAAATTTCGAAACATTGGAAAGTCAACACGTAAATAGATCAGCGCATCGAAAGACTGTAAATGGCATTGGAATACTAGCGTATGACGAAAACTGCCGGCGTCAAGTATTTGCAAAGAAGAGCATTGTAAGGACCAGTGGCAATACAAGAGAGAAGAGGGTAAAAAAATTTTATCGGAAATACAAGTTTTCGATGTGCCAATCTTCGCAGATGAAAACGCATTGCATGCGGGAGATTGTTCATAGCAATGATGAACGTCACATCACAGGAGGAATATGTGTAACTTCACGTTTTATGGCATCTTCCAATTCTGATGAATCTGATGAATTTGATGTGTACACCTTAGGTTTTAGATAACCTCAGAACTAGAAGTCCACCGAAGTGAGGTCGGGGCGCTACGCTAGCCAGCGAAACTATAAATTTACGAGGGGTCACTTCACCTTGAAACGTTGTACACACGTAGAAGACTTGTAATTCGAATAAAAGTTTTTTACTTCGTCTGTCTTGTATTGTAATTGGTCCTTTACAATGAACGCTTAGAACCCTAGGGATCTAGGTTCGATAAAAGCGAGTTTGAACTATAGAACATTCTACCATAAACTCCCGAATAAATTTTACTGTATTATAATAGTTAACTTATTGAGCAATCTGGGCACGTATCTATAAAATTTACGTAAAATGTATTGTGGGCTGTACTTACATTCGTACAGATTACACTTATATTTTTAATGCTTACTTATTACACTTATATTTTACGCTTATATAATGAGTTTTGATCAAAACTGAGAAAATGAAGTGACATTAAACATTCTGCAACTAGAGGATTTATATAGTTTAATTTCAATTTACTAGAAACTACCCAAAAGGGCTCAGAGAGAAAAATTATATAGCATATTACGTATTTATATTTTATATTACGAATTTGGAAATTGTGAAAAATGAACTACTTTACATAAAAGTGATGCCAGCTGAAAACGAGAGAACACGGAACCCATTTAGCATATAGACATATGGACTGAAAAACAATTTGAATATAAAACAAATGCTGTTAATTTTTCATGCAATAAAAATGATAAAAAACAAACAAACAAACCATTATTTTCTGTTTGCTTTATTTATAATCATTTTTCTGCATCATTTTGTTTCTCCTTTATGAAAATTTTATTTTCTTGAAAATTAGTGCTGAGGTTCCGGAAATAAATTAATTAGTAATTCAGGAATTTCCAAATCTCGAGAAAGCAGAAGGTTTGAGAAAACGCAATCACTAGATTTGTTTTGAACTTAAATATCTGAGAGTTTACGTATTGTTTGAATTATTTCGTTATAATGGTGCAAAACTAGCTTAGCCGAATGTCAGTTAATTTATACCTAACAAGAAACAAACAGAACTTTTGAAATCTCATAGAAGTTCTGAATTCAGATTTGTCAGTATTAATAAGTTTACGAGTTTGCTTTGTCGGCTAAAATGTAATTCTTATCTATTCATTTGCATGCCTTCGATACTTACCTATTTTCATAGATAAACATCTTGCATAATATGTCTGGACACATTCCCCGTTTTAATACAGCCCTGAATTTAGAGAGAACGGCTCTTTGCTTGAAAGGTGTGCGCTGTTAATAAAATTGTCATCTGATGCAAATGGCGCCAGCTTTAGATAGGTACACTCAGTCTTCGAAAAGCAGCTCGAGTTACAAATTACGGCTACGTCAATGCTCTGCAACGGCCTTGCGGCCTCTGGAGGTCATATTTTCTCTTTTTTTCTTCTACTCCCTACCCAGTTTTTCTTTTGCATGTCTGGGGGCATGAAGAATGGTGGGTTAGGCACGAAAAAAACCTATTAATATAAAGACAGCGCTCAACTCAGTAAAATATAAGTGACGGGCTCTGAGTTTTCATACGGTTTTTCAACTCGAAAATGGTTGTCCAGAGAATGAATTTAGAAACAAATTTTATCCAGAAAACAACTATCAAGGTCAAAGAAAACATAAACTATCAAGGAAATTATCAAGATAATATTAGTAACTGTCAAGATAAAAGGAGATTGTTACAATTTCCACTTTAGCTCTTTGTATTAAAAATTTTTAAATCAAATCAAACGTGATTATTATTATTTTATTAATAATAATATTATTATTATTTTGAAAAATAATAATACATTAGTATTGAATTATGTGTTTCTTTACATAAATCTAGTAATATTGTTTCCAATAACATAAACGTTTCCTTAATTAATTAAAAACCAACATTAGTTTAAGTTTGAATTTTGCCTTACTTTAAATTTCGTATCGATATGTTTTAATCCGTATATTTTGGGCTTGGGGTTAATGAGAAATTTTACCTAATACTATATGCGATGTTTTACATAACGTTCTAATTATTATTTGTAACTCTTATATATTGTATTCTTACAAGAACATAGCGGAGAGAAAATGATACGGTGTTAAGAAAATCAAAAAAAATGATTTACAGTCTTGCAGTGTATTTGTCTATACGTAGGTACGCGTCTTTTATTTAAGAATGATGAATCATCTGTTCGTGTGTATATACAGGAGTGTTATCTTTTATCTCCCAGTTTGTCGAAAACAAAAACTTTTTATCTAATAATGTTCCCGAAATAGAGTTTTTTAATCTTTAGAACATTAAACAAATAGCTGTAGTGTGTTTCGCAGTAATCCAAATCTGTTCAAGGTCCCAATAGAGAAGAACACTCATCTTCAGTCTTTGATTTTATTATCCGAAAGTTCTGAATAAGATTAAAAATAAAATAATTTAGGTTAAGTTATTGAAAAGAGGCAAAGCACATACAGATTATCTGCCTAAGGGAAAGGACAGCTTCATGGAGGAATTTTTAAGGAAAACGGGCTTATATTCATATTACACATGGAGAAAAAACGCGAAAAATAGCTACGTACTGAGTTTACTCGCCTGCAATCGGTCCATCAGCATTCGGCGATCTTAACCATTCAGCTACTTGTGGGGCCTCACCTTGAAGAACTCACAGATTTTACATAAATGCATAATTTAGGTGTAATACCAACCAAAATCTAAAACCAGAGATAAATAAATCAGGCATAATCATAATTTATCTTCGCATTATTATTTAGAAGCTGAAATAATATAAGATATTGGAAAAAATAAGATACTTATAAGTAAGATATTCATTTACAATATCACAGTCATTTTCATCTGAAGCAGAACCAAGCGATTAGTATTGCCATTAAACTGTTGTAAACATTGTGTAAATTTCTAAAATCACTATTCTAAAACTAGTAAAGTAAAAGTATCTTTAACATAAATTTCATATATAAAATTATTTGAAGTATTGAAGGACTTATTTTAGGACTAGCTAGCCTGACGTAACTGCACAGCTTAAAATAAAATATTAAAATGAAATCTGCATATCGTGACTGGATGGCAATTTTTGAATGTTAATGTATTTTTATATATCTCTACTATTAAATAACGAAGAATCTGTTTGTATGTTCTTCGCATTGCCGTAAAATGGAGGCACCAAGAGTCATCAAATTTTTAACACATGAAGTCCTCCTCCCGAACATGTGACTTCGAAGCCGAATTTTGAATTTCGAATTTGATTTTTATTTATTTAATATTATCTACGAATTTAATGAAATTTTGATTAACAAACTCGACGATTTTAAGCGAGCAATGGCAACACTACTCGAAATAAAACATTTTTATTTCCGGAACGCCAGAGTGTTGAAATTCGGCAGAATGAAAAATATTTATCTGACAATTTTAGGCAATAAACTACACTATTTAAATGCAGTATGTTGCCAGTGTGCGAAATGAAAAGCTTTTACCTTCCACTGGCCAGTGTGTTGTCATTTAGTAAATCTTAAGTGTATTTAACGTTCAAATTTAATCTGCATATTATTGTTTAAAAAATCAAATGATTTCAAAACAATAAACATAGTTCTTAAGAATATTTTTCTACTTTCTAATCCGATTGATTTAAATAAAAATGCATTTAACTGACAAGATGTTTAATTAGGAATGTTAGGTATTTTTATGAAATGACACTAGCTGGACTTATTAAAATCAATGTATATATTTTCCGTTTTATGATAACTGTTTCAGAAGTATTTAACTAGTCGCGTAAACGGCTAGTTCAAGAATTCTTTGAAACATTTGTTTAACTTTTTAAAACTTTTTTAGTGATAAACTTTTCTTTGAAGTATTAAATTTTGACTCTGAATTGTTCTGATTGCAGTTTGTTATTATTATTTTTCGATGCGTTTCGCTATTAATAAGGGAAAATTACGTATTGCTCGTATCAAAGTATGTGAGAAATTTTAGACCGAGCTGGAAGATGATCTGGCCCAGTCCTTATCTTCTGGTTCTTGGCTTGTACCTCTAACTAGTTCCGTTCATAAGGTTGTTCTTGTTTCTTGATTTAAACGAATCCTATTCAGTTCAAAAACATAAGTATGAGTAGAAAGCAATTTTTTCAGATGACGTTTACTGACACCTTGCCGTGGGAATAGGGCAAAGGCTTATTCGCTTCCCACCTCATTCAACTTAACTGTTTCCTAACGTCGTGTAAGAAATGACAGGCATCCTGTAGCACTTACACGGCGAAAAGAAGCCTCAGGGGAAGAACAAGAAAAGAGATAAGAAAAAAAACCTAGACAACCTCATTTAAACGATGTCCCTTTTCACAGCCTATGTGCATAATACACGTATGGGCGCTGAGAAGTCAGAAAAAATCGAACGCTTCTAGCGCGGGGCGTATTCTGCTGAGCGCTGTCCCGGTCAGCCTAACCCATTGCCTTGGCCCAAAAGGAAGGGCATTGGTTGGTGGGGCACCCTCGAAGTGCGTGCTAGTTCCTCGTGCTTGCTTGTTTGTTTCATAGCATTTCGGCTGTCGGTGCTGTTTGAGAAGTTACTCTCTGCCTGTGTGTGCACCTAAGGGCTCATGTGGCTGACGACTGAATGTACGTTGAGAGCTGGGCAATCTCAGAAAACTCTGCGAATCCCTTAACTCAGGTTTTGAATCTCGCCGTTTTGTTTGGATATTTTAAATTTCGTAATTGAGGACCAGATTATTTTTTAATTTATCAATTCAGTAAAAAAGGTGTTGTGAATTTTGTGTCTTCGGGAAATAGAAATTGTTGGCACTTCACTTGCAGGAAGTACTTTTCTCTTCAATGGGAAGGGAATGTGCACACATTTGGAAAGCTTAAATCTTTTCCTTATTAAGTAAGCTCAAAAATCTGCACATATCGATCACTCAGTGCACAATGAAATAAGATCATAACATGTTCCCCTTTCTTCCTCTTCCTGCCACTCTTACTTTGAACAGCTCGTTTTAAATATATGATTTTTATATTATGTGTGTCGATTTTGTTTTAAGAGAAGGGGTAATTTTAAATTAATAATCCTATCGTAACTGTTTAGTTAAAAAACTTCTTTACATTAAATTGAAATCTGAGTACTTAAATATAATGGCACCTTTTTATATAATTTTGAATGCTTTTTTAACTGTAAACTCTCTTTGAGGTGTCAGACAAGTGATTCTCAACCATTTTTTTCCTCACACTTCCGTCACATGGCACACTTTTAATAATTTAAAAATTTTCCGACACATTAACAGTAAGATAAATTTAAAAGAATTTTACTTGGTTAAGTGATTGATGTACCTATAACATATTTCGTAAAAATAGCGTACTATAATAATAATCAATAAAATATAAAATAAAATTCCATTACAAAATAAACAAAACGTTTATTTAATCATAAATTATAAATTACATTGAATGCGAAATTTGAGATTGACGTTTTTTGCTAACTTCATTTATGTTTGGGAACAAAAATGTTAATGCTACTCTCATTTCGTGATCGAGATTTTAAAAGTTTGGATTTTTTTTTAATATTCGTTAAAGCCGAAAAATTCTAATTCGCATAAATAATATGTGGAAAAATGTAACATGCTTAAAGTGTTTTATGATATTGTCGGATAATCGTGTGCATGATCTATCCAGAAAGAATTACTTGATTATTTTGAATGTTCTGAAATTAAATCTCAGTTAGTACACACTTAAATAAGTTTTTCTCTTCTTTCAAAGTTAATTCACACGCCGAATGTCGTTTATCACAAATAGATTTCGAACTTAATCAAAACTTTCTGTTCTGAAATTTGGAAAGTAACGCTCAATTCTTTGCAGTACTGTTGTCAAACGATCAACAACTATTTTATGAATTATTGTATAACCGATTGTTAAGATAAGTTAGAACGATTGTTCTACTTGCCTGACGTCGCTATGTATAGGTAATCCCAGTGGCAGCTCGTGACGTTAAAGTGTAGGCAAATGATACACGTACTGTATAAAAAAAAGAATTTCAATTGCATGAGAGCAGTCACAACTGGAATAGTGGTTAGCCAGCTGATTGCCGTACCTAAAGGCCCGGGTTTGAATCCCGGAGAAGGCAGGGATGTTTGTAAATGTATAGTGTCTGTGCGGCATGGCGGAACTCTAAATATGCGGCGAAACGAAAGTCCTCTCGAGAGGTTGGTGGAATGGAGAGAGGGATGGGAGACCCTGGAAACCGTCCCCCCGGGTGCTCCCCTTCAAAATTGGGGGTAGAATTGAGCAAAGTCGTACTCTCACCTGTACGGTGGTCAAAGCTCTTGCAAACTACAGGCACTATCCTACACTCCTTGCACGATGAATTTCGTGGGGCTTGCTTTGATGTTACTATCAGACAAGTGAGATTAAGTCACAACACCAACACTGTAATAAATGTATAAAAAATATTTTTATTATATGCATTCGAAAAATTTGGCGGCACACTTAAGAATCTCGCACCGCACTAAACTGCTGGTTGAGAATCACTGATGTACAGTGTTCGATCTTTTCTTTGTGTCATGCAGTTTGCTAATAGCCCGCAATACTACCTTGTTCAGCGAACTGCGATTGCTAGCGATAGCTTAATTAAGAGTTTAATGGCCTTTAAGTCTGCCATATTATTATTAGCATTTTTAAGAGGACAGAAAATTAGCTTCAGTTGTTTTGCAGTTAGTTGCCTTCGAAGTCATAATATTCTCTTTTTATTCCCGCTCTGTATGTTCTGTTTTTGGTACGTTCGTTGTTCTTCAAGTTGAAAGACATCGTTCTCGCTCAGCTTACCTGAAGAGAAAAAGAAGTAAATTTCTCGAAATTTCCATCATCCACTTCATTAATTTCAAATTTCTTTAGACCTCTGCTGACTTTTCTCTCGCTTTATACTGACAGAAGGCGCTCAGACGGGAAAGTGGTTAATGACCCTGATTGTCGAAGCTAAGACCCTCGGGTTCGAAACCCGGACAAGTCATGGCTGTAATTTTTCCGTCCCCTCATAGGAGGGAACGGTGGTCTACCTATTACGTGCCTCCATAATAGAGTGACCATCGCTTCCAGTCTTATTAGTGGCTAATGTCTATAAACGGCTAGAGCCCTCCATTGGAATAAAAAGTTTTTTTTTTTCCATTGGGTGACACTTAGGCGACTTAGGCTTGGACTACCAAGACCGGAAGTGTTGACCACTTTATTAAGGAAGCACCTAGTAGGTGGGCCGCCGTTACCTCCTATGAAGGATCGAACAATTACAGGCATGCCTACTTCGGCATTCGAACTCGGGCCCTTCGGTATTGCAGTAGGCTCCCCTATCTGCAGGTCTGTCTGGTATCTATCTGTCTGGGCGACAGGAATAAAAAACATTGACAGCAAAACGTTTCACTTAATGTTAAAAAATAACGTTAATTCACTTAAAGCTAAAAAGAGGATCAATTAATTTAATCCCATTCACTGATGATTGAACATATCGAATTGGCATAAAGCGGATTTGTCGCGTTCTTGTGTTACAAGGAAATAGCTTAGGACATCGGACACAAATTTGTATGTGGTCCTTATGCCAGACAAATTCGTATATGCGTGGGATATTACTGTGTTAATGAAGCTTAAGTCAAGAGGTTTAAGATAAGTGATTCTCAGCCACTGTGCTGCAGCAATTTCGTATGCCGCGAGAATTTAAGAAGTGTGCCAGCAAATTGTACGATGGCACATGATAGAAGCAAGTTTCTACACACTTAATATATAGTGTGACTGCTCTTATGCAATTTCATTTCCTTTTTCTTGCACGGTGCGGGTGTAATTTTCCTATACTTTAACGTCACGAGACGCCAGTGCAGTTACCCTACCCATACTTAAGCGATGTCAGACAAGAAGCTATATCAGTTCTAACTTTTTAGCGAATTAATCATAGACACGATTATCCGACAGTATCATAAAGATCTTTAAGTGTGTTATTACAGTTTTCCGCGTCTTATTTGTGCAAATTTCGATTTTCGACTGTGGCCAGTATAGAAACGGAAAAAAGATCTAGAATTTTTTAAATCTGCATCACAAAATGAGAATAGCATTACTGTTTCTAGGCCCAAGTTATCAAAAACACCTATCTCGAATTTCACATTAAATGTGATTTGTAATTTATTATTAAATAAAGATTTTCTTTATTTTGTAATGCAATTTTATTTCATATTTCACTGAAAATTATTATCTTATACTATTTTTACAAAATATGTTATAGGCTATAAGGTAATTCTCCCACCTCTTAGCCTTCCTGGTATAATGGTTCCTGGTACACTCGGCGAGTATTCGAGGGGTCCAAGGTTTGAGTCCCAGCAAGGGCATTGCTCATTTTTCATGTCTTCTGTTTCAAAAAAATCCTAATGACTCAACAGTGGCACCCAAATTAAAAATGCGGTGGATGATGATTCTTCACCACCAGAATTTGGCGATTGACCACCTAATCCCCAGTCCCCTTTGAAAAGAAGGAGTATATAAGATATTTCTTCCGCCTTCTTAGCATGCCTACGGAGTGTAATGGTCAGCACACTCGGCGCGTATTCCAGAGGTCCGAGGTTCGAGTCCCGGCGAGGGCATTGCTCATTTTTCGTGTCTTCTTCTTCAAAAAAAAAATCCTAATGACTCTACGAGGTCCATTATTCAATTAATGAAGTTAAAATTCTTTTAAGTTTATCCTATTGTTATTCTCTGCCAAATCTTTAACTTATTAAAAGTGTAATGTGATGAAATAAGGTTGAGAATTGCTGCTTTAGATTGTTAGGGAAGGACTACAATGATGAAGTTTTAGTTAAAGATTTAAATAGAAATAACTATAAATTAATTTTAAAAGTAATGTAACTTACAAAGAGTATTTCACAATTCAAAAAATGATTTTAAGCCTCTCAACGGAAACCTCTTCGAAGTGTTTGCTGTTCTTGGTTCAGAGATTTCGCATCCAGGCAAAACAGAAACTTAACTAACTTAGTCAGTTAAGAGCAATATTTGTTACACACAAACGATCAGAGAAATAAATCCGCAACTAGGTCTTGCCTAATTAAACCTTTCCTTATGTGCACAAGCCTCCATGGGGGATTAATTTACGATGGAATAATAATGAGTTTTGCCCCTAATTTCAGTATTATTTCTACGAAATTAATTTTATACTTCGATTAAATGTATTAAAACGTTTTAATTGAAACATACCCATGATTTCTTTCATTTGGAGTCAGATTTCACTTGAAAACAGCATTTTCCGTTTAAAGATTATGGTAACGCATGAAGAATTTCCGGGCAAAAATTGTTTAATTAGTAAGTGGTCGATTTATTACGACAAAGCAGGCGAGGGCTATCTACCTTAAGAAGGATACTTTCATGAGGAGCTTTCGAAGGGAAACTAACTTGTATCCATGCTGCCAATAGGTAAAGTCACGAAACCGCCCGTATATCTAGTACGTTTCTGGGTAATCGAGCCCTATACGAACTATTATAATCTATTACTGTAAAAATAAAAACTTGAACGTTATTTATTCCACTCAAACGATGATGCATAACTATGGCAACAACTGCTGCGGAAAAGAAGGTCAAATTCTCTAATTTGCTAAAATCTGCCAAATTTTCTCTGCGCTTTTCTGTTATGACGGCATGAGCTACGATCGCAAATGAGGAGTGGGTCGCAATGACATTGAAGCATCTGTTTTAAAGCGACAGCTCTTCAAATTCTAAATTGTAGATATTAGGATAAGAAACAATTGTAATTGTCACGAACATTCTACTTGCAAAATTTCTTATTTTATCTTCGCGAGTTTAACAGCTGTGCGAATTATTCAAATAAACTTCTCGCAGAAACTGAATCTTAGTGATACCTTCATTGCTAGATGAATTAATTTTTGACTGCTAGAAACATTTGTTTCCTCATATAGTGAACTATTTTCTGTTCCCATTATTTTCGTTCCCATTATTCTGGCCAACCACGGCATGCTATGATTTACATCCTTAGTATTTGTTAGCACATAAATTTTTCATTTTACTAATTTGCATTTTGAATTGCAAATAGAATGCTCATCCTTCTATTTAGATTATTTCACAACAAAAAGATAGAGTCAATACTAGCTTTGCAACCTTTGTTACTAAGAAAATAATTTCATTTCAGCGAATTGTTGTGTCAATAACTTATTTCAATCGCACAACAAAATCAGTTTTAGTTTTTTGCTTTGTTAGCATCATCTATGAACAATGTGTTAAAGCAACATTTTTACTTTCTTGTATGAAGTACAGATTTCAACGAAAATATTTATTTTGACTATTTTATTTTTGGTATGACGTCCGTACGTACAGAGTAAAGAAATTTATTCCAAAACGGGTTAGAAAAGAAACTGAAACTCGTGACGTCTGTACGTATGTGTGTGCCTCGCATAACTCAAAAACGATTAGCCGTAGAACGTTGAAATTTTGTATATGAGACTGCTATAATATCTAGGTGTGCACCTCCTTTTTTATTGCAATCGTCAGTACCAATATATATAAGTAAAGGCCTAAAGTAAGAAATTAAAAACTAATTTTTCACAAAGGCCAAAAATTGAAATTCATAATTAATAAATTTAAAAAAAAACTCCTGTAAATGCAATAAAGAGTTTAAAAATGTTAAAACCAAATTTTTTCAAACAAGCAATACCCCAGTTCAAAAATTTAAAGAAAAACGAATATAATAGAAGAGGAATTCAATCAACTTCACTGCCACTTCGTCAGGAGGAGAACATTGAAATCAACTGAAATCTCTCTTCCACAAAAAATCCTTACTTTTCTGTATCCGTTACCAATTATAATATATATATATACCCACTCCCCTTACTCGGCTTAGAAGTCCTTACTTGACCTTTGTTTACGCAATAATTGGTCGTAGTCATATATTTCCAAGAAGAGAAGTGTTTAAATGATGAAAATATTTATGTTTTGTTACTGTCAATTTAAAACAAAATTATTTTGGACAAATAACAAGTGTAATTTTTAATGCGGTCTCCCGGTTCTTTTATGGGAAAGTTTTACTCTCGTTATGAAAAAATAAAGTTATAAGAATTTTGACTCCTTTACGACTAAAGTTAACAGAAATATTTAATTTCAGAATGTGCCATTTTTGATGTCATTTTCAATTTGATTTGAGATACCGGTTAATTAAGTTAGAATAATTCGGGGAAATAAGTTTAAGTGTAGTGCAGCAAAAAATGGGTATAATTTAATAGGTCATACAAGAAAATCATGTGGGTGTCCACATCAGATTTTTTCATAAACGCTTTCATAATAGCAAAACAAATTAACAACTTTTGAAATCCGCATAAATTTATTTTGATATAATTATATATTTATTTTTATGACTATTGTAACTTCCCCACGATACACCCCGTGCCTGCCTGACTGTGACTATTAAACTCCCTTAGTTCTTAAATACGCCTTCTTAATAATAAAAAAAAAAGTGTGCCAACCCCTGCTGTAGGATAACTAACTAGTTCTACATTAATTTTTGCGATATTTTCAGGAATTAATTGCTCAAAAATAATACAAGTTCATATTTTGGGTTCGGTGCCGATAAAATACTTTGCGGATAGCTAGTAGCAAGGCATTAATTTACAGACATTGTCCAACTCTGCCAAAGCAATGTTTAGGTTGCAGAGCTTTGGCACTGAATCCGTGACAGGGTGCGCGCTTAAAATGAAATCCAGTAGCTCATGTTCCAGCAATACAATGCACTTCATGCTGTCAGACTGAAAAATACGCATAATTACGTCCTGATTTCAAATCTTGATTTGTGAGGACATCTTGCTTTAAGCAAGAAGCAATTATTGAGTCCTGTTCACGATGTTTTAGTATGCAACGATAGAAGTCTTGGGAAAATATTTTAAACATCTCCTCGGTTAAAAAAAAAGTCGCGAAAGATCCTTATTACTTTTAAGCTAAATAAATATAATCATTAGGAACATGTACGCTCCCAGAAAATACAGTCATCTAAATCATCTTAACTCTTTAAAAAGCAGGGGAAAGTACACATCTCAATGCTGTTGACGTGCCAACATTTATTACACAATTGAGAGTTTCAGACTTAGTTCGGAGATGATTCACCGTTTAGCGCAGTCTTATCTAGGCACGTACCTAAAAGCACATTTTTATCTAAAACGGCATGTAATTTTTTTTCAACCACTAATATCCATATTTAATAGCAGAGTTGTTCCTTTTACTTTTATAAATATTCTTAATCATTAATGTCCGGGCATTCGTTTCCTCGTGTTTGATAATTGCGAACATGGAGTACTAAGTGCTCACCAATGTCCCTAACGGCAATATATCGCCGGCATCCGGAACTGAGTACCAGAATCAGTGAGAAAGGCTTCATCCAGAGCATACCAAATTAAAGCTTTGTTAAAGTGATGAATTAACGCTCTTGTAATTTCAGATAAAAAGCAAACACAAGGATATTATAAAAGTGTTCTATCGATTGGATGGGTGGGGAAGAGAATTTCACGACCGGCCAATTAAAAACGCTTTTTTGAAACAGTGGCAGTGCCGACGCGTTGGGCGTCTGCGATAGCCGTTAGCGGTTCAACCATCGTGATTAACGGTGTTCTGCTCTGTTTTCTCAAGTTGAGCAGGATTTCTGAAGCTATCTGGGTGTGGAAGAGCCTTATTTTTTGTCAAATCAATTTGATAAAAAGTGGAGTTTTTTTTTCCATGTGTGAATTAACAGCTTCATGTGACATCTTTTTCTTTTCTTTCGGTACTTTATAAGAGATTTAAAGAAAACATATATACGTAATAGAAATAGTTTAAATTATGCTGAAATATGAGTTTAAAGATAAATTGTAAGATAGAGTTTAAAATAAATATAGAGGAGTTTTATATGCGTAAGTTTCGGCATATATAAGCTAAAAGTTTTAATTTGTAAAAACATCTTAAGTCCTTTTTTTCAAGACAGTGTTTCCTCTTATAATCTTAAAAATAGCTATATACTTATAATAAATCTTTAAGTGCATCATTTTAAAATTAATTCCTGTCATATGATTCACATACGACACACAACATATGTGTACTTACATATTTCTTAACCCAATGATAAGGTTGAATTCTGCTAGATAAACAGTAAGCAATCTATAGGAACAAAATAGAACTGTTACTTCACTGACGAGTGTATTATAATCTGCGCATTTTCTTCTGAGCTTATTTGTCCTTTTAATTTATTGTCCGTTACCCATTATAATTACGTGAAAAGTAGATTGTAACTGTGAATCAGCAGGTAACCTGTCTATGTCCTTTTGCATTTCTTAATTGTAGCTCATTCACAGAATAATACCAAAAATAAAGAGGATATGTAATGTAAATATCCACGACTATCTGTTATAAAATAAATTCTTACCAGAAAAAACATAAGAATCATCACTCATCTATATTTTTAGGCATTTTCTCCGTCACCATTTAAATATTGTTACGAATTTTGTACATACGTAAATAATTTTAGTCAAATTATATGTAAAATTATAGTACCTTTTGTATAACGAAACACGAAATCCCCTTAAGATTGAGCTAAATATCTACTTCGCTAAATTCCCGAAAAATAAGATTATAGGAGCAAATCTATTTAGGAATGAGGTATATATCTACTTCCCTAAATTGGCCAGTTACCGCCAAGCTGGCAGTGGTTTTGATAACTAATTTTTGCCGCCAAATTTGGCAAGAAATCGCCAAAAGTCCCCAAACTTGGCGACCATTTGGCAACATTTTGGTTTGGTCTCTGTATATCTGTAATTGATACCTATGTGTAACCGTATTTTAGCCGTTATATGTAACTTTAACCGTATATGCCTTCCAGTAATTTCGAGAAATGAAAAGTGCTAGAAATTTCTCGGTTGCCGAGGGAAAACTATAAAAGACCAGACAAAGCTTCAGGTTCTCAGTTATTAGTTCAGAGCTGACTTCGGAGCAGTGAGATTTCTGTGAAAGCTCCGCCTTTTTGATGCGCTTTGCATTACGTTGTGTTTAACGTTCTTAGTAGGTTGAAATGCAACTACTGAGTGTGCTCCGTGATATTGTGAAGAGCTGTACGAGTGCTTTTGTGGAAAGTTCCAAAACTATAAAGAGTTTCCTTTGGAAAAATAAATTTTATCAAACTATCATGAGTTCTGCGTGCATTCAGTCTGGTAGGAACCCGTAAGCACCCAACAATTTTTGGTGTCAGAAGTAGGTTTCAGTGGCAGTGACTAGAGCGATGGAGGAAAAACTAATATAGAGGGGGATAGCCTTTGCTGCATTTCAAGAAAAGGAAGGGACCGTCAACTTCGTTAAAGAAGAGGCGAACGCAACTCAAGAGAAAATGGAAGCGGCCCAAGAAAAATAGAAGCAGGTCAAGAGAAAACGAAAAGAGAACTACAGAATAAATTCGAGGCTATGGGAATGCAGAATAGCGGTTGCAAATAATGGAAAAACAGAAAGGAGAGCTTCTGCTGCCAAACAGCGAATTGAAGAAAGAGTCTCATATAGCACACTTAGTTGCTGCGACGTTACAGTTACGTTGCAATGTTATATTTTCGGCTTACTACATTTGTAAACACGATACAGTGTCACACAGATGTCACATTGAAGTATGGATATGAATGTTGCATGGATGTCCCATGCACGTCACAGGAAGCATTTAATGTGACCACAAGAAAATTCTCAGTCTCCCCACCTGCCCTATCTTGACCTTGCTCCCCTAATTCTTCTTTAATGGAAGGTATCCCGCTGACCTTGCCTTGTTACTTTTAATGATTCCCCCGATTCATTGTTAAATATTTTAATAAACCTTTCGGAATAAATTATTTTTCTATGCTAATAGCTTGCGATTTTAGCTATTTCTTTTTTTATTAAAAATATTGATTTTTATGGCATGTTTTCATTTGGTATGACACTAAGAAATCGTGGAACTATACTCTGTGAGGAATGTATACACATTCTAACGTATCAAGAGAGGTTGAATAAATTTAGCATATGATTTTTTTATCTTGAGGTTTTCGAGACCTGTTGAACCTTTTTAAGGTCCTTTTCTTATTCTTAATTTTAACATTTAACATTTAATAAATAATCTTTGCTTACCTTTCTTGATGATTTTACAAGACGCTTGGAATTCTTTGCCATTTTGTTTTTCACACAAACTTTATTCTTCACAGCTATATACAACTAATAATGTTTACATTAGAACGTTCATTATTTTTCTTTGTTTCCACTACACTTTTATCAAAAAATCCGCAATGCGGTAAAGAACATATAAAGAGCATAAAAATGGAAAGCTGCGCCAGCTCGTGGCCAGCTACATAAACTGTAACATGGGGTCTTCTGTTATTTCATCAACCGATTTGCTTTAGATTTAAAGTTTTTCCTTCTTTTTATTTGGAACATTTTTAAGAAATAAAACTTCTAAATCTTCATCATAGTTAGTATAGTTTTCAAATTCACCAATGAATCTTACATCTCAGCTTATAAAGATCTGTCTGAAATGTTTATTCCACAGCCATTTTATCAATATCTTATAAAAAAATATATTCTGATCGAGGATCGAATTTTCCTAGATGCAGTAACGTTAAGGCAAAGTTGGCTTGAAGTCCAAAAATAACTCATATGGTGTCTTGTTTACTCCCAGGCTACGAGTTGGGCAACGATCGCGTTTAATAACAACACAATTTAAGGCTTCAGCCCAAAAGGATTAGGGGCGAGATTACTTTGCAATTACAAATATCTGACCATTACTTTTAAAGAACAATTCATGCGTTCAGCTCTCAAATTCTATTCGGGAGTCATTGGTGCCAGGAATTCTCGTTTAATCTCGCATCAAGGATATTTATTAAATTCTTTTCCACGATATTCGAGGCCCTTACCAGTACGAAGGATTTTCCCTTCCAACCCTTTTTCGACCGCAGCTTTGTATTTAATGAATGCATTTTTCACTTTGTCTCTAAAGAAAACGTTCTACATAACGTGATTTATCACCCGCGAAAATAACGAAATAAAGCGAACCAGCATGGGATGAGACTCTCATAGGTCCACACAAATCTGAGTGAATTAAATTTAGCAATTCATCTCTTTGAAATTTTGATTCTTTTTTAAAAGGAGTAACAGTTTGTTTACCTTGGATTCAGACTTCGCAGGCTTTTAGAGATTCGGTATCATTAAAATTTAAATTTCTAATCATGTTATCAGATTTAAGTCTTTTAAAATCAGACTCATTTAAATGAACCCTTTGCAAAAGATGCCACTTTAAAAAAACACTTACCTGCGCTATTGCTTTCGATGCTTGGATATACATATAATAAACATGACCATTACCAAAAGCCTGCACTAGTATAAATCCATTCGCTTCTGTTGTTTTAGTATGTCAGTCTATAGAAAGCACTGAACGATTATTTGCGGTATCTTTAGACGTTGACAGCAAATTACGCTGTAATACCGGGAAACATAGCATATGTCTGAGTGTGAAGTTAGTTGTCCTAGTTCCGTTAGGTCTTATTATAAGAACAGCTCCAATTCCTATAATTTTTGCTGTTTTGTCAATTGCTAGCTTTATGGTTGCGTTCGTTCGTGGATGAAATTTTAAAAATGACATTACATCCCTCCACATTTGAGATATACAGTCACTGTCTAAGCACCATGAGATGTCTGTTGATAAGCACTATTTACTACTGAACTAATCTACTCTTCATAACTAGTAGCCATCATAGACCTTGATTTCTTTTTTATTTGATTCAGCATATTTTCTTTCTACATTCGCGTGCCTTGTGCTCAATTTTCGAACTGTGATTACACTTCAGGTTGCGATAATTTCGTTCAGTAGGAAAATTTTTGTTTGAATTTACATTCCATTTTTCATTTTTCTTCTGTTCTTAACTCCTTCTTTTATTTTCAGGTATAGTACGCATTTTAAGAATCTTGAGACGTTTTCCTTTTCTTGCTTCTCATTCCTCTAGCATTTTGTTGTTCAAAGATTCGGTACTAGGTAATTTATCTCTTGATTCGATGGTTCATCTAAAGTTTTCTGTAACACCATAGAACAGGAGAATCAATAATAAATCATCAGCTATGTCAATTTCCATTTCTTTAAGCTAATCAACTATTTCGAATAAATTGTTCAAATGTTCAGACGTCATTTCCTTTCCCACAATTTTTCTAAACAAAAGTTGTTTCAATAGCAGGTTACCCTTCTATTCATACACGCAATTTTACCTTCGATTCATACACAGATTTGAGTTTATTTCACGCAGTATTTGATGTCACACAATGCTTTATATGATTCAGTTCTCTAGGATTGATGGCAAGAATTCTGTTTGCATGAGCTTTTCGATCGGTGTGAAGGCAGTTCGTTTCGTTTTCGGCTCCTTCAGCATGTTTCAGTTCTTTACCTGTCACGTATTCCCAGACTCTAGTCTAGTAACGTAATCTTTTTTATGGGAGCAACTCTTGCTTTGGACATACCAAATGATGTTTTTGTTAGCTCATTTTCATTGTATCTCAAATATGCAACGGCACCATATCCGTTTTGGCTACTATCTGTAAAACAGTGCAACTGAATATTCGACAGATTAGTTTTTGATTAACTGTTGAAATAATGCCTTGGAATTTAAACAATTTTTAATTTAGGAATTTCATTATACCAGGTTGTAAATCGTTTCTGCAATTCTTGATCAAGTGGTGCATCCCATTGGTATCCCCTTTGCCAATATTCTTGCATCATCATTTTAGCTGCAACAACAAAGGGAGATATGAACCCGATAGGATCGTATAGTTCGCCTGCAACTTGAAGAATCTTCCGTTTTGTTATTTCCTCAGCCGGATCTTTTAGTAATTCATCTTTGATTCGAAATTTCAGTATATCTGCTTCATAATTCCAAATATATCCTAGCAAAGTGCTATTCATTCTGTCTCCATTAAACTTCGTATTTTCAGCTGCATTCCAAATCGCATGTAATTGGGCGTTATTGCTCCTCCACTTTCTCATATTGAAACTAGCAAGCATCATAATCCTTTTCACATCTTTATAAATTTCTGCAGCTTCTTCTTCATTATCTGTACCATGAATCAAATCATCTACGTAAATATTTTCTTCAAGAAGCTGACAGATCTTCGAATATTGTGATTTCAACTTTCTTGCGTGATGCTTTATTGTTGCTGCTAGTAAAAAGGGGCTACAGGTTGCTCCGAATATTACACGCGTCATTCTTAAAATCGTCGGTTGCTCCTTTTCTTTTGCAGTCCAAAGAAATCTTACTGCATTTCTGTCCTCAGGCTTCAACAGAATTTGTAGAAAAGCAGCTTCAATATCTGCAGCAAATGCTATTTTGTGTTGACGAAATTTAATTAGCAAATCTAATAATTCAGGGTTTAAATTTGGTCCTGAATGTAAGCAATCATTTAAAGATAGACTATCACGAGTATGTGAGGAAGCATCAAATACGACCCTTAATTTCGTAGAATCGTGATCTTCTCTGATTACGCAATGGTGTGGCAAATAATAGATGTTTTCTGCAGAATTCTTTGGAGCCTTTTCAACTATTCCTTTATTTAGATAATCTTCAATTACCCTTGAATACTTGTCATAAATTTCAGGATTTTTCTTAAACCTTCTAAGTAAACTGCTCCATCTGTTTAAGGCGATGTTATAATTACTACCCATTTTATTGACGTTGTCCTTCCAAGGTAATGAAACTTCATACCGATTGGTTTTATATTCAATAGTTTCTTCAAATCTCCGAATAACTTCAGTGTCATTTTCATTTGTTTGACAGTCAAGTATTCCAATTGCATCTAAATCCCATAGCCTTTTTAAAGCTGCACTAGTTTCAAAATCAGGTGCATGTGAAATATTCTCAACAACATTCATTACCGTAATTCCGGAACGAAGTGTGGAAACATTACTTAATGCTTCAGTCCCACTTATAGTGTAACCAAATAACGTTTCAGAGGCAACAAGACCCTTTGATAATCTTTTAACCTTCCCAGTGACTATTTTCCAGTAAAAATCATTACCAATTAATACTGATATTTGAGAGTTATGGCCATCTATATTTGTAGCATCAGCAAGTCTTATCGAATTTTCCATACAATAATTAAGTATTTCCTTTCCTGGCATACCAATAACAGCTTGGTTAATTTCTGGAGTTTCAAGAGCTTCAATTATTATTTTCCCAGGTCCGCATATATCTTTAAGTATAACCTTAACCTTTTTTAGCCTTTTAACTATAGCCTCAGTAGAGCCGAATGTGTAAATCTGAAGTTCTTCTTCCCCCACAACACTTAATTTCAATTGTTTTGATACTTTTGTCAGAATGAAAGATTTATGAGAGGCAGAATCAAAAATGAGTCTTACATTTTTTCTTCTATTCTGACCTAAAGCTACTGCATTTGCAGTTTGTAAATAAACCCTTTTTTTGTTATCTCTTTCGGAAATTGACGCTACCACTGTGTCTGTTTTAAACTCACCTTTATTTTCCCGTTTATTTTCAAATTTATTATCATGTAAAATAGTATTATGCCTTAACGAACATAAATCACAGCGTATATCTGAGTTGCAACGGGCTGACGTATGAGCCTTACGAAAACATAAATAGCATCTCCCAGCCAGTTTTAATTTCTTTCTTTTCTCCTCAATTGGAATTGCGCAATTTGAAGTAGAATGCTTCAACGATTCATTTTCTATCTTCCCACAAAATATACAGTCGGCTGTTGATGTATTCGTATTCAACGACGCAACTGCTGGGACAAAATGTTTGTTTTTGAAGGCAGTATGATATTTTTCACCTTTAAAAAGATCTCGCGATTGGTGTTTATTTTGTTCGGTTCTTATGTTAAACTCGGAATGATTTGGCGATGTTTGGAAAAATGTTCGCTCTCTGCTTTCAACTTCTTTCTTCAGAAATTTCAAAATGTTAGTCACTGTGGTTTCTGTGTCAGGAGTTAACGATCGATTGAACTCTAAAACCAATTCGCTAGGAAGTATTCTCATTAACAGCGGGCATAACAAATAGCTGTAAGAATTCGAAGTAACGTTAAGGGAATCCAGGCTTCTAATTTCAATTTCTAAACTATCATAAAGATTACGTAACATTTTAATATCATCCATTCTTTTTACTGGCTTTAAATTCAGCAGACGATTCATATGTGCGTTTATTAGAATTTCCTTTCTACCAAACCTTTCTTTCAGAATATTTATTGCCTTAGCGTAATTTTCGGCAACTAACGGTAATCCCTTTATTGACATTAAAGCTGTGTCCGTTAATAAAGATTTGAGGTAATTAAATTTGTCTACATCCTTTAAAGCAGAGTTATTATGTATAGCAGATTCGTATTGAGCCCAAAAACTTTGAAATTCACATATTTCGCCTTTAAATTTATTTATGGTTAGTTTCGGAAGTTTAGCGCCATTTGTATTTGTGTTCTCTACCGTATCTATAGTAGAAGAATTAGATGGCATCTCATTTAATTTAACATATTTTCTATTTCTAAATATTCTATTAATCTTCGATTTACACAAGGTGATTTTATTTTTATATTCCAAGCTATCCTGTATTTCGGTGTCATACTCTTTTTCGTCTGTTATGACAGATTCAATTTCATTGTTCAATATTAATATAGCGTTTTCATTTTCATTTAAGATGGATAAGTCGTCTTCTAATAAATCAAATTTAATATTTTCCGATTCAATTTCCTTTTCCATTTTAGCTATCAGTCTTGTTACTGATGCTCTTAGCATTCCTCGCTTCTTTTTTAATGCTTTTAACTTATCCATCTTAATATTCGATATTCAATCACTAATGAAACAATAATAAATACTTAAATCATAATATATCTAAAGATCACTGTTATCCCGGGTTTCGGCACCATGTTGAACCTTTTTAAGGTCCTTTTCTTATTCTTATTTTTAACATTTAACATTTAATAAATAATCTTTGCTTACCTTTCTTGATGATTTTACAAGACGCTTGGAATTCTTTGCCATTTTGTTTTTCACACAAACTTTATTCTTCACAGCTATATACAACTAATAATGTTTACATTAGAACGTTCATTATTTTTCTTTGTTGCCACTACACTTTTATCAAAAAATCCGCAATGCGGTAAAGAACATATAAAGAGCATAAAAATGGAAAGCTGCGCCAGCTCGTGGCCAGCTACATAAACTGTAACAAGACCATTTCTTGCGTTTTTTGGCATTCCTAAAAACATTGAGGGAATGTCTCTTTTCTCACCTGTTGTAAATTAGCGTTCGCTTCGTTTTCGATAGGTTGAGTTGTTTTAAAATTGTGGTCTGCAGAAAGGCTTGATATGAGAGAAAAGAAGGAACAGAAGATGAGAAATCTGACAAGTAAGATGTTTATAAGATGACGGGTATTTGTTTCTTTCCAGGCTTCTTTGTTCAAAATGTGACATCTCGCCGAAAGTTCGAAATATGCTTAAACTTTATTTTCTCTATAATACTGTTTTGTGTGGACGGGTTCGTAGTGGATTGAATGAATAGAGAATCAATGATAGCTTGGTAAGATTTACTTTTTTTAAAAAAATCAGTTCTGGAATTTTTCACACAAAAGTATTCGCACAGTTCTTCTCAATATGACAAAACACAATCAGTAGTTACTATTTCAAATTTCTAAGAACTTTGAACACAAAGCAATATAAAATGCCTCCAATGCATAAGCTCACACAGTGATCAGTCAATCCTTTAAACTCATAATTCTCCAAGCTAAACGCTGAAAATCTGAACTAAACTGAAAGCTGATGCTCTTTCCGATCTTATATATAGTTTTCCTCCGTCCGCCGCGAAATTTCCAGTACCTTCGATTTCTCGAAATTGATGGAAGGTTTACACAGTTACAGTTACATAGGGACGCATACAGTTACAGTTACATAAGGACCGGATCAGTTACAGTTATACAGGGATTGGACCGAAAGGTCGCCAAGTTGGTGACTTTTGGCGATTTCTCGCCAGATTGGTGAGATCATTTACTTTAATGTTAAATGGACTTAACCTGTAAATCTCGAACACTGCAAGGAATAATAACTGCGGTCCAAAATAGCCCTCACATAAACGTCTTCATTTAAATGAGTCAAATCTCATACAGATATAAAAATGTTGCCAAACTAGATAAAGAAGCAGCCCAAGGTCTCAATACTGGCACTCTAGTAATACCTTGGCCCATATCATGTTTTTTGTCGAATGGATCTGCTTGAAAAAGGTCTTGGGAACAGTGTCCAGAGACTATAAATTCTGATTTAAAATAGACGAAGAAAGAAGAATTACCAACTTCATAGTAAAGGATAAGAAATAGAGTTATGGTCGCATAGAATGCTGTTGAACACACAGTCCATCAGTTACAGAGTGATTAAAAGCCAGTGTTAGTTTTACCTGGGATTCGATTTCCAATGGCAAAGTGAGCTTGATGCATTGAGTTTTCATAGTTTCTATTTGAAAATTCTCCACGAGAGCATCCGCCCGTTGACAAATATTCTTCTAATGCCTTCGATCTAATTTCATAATTTATCTAATCCGATTTAAACTCATCAGATGATCTATCGATTTCTCTTAATGTGAAAGTGAATTAGTAGGACGAAGGACAAGGTCAGAGCATATCCTTCCATTTTTTTCGAGTTTCTTTCGCTGACGACTTAATGAAAAGTTTGGCAACGATACTTTTATTTTCCCATTCTGCTCCTCCCCTTTAAATAAAAGTACATTGCAATTAATAAATAGTGTTAATTCAGAAACGTGCTTATTGAAACCGTTCAACAGGAAAGATTCCTTTATTGCGAAAGCCAATACGAAACGAACTATGAATATGAGGCTAATATTAGTAAAACAAAAGAGATGCATGAAACTTACCTATTATTCAACAGTTTCGTTTTCTGCTATGGTAAAGCTAAGAGATAATATTTGCATGGCAGCATTCGATGAATTCCGGTCACGTGTAGTTCCAGTTCGAGTCAAAGAGCGTGCGATTTGTATTCGTCTGCAAAATGCTAAACCATTCTTGTTAGTTTAAAGGTTTTTCCTTTCTAACGCATGACTGTTAATTATTATAAACCTGCACGCATCCGAAATTAATAGCTACTAATACACGAAACCGTTTAACAATACCTCATTGTTTATCATTAGCGTAATGTATACAAGAAGCATTATGCATTTTTTACTGTATATCCTTCGTATGCATTGATAAATATTTTATACTTGTGAAAAAATAAATTTGACCCAGTTGTCTTGATAGCTATACAAGTTTCACACTACAAGGATAATGAAAAATTAACTTAACTCGTGTTGTTAGTTTATTATCGTAATTCTTGTAAAGATAATTACGCTTTCGCCTTAGATGTTCTTTCTTTTACACCTCGAAGATGTGTTATTGTTATCAATTAGGGATGAAACTTTGGCAGTTACAAATAATGGACCCACGTAAGAGATCACGCTGTTGCTACTCGATTAATTATAAAAATATTTTGCTCATCTGAGAAAGGAAGTGAATTATTTAAAATGTTGATTCAGCTGTACGTCTTAATAATATTTTGTTATGCGTTTTGTACCATAATTGTGATAAATAAAACAATGTTTTTTGCACCTTGTAACACTGTTTCCCAAATTTTGAAATTTTGCGAGCCGCTGGTAAGCAGTGTTTCCATAATTGTCCTTCAGTTTCGCAACCATTGCTCACAACCGTGGTACTGAATTTCTAAAATGTTTTTAGGGCAGTCATCAACTTTACACCTTCAAAAAACCGAATTTTATTTATTTATATATTTAGTTGTTGCTTTTTTAATTTTTGGTTTAGTTGATTGTAGCAAAGGGATAACTAGGGCTATCTGCCTAAGGGGAAAGACGCCTTCGTGGAGGACGGAAACTGACTCGTATGCACGTTACACAAGGGGAAACCATGAAAACGCTCATACAGCAAAGCCCTTTCGCCTGGGATCGAACTTAGGTCATAATTACCAGCGTTCAACGATTTTACCGCTTGTCCGTTGGTATGCTGCATTTTTAGGAACTGTAGACATTTCGAAGTATGTTAAAACAAAGCGCGTTGCGATATTCGAATTAGAATCTTCAAAATTATGAAATAAAGGAAATGGTTATATGGTAAACCTTGCCAGATGAGGCATTTAAACCATCGCCTGAAGTTTGTTTGCATTTGTATGTAATATTACAATGGAACAATATTTACGGATCTTTACGGATGGAGCAATATTTTACCACAAACGTTCAACCGACATGGAACCTAGTTATAAAATTTGCCCAACAGAAGAGTCATGGTGTTTCTATGAAATAGTGCTGCCCAGACGGTGTATGATGGTTAGGAGAGCCTACTGCGATACAGAAGAACCCGGCTTAGAATTCCAGAGAAAGCATGAATGTTTGTAAATGTATAGTGTCTCTGCAGCATGGGAACACTCTAAATATGCGGTGAGCCAAAAACGAGAGTTTGGTGATAGAAGAAGAGGGTGTGGGAGACCCTCGAATCTGTCCCTCTGGGTGCTGTCCATCAAAATTGGGGACGGAACTGAGCGAAGCCGTATTGTCACCTGTATGGTGCTTAAGGCTGTTGCCAACGACAGGCGCAGTCTTGCTGTCCTTGCCACAATGAAGTTCGAGATGCTTTGTGGACGTAGTTCTGATGCTACTGTTAGAATATCAAAGAGCGAGTTCGAATGGAAATCTGAAGTCGTATAAATATAAAAATTTAGTTCCCCCCTGTAATGAATACCATACAAGATATATTTATAGATCTTAAATGGAGTCAGAACCCCCTATATCGACAATGTTAAATTGGCCCTTTTTGATGTATCTTTTCTCAAAATCTGCTGTAGATACACATTTGAAATTTTTTTGTGTAATTAAAGTACACCTATCTGATTATACTGAAATGAGGTTTCTGTAACATTTTGAGTCTTATAGTAATTTTAAGAATATTGTATTAGGCATAGTAAAATTTAGCACTTTTCTCACAAAAAAAATTTTTGAAATCTTTTTTCTTAGTTTATCACAAAAAGCTCATTTCAGTAACTATTAGGAAACATATAAATGAGGCATAAAAATTTACATGCCTGTGAGCAGTAATTCTTGAGAAAAGGTACATCGAGTATAAAAAATGACATTCGGAGAAAACGCATTTTAGTAGATAGAAAATGATGGTTCACCGACACGTGGCGTGCGTTGGGGTGTGAGGTGTGGGCGTGGCCAGTGACGTTAGCAGAAGAGAGGCTGCGTCATCCTTAATATCACCGGAAGGGGCGGAGATTGTGGAGTGAAGGCACAGCAGATAAGGAGTGTTTATTGATTCTTCATTTAGCCAATAAGATGACGTCACACTTTGATAAGAGATTATCTTTTATTGATTTTCGGAAGGTTTTTTTTTGTTAATGAATTTTTAGCCTTTGTATTTTTTCTTTATATTCCAGCTATTTTACTATGCATATGATAGTTATTTCTTAAGTACACATAACGGCGCTTATTTTCGAATTTAATGATTGATTCAGAAAGCCTTAATTTTAGATATAAATTTTCAATTTTCTGTATATTTTAAGCCATATAATTTTCTACATACTCAGAATTTACCTTATTTCTTAAATCTTCTGTTCATAATACCATACTTACTTTGCGTAATCTTCATTACTAATTTGATCATTACATTACTAATTTTTATTTTTAATTTCATTTTACGCAGAATAATTTTCGTACTTGTTAGCAAGTATTTTTTAATGTCAACTTGTTATATTTTACGAGCATCGTTATTCAGATTTCCGTTTCTATTTATTATATTATTCAATGTTAGATGTAATTTTTAACTTTCTTCGTGGTTTTTAAAATTTGTGATCTGCAACATATTCTGTATTTTAACTTATTTCTTATATTTTCTGATCATATACATAACCTTTACTTAATTTTAGGTGCAACATTTTTAGCTTGTTTTGCACATTTTAACCTTCATTACATTCAATATACCCTAATTTTTAAGCAATTTATATTTTCACACGATATACATGACTTTATTTGATTTCTTTCACACGTTTTAACCTTCATAATTTCTAATATAGTCTTAATTTTAACATAATTCCTATATTTTTTTATCATATACCTGTATTTTCCAACATACTCTGAATTTCAACTAATTTATTATATTTTCACACTATATACGTGACTTTCATTTAATTTTTAATTACTTTCATACATTTGAACATCCTCTTAATTTTACCTTAATTCCTATATTTTCTGATTTTACATATGAGCTTTATTTAATCTTAGATCTAATTTTTAGCCTCTTTCGTACATTTTAAACCTTCATAATTTTTAAAGTACTCTAATTTTGAACTTGTTTATCACATTTTCCCTCGATACAAGTCAACTTTATTAAATTTTAGATGTAATATTTATATTTTTTTTACGCTTTTTTCTTTCTAGTTTCCGACATACTATAAATTTTAAATCTTTTTTTATGATTTGATTTTACTATTTCAGCTACATGTTTCATTTACATGTTTAAATTTCTTAAACATACAGATATTTTCAAGTAAGCATTTTATTTTATAACCGATAACTATTACTTATATCCAATTCGTTGGATAGCCCTTACTTAATAGTTCTCTTTTAATTTGCTAGTTATACAAGTAGTCATTCTGTAGTACTCTTACAATGACTGATTTTACAATTTTACTTCACTATCAACTTCATTTGAATTTTCAAACTTTAACATTTCACGCATATTCTAGTATTTACGTATATTTTTTACATCATTTATATCTGAATGCATGCATGCTCTTCAACGTTACCAATGTTCACTTTTAAACTTCAATTCTCATTAAGCTAGTTTGATAGATTCCGAATTTTCAGATTGAAAGCTCAACTTTCATCCATAATTTTAGAACCATATTCGCTGTTTCATATATTCATACAGAAATCTTCTTTATTATTTTGAGCGCTTCTTACCTTTTAATTCAGTATTTTGTTTTGCTAATTGACTACATCCATACCATTATTTGTAAGTTTTAAATGTCCCGACTGTACAATTTTTTTACTTTATTACCTTTTTCCTGCACTAAGTACGGATATTTTTGCCATCGTGGTGGACTTTCATGTGACATCAACGATTATTTACGTTACATGTACGAAAGAAATTCCTAAGGCGAAAATTTCCAGTATTAGATATGAATTACTCAACGTTCAATGATTTATCCCGCTGGTTAGCATTTCATCCCTTGAAATTTTGAGTTCAGTTCCAACTTAACAGCTGACTTAATTTCATACATAAACTATTTTTTAATTTCTTATACTAGGATGTTCTTTCGTGAATGACAGTTGTCGCTAATTTATTTTCCAATGAAACACTGCCATGCCTTTACACAACATATATCATGAGCAATACACATATATTTACAGAAGGTACCAAAGAAAAAAAGAGACATTTTACCCTAATCTTCACTATATTTTCGAATATTTTAACCTTCTTCCTCTCGAATACAGAAATTTCTTAGTAAAATACTATTATATTAGTTAAATATTCTTTACTTATACCCATTTAATGAGGAATAATGCCTTTTGAATACAGAATTATACCCAAATAATCGTTACGTTTTCTTATAATTGTACATATATGTTTGCATCATAGGAACTTTCTACGCATTTTCGAGAACTGTAATTCGCTAAATATTATTTTTTTCCAAGAGAAAAACTCCAAAGGTTTTCTTAATCATTAAAGTATTGCTACAGTATATCCTCAGTACAGAATACGTATCTTAGAACTATTTTCTTAATATTAAGAACGAAATACGAAGTACGCATTTTCAGTTAATGTTTTACCCAAGTGAGGAAAGCACCGAATTTAAGCTTTTTACCGATAAGTTTTTAGAAAATGTGTTCTAGAAAGCAACTTATTTACCTAAAAATGAGTCTTAACAGATTCTTATCGGCTTCAGATTTACTATGAGGGCGAAAAATCTGAAGTTCACTTCATCTAGCCTTATCAGTATATACGAAAAGTCATGAATCGTTTTTTAGTACAATTAACACTTTAGATGCATTTAATACTAGTTCAACTAGTTTTGAGTAACTTTCAATTAGATCATATAAAAGATAAGCATATTATTAGATTAGTAATGCATATTAGTGTATTAATCCTAAGTGTTGTTGAGGAAAATGCAATTAAATATCCACGTACATACTAAGAAAATCTCACTCATTAGAAACATTAAAACTTTACCAATACTTAAATGAAATGTAAAATATTGTAATGCATTAGTATCAAACCTGAGTAACAAATCATTTCCTGTAAGCAGTATACGGTAAAAAAGAGTACTCTTATGATAAGTTATCAAGACTTCAGAAGTAAGAGGAAGGTAAAGAGATATACATTTAAAACATAATAACAAACGGTTGACGGCTAAATAAAGATACATTTCAATATAAATAAAACTTTGTTTTATTAAAACACGTACTTACTAGAATAATTTTTTCCTCACAAATTTTCTATTCGATCACGTAAAGGAAACAATGAAATATTCTTTAAAAAAGTCTTCATTGTCATAAATACAACAGCAAGTGTCTACCTAAAGTTTTTGAGCAAGTCTTTTAAAGTTCATCGAAAATATTGCTTTATCAGTATTATTCATAGCTTTTTCCCGAGTTGTCGCCATTATACAGGGGTGGCGGCGTTGATTTGGATGATCGCTTGCACATCCCTCACAGATAAATACCTCATTGAGACTGGTTAAGCACTCCTCGTAAATAACATTGTTAATTTTCTGCATGCATTGCTCGCTAGTTAAATGTTCCAGCTGCTGGCATTTTGATCGCCGTTTTCTTATCTCATGTAGTAAAGCATTTTGAAAAGGGCAGTTTGGATAGTATGTATTATTTCACTGTATAAATTTAAAAGTTAATCGGTCTGATATGATTCTAATTCAAAACAATCTGCTACAAGACGGAAACCACCGCAGGAGCTTTTAAAAATTTGTTGAAGAATACATTGCCCGTTTGTACAAAATACCACCAACTGATTATTTGCTTTGAAGGATGCTTCCGAATACTTGAAATTAAAGTTTGGTAATTTGTTCGTGAAATCATACCACGTCGCAGGAGTCATAGTCACACCCTCAAGGTAAGATCTGCAGTTGAAGTTATTCTTTTCCGCAAGTTCTGCATATGAATTCGAACGTTATTATTCCTATCCACAACAATGGAAAGACGGCACATCCGTTCTAATGACCAATATTTGATCAAATCATTATGATTTCGTGATGACTGGTAATGCCGACTCAGCCAGTCGTCTTGGGGTATCTCGATTATCTCATCTTCTAAACGTGCTTTCTTCAGCGGAAAAGTCCTTTTATTCATATACAGTTTGGGGGTTATGGAGTTAATAATGTCGCCATAATAACCGAAGTCCATTTCTTCAGAAGAATGCTTCAACTGCGGAGATATAGTTTTTCTAAACGTCAGACTTATTCGAATAGTCTTCACCTCGGGCTGGGATGGAATACCGTGTTTCCAGGCTACATTCGTTGGGGAGAGGGGTTTCATCACTAGAACCGATCCGTGTTCCAGACTGAAAATGTGAGTCATATAATTCTCTCTTGTAAAATGCATCACTTGCGTCGCACCGTAACTCAATGTGGGAATGCATTGGGAAGGGTCAGAGAGCCTTCATCGTCTCTGTGGGCGGATATCTTGGCTTCTCCGTCAGGATATTTGTTGAGCAGAACGTAATTATATTTTTCCGGGGTGAGTGTTTCCACTTCACTTTTAATTTGTTGCAGCGTAGGAGTCCAGGGCAGGCCGATGATCGATGTCCCCGAAAAACTGTAGGTGAGTCCATCTTCATCCCCGAAGGCGCAACAAAGTCGAGCGAGAATATGCTGGTGGCCGTAAATTTTCAGTTTCATAGGTTGGAAAGGATACGTACACAGTTCCGCAAAGATAGAATCACCTTTTTCTTCGCCATGAAAATCTTTGAAATAGGACAGTATTAAACTGATCATCAAATATTTCGGTCATCGTGAGTATTGTAAGAGTTAAGAATGGCTGCTTCGAAGTACAATCCTCCAAGATTTGCAATGAAATGAGAAACCTACTGAGATCAGATATTTCTAAACAACTTATTTATGTAGTCATTTATTAATAAGAAAGGATCATTTGATTCATTATCTCGCTATGATTTCATTCTTTTAATCGGTAATCGCCTTATTTATGCCGATAACATCATGTTTTCCAGGACGATGTCTGTCTCATTGAATCATCTAAGAATAAACAGATGGCGTACTTCGTATCATTTTATGTTGATAAACCAATGATTAGGGAAGTAAGGGCTTGTTAAACTAGGATATATCCTAATAATGGTAGTTACGCAAGAAATACTCAAGAAATGGTACCCACCGTATATGTTTTTTATACTGTCTCGATACCTAATGTCTATTGTAAAAACAATTTCTTCAACGCCCAGAAGGGAAATTTTTTGTCTTTCCTTTATTAATTCGACAATTTAAAGCACTGTACACATTCTGAAATTATTGTAACATAATAATATTATTCAAAATTAAGTTAGTGATCTATATAAACAAGCGTCCTAGCATGAAGATATTTTCATTAAATTTTAATTATATGTTTCATAAATAAAAGTACTGCTTATAGGAAGCGAGTCGCATGCGGCTGTCCAGTTTGATGGATCAAATTTTGATGAATTGTAGCATTCCCGACCACACGGCAACAAATTATGATCAAAACTTATCCGTGCCTCGTATTTTCAATTTGTTTGTTTAATAGCTTACGGCAAAGTACTATCTGCCTAAAGGGAGGATGCCTTAATGGAAGAGCTATTGAGTGAAACTGGCTCCCATTCAGGTTTTAAAAAACATTTTGGGGGGAGAATTACATTAGCATTTTATATTCCTTTTCTCTTGAGAAATGAGTTCCAATTAATCATCCAAATTATCCCACGTTATAGTTCAGTCTGCGAAAATCTTTCTTTCAAAAATTGTTTTGTATTGTTTTAAAGCTTCTCTTCTCGTATGGGAATATTTGGCTAAAAAAATCACAACATCTTCCCATCCGTAATTGACCCTGAGTATAATCCTAACTTTGTCAATCCAATTCCTTTTACCTTCCAAGCTCAGAATCCACCTTAGAAATAATCTTTTTGGAAAGTAGAAAACATGTAGGCAGCAGCGACAAAGGGCTTTTAATAATATTTGAAGTGAAGTCTTCTTTTATTGCTACGAAGAGTGGCAAGAGCTCTTAAGTCGCTATATTCGACAACAAGGCATTTTACTTTGAATGTGATAAACTGTAATTACATTCATGTTCAGTAAAAAATAATTTTAAAATCATTGTGATAATTTGGAAACAGAACATGTATAACACAAGTCTTTATAAGGTTCTTGCAGAGCAACATTTTCAATTTGTAAATACTTATTATGCTTTAAAAGATATATTTTTGCATGTAAGATTCGCAGATATTTTTGATGAGGCCATATTCAAGTATACTACTATTTTATATTATGCGAAATATTAAATTACCAAAACGAACCACGTTTGCTTTGCTGATGCTTTCTTAATGTGGGCGGAATATTCTGTTGCTAATGGGTAATGAAATGCAATCAAAGTCAATAAATTCCTCGAACGTCTCCGCAACTTTTGCACGTAAAGGTGAGAAATGTTTCATGGTTAACCTATGACAGAATAAAAAATTTTATGGCTATAATTTTTGTTGTGCTAAGACAGTATGAAAAGTAGATTTGCTATTTGGGAAAGACTTCCGTTCCCAGTCTGAAATTGTTTTAAAAAATTTCTTGCTTTATTTTGAGAAGCTTTTTAACTGAAAGCAATCGTACAGGTTCAATATTTAAGGAAAAAAAACCCTCTTACAATCACCTTTTATTTAACCTTGTTTTTTGGCAGTGACAGAATATACTAGCAAATTTCTATCCTCAGGGTTTATAAAATTAAGGGAAGGTGATCTCAATTCCCTAAATTTGTCTCCAATTTGTACCCTTAAATTTGTTTTAAATATGGCAGTATTGTTAAATGAAGTAAAACAAAGAAAATCTTTTATTTTAAAGAAAGAATTTGCAACCGTTTGTATGCATGATACTTAAAAGAATTTTACGTCATAGAATCACTTGTATGTACATTGTATAAAACTTGTATATTTTAAAGCATCGATCTAGAAATGATGCTCAAGAAAACTCTTTGTTGGACAACATCTCCCCCCCCCCACAAACACATACATTTTCCCTGAAACATTAAATTACTAATTGCGAAGCCTTTGCTGTGTGTTTACGCTTCCACGACGAGAAGCATTGATTAAATATAGTAGACACCACACAATGTGAACATTTTTATCAGTTCGCTGAAGTCATACGAAGACACGGAAACTCTTACTGTAACTAACAGTTCGATCAATATGATCAAACATATTATAGTATATAATTCCGTATCCAAACGTATATAATTCCATTGCTGTTTTGAAGGATATTTCTTCTCATCGTTTAATTTTATCATTTGGTTAATGCTGTCAAACAGCAATGGATAAAGGTGATCACATGAAGCGGCGCCTACTGAAGCAATACCCTTTTGAGTGTTGCCTAACAGTTTACGTACATTTTTTAATCTTTTGATGGTCATCAATGAGCTCAGCTCGCATTCCATTTACGCATCAAAGTGAGCGCTAATCACAAATTTACGACTGACAAATATCGCGTATATTCGAGAAGAAAGAGGTGCTTAATCCCGCAACCTTCGAAAGGTTAAACATATCGAAGGAAAACACCTTTCAGATATTTATTCTTTCCAAGTTACTGATAAAGCTGTGTCCACAATAAAGAGATGTTGTTGCCAATATGCGGTGCAAAAATTCATTTATCTTTCGTATTATACAAACCCATTGCTGAATATAGCTTAAATAATGGTCATTTACAGGTCATTTCATGTGGGCTTCTTAACCGCATTTTGTAAAAAGTGTTATTTTGTACCGTGATTGTCATAAATAAAATAAATCTAATCATGTTTCATTTTATATGAAATTATTTTATAAAGCATTTCTCCCCCCTTCTAGCATGCCTTCGTGGTGTAATTGGAAGCATACTCTACACGTATTCGAGAGGTTCAGGGTTCGAGTGCCGGCGAGAGCACTGCTTATTTTTCACATTTCCTGCTTTCAAAAAAAAAAAAAAAAAAAAAAAACCCACGAGGACACTGCCAGTTTTTCACGTCTTTCTGCTTCAAAGTAACCTAATGTCTCTACAGTGGCGCCTGAACTAAAAACAAAAAGGTGGTGGATGATGATTCTCCACCACCAGGATTTGGCGATAGGGTCTCCTAATCCCCAGTCGCCCTTTAAAAGAGGAGTATATAAAGTACTTCTCCCGCCTTCTAGCATGCCTTCGTGGTGTAATTGGAAGCACACTCGACGCGTATTCGAGAGGTCCAGGGTTCGAGTCCCGGGGAAGGCATTGCTCATTTTTCACATCTGCTTACAAAAAAATACATAATATGTCATATAATTCATAATCAACCTTTTTCATTTTTAGATTTATTAAAAAATGTAACAAATGTGCAATATATGTATAGAAACTAAAATAATGCAGTTCTAAAAGTGACTGAATCGTCTTCTTTTGCTTTTGTTTTCAAAATTTAATAGGCTTATTTCAATATAATTTTAGAATTTTTTAGGAGGGTTTAATCTACTTCTACTGTATATGTGTCATATAATCATTAACATTTAGTTGCGAATTTCCCGCTATTACTTAAAAAGATATTGCGTTTTTAGCCAGGAAAAAAAGTAAGCAGGAAGAATAATTAAATCCAATGACTGCCTCGATGAGTCATGGACGGCATGTTCTCTTTTTATGCCCTGACCACCCGCAGGTCTGATTTATTTCCACAGCTTGGAAATTTTGAGACTAATTAATGACGAGTTAACGTAAACGTTTGCTGCGGAAAAAGAAGTTAAACCTCTTTGAGATGATACAGAAGTCGCAAATCTGTGGCCTCATAACTTGAAACAAACCCGTTACGAATGAGTAAGCGTAGCCTAATGCGACGTGTAATCTTAATGAATGATTATTCTTTCCAACTTCTTTTTTTTGCCCTTTTTTCTTTCAGAGTTTCTTTTTCCTTCTTTTCATGGCAGTCACGAATTGTCTTTCACTTAACAATTTTTTTTTCATATGTTAGTTTGAACTGAACAGTAAGTAAGAAGTAAATGAAATTATTTTAGTTATTGTATGGCTAACCTTTGCCCTTCTGATATATCCAGTTACATATATGAAGGCGGTATTTCATACTAAACGTAGCTATTATCTCATCATTTTATTAATTAACAATGTTAGAGACTTAATTAGGCAAAAGAAAATTTTTTTTCGCGTTGATTTTGAACAAAACTCTATCGATGTCCAGTCAAGGAAATCCAGTTCACCAAATCAAGAAATTTTATGGATAATTTTTCTAGAACCAAAGTCAAAATAATGATAAAGTGTCCAACTATGTTAAGCTATCGAGTGTTTGTGATTCTTACTTCCTTGTACGAAGTTAAAAGGAAGTATTGTAATCGCGAAAATTTTCGGTAATCATATTTCAACGAAAATATCCATTTTGACCGCTATCGAATGCAATCGAACGATGTTTTTGCGTGACACCTGAGCGTAAGGACAGAATAAAGGTTTCTTCGCCCCTCCCTCAAATTATAAAACTGATTTAAAATGGATTCTGAAGAGATTTTTTCGTGGCGTCTGTGCATACGTATGTATGTATGTATCTCTTATAACTCAAAATCAAGTAGCCTCAAGAGAACGATGAAATTTTGTATATAGGAATGCTATAACATGTAGATGTGCACCTCCTATTTTGGTTGCAATCGGCCGCACCGAAACTATATATGTATATATATATATTCTTTAAAACGATTGAGTTATGTTGTTCTTATCTTGCGGTTAAGGTTTTTATGCCTTTAGTTAATCTGCATGTTATAGTTGTGGAATTATCAACAATTTAAAAGTTGTTTAAGTGCGGCTAAGCCTAATTTTTTTTTACCATAGTAGCCATATTTGTTTACGTTTGAAACTTAGCAGAGTAGTGGATTTGTCGCCAATCTAGAGAAGCCAAGCTTCGCAACAAGAAAGTAACGTCTTCTTTTATTATTTCGAATTAAATTATGCTTAATCTATTCTGAAATTATCATTTAAGTTATTAAATTATCCCACGTATTGACTCAGCATAGCGTCCACAACAAATTGAGTCAGTTTCTACGAGTGCCTTCAGTGTCTTTTTGCCGAGTGAGAACAAAAGTAAAGTTTCAGTTTTGTGCACCGAAAAAAAAAAAACCTGCCTTCTTGCCGTCTGGCCGGATTGCTTGTTTTTGCGAAGAAACTGTAATTTTAATTGTAAAAAAAAAAATTTTTTTTAAATTGTTTTAACTGTATTTGGTGTTTTATGTTTTTGTATAGTTTTCAATTTTTAATATAGATATTTTGAGCTTTTATGTATTTTTGCCTTGTCGCGAAGTGAGAACTGAATTAATTGAATGAGAAATACTGAATCGTCTGTGAAAAACTGTTTCTTTCTTTCTTTCTCTCTCTCTTTTTTTGTTTGTTTGTTTGTTTGTTTAATTTCATTTATACATTGTTTTAGATTTATGATAGCGTTTGAATAGAATATGTGGCAACGATTAGATAATTCTTCAGATTATATACATAATTTTTGTGCATTTTGTGCAAAAGAATGAGATGTAACCCTGTTAAGTGAACCTAGCGCCAGAGTGTCGCTATGGGAAACAAATATAGTGAATTTTAAAGAGTGCATTTATTCTGTTGTGGTTTATGCGCTATCGACGAAGTGGATTTAATTCATTCCAATAAGTTTAAATGAAATTCAAGAAAATGCGTATAATTTAATATTCCGTACAAGGAAGTCATGTGGTGTAAACATCAGATTTTTTATTTTCTGACATAGGATTTGTGCATTTTGACGAAAGATTTTACCACACTTTTAATTTGGACGATGTATGACAATTATTGCGAAAAGATATGCTATAAATTTCCCGAGAATTAAAATTGGACCTGAGATCTTCAAGAATAGAATAATGAGTTTTACTGATAACTGAGAAAACTACTTATGAATTCGAGATTCTGGAGATTCCAAGCGATTTTGTAACTGATAGATGGATGAAACAGAAAAACGGCAGGTTCGCTATGACAAATTCAATATCTTTTCGTAGATCGTAAAACGAAAATCATTTCAAGTCTCTAGCAATGACTGTGGAAGAAATATTCATCGTCTATCAATAAAATATTTTAGTTATTGAGAGAACAAATAATCTAAAGAACAAATTTTCAAAGCATGACATACGTGAGAAGTCATTTATGCTTGCATTATAAGTGTTGTAATTGCGGAAAATTTTGGGTATCATATTACATCGGAAATATCCATTTTGACCGTTCCCAAAACCATTTTGATTTTTGTTTTCGTAAGTTCTGTAAATACGAACAGAATAAAAGACGTTTTTTAAATGGTTTGTAAAATTGATTATAAATGGACTTTTTTCTTGACGTACTTGATGTTTTTTGACGTATGCCCCATATGTTAAAACAATTATATAAATTTGGTATATGGTACTGTTATAAGATGTAGTTCCCTTTCTTATTACATTTGGCAGTACCAAAAGTATATATATACTCCTACCCCCTTACTCGCCTTTATTTTCGCAATCGTTGGTCGCAGTCATATACTTCTAGGTACACAAGAGTTTTAAAAGACAAAAATATTCATGTTCTGTTAATGTCAAATTTAAAAAAAAATTAATTTTGAAGAAATAACGAAATCTAACTTTAAATACAGTTTCCCGGTTCCTGTACTTATAATTGGGTTTTATACTGGTTATATTTCGTTGCTTTATACTGGTTATAATTGGGTTTTATACTGCTTTATACTAAGTTTTATACTGGTTATGAAAAAAAAATAAATAAACAAGAAAATTGACACCCGTACAAAAAACATTGACTGGAATATTTAATTTAAAAATTTGGAATTTTTGATGTCCTTTTGAATTTGCCTTGAGGAATCGGTTAATTAAGCTAGAATAATTCGAGAAAATAAGTTTAAAAGAATTGCAGGCAGAAATATTTATAATTTAATATGCATACAAGGAAAACGTATAGTGCCCATATTAGCTTTTTTGTTTAGCAGACATGATTTAGAATGGGAAGACAAACTGGCAGAAAATGGTTTATGGTAAACAGTAATGCTGAAATCAAATTCACTACGGAAAATCAAAATATTAAGGTTACGTTAGTTTTAAGTTAGATTGTTTGAATACAGGAAATAATACAAGGGTTATCTGCTAAAGGAGAGGGATGCTTGCGTGGAGGAGGTTCAAAGGAAAACTGGCTGGTATTCATGTTAGACATGGGGAAACAAAGCACGCAGCTAGCTGTTCGTGGGAGCTGGAACTCAGGTCGAAGAACTTAGCTCTCTTTAAAAGCAGTCTTACATTGGCATATATTTTGAACGAAACTGTATCCAATTCAAGGGCGAATTGACGTAAGTTCCCTGTCTTTAGAAGAAAAATAATTTAATGTAATATTCTCAAGAAATATATTTTACTTGGAACAGTTTTTTTTCTTTAGAAGTGATATTTTTATTATCCATACCCATACGGGTCTCAGTTGATTCCAGTAATCGAGGCTGTATTCGAGTGATACAGCTTTTTTTTGACCAGACATATTGTTAGGAAATATAGAACGCAAGTCGTTTTGCGGACCGTAATGACTAATCTCTAACACTCAGCGATGATTCACCCAATTTATTAGAGGTGAAGATGATTAAATCAGATGAAAATATTCAATGTTAATCTAGATTAATTTTTTCTCCTTGCCCTGAAACAAGAAATTAAATTTTGTCTGAAGTGTGACCATAATTTAGTTTATAGATCTTAAAATTTATATCTGATGTAGCTTTATATGTATAATAAATATATCGTGTTTTGTATTTATCGAGTGTTTTCCGGAGCAGGAAGCGGAAAAATACAATTATGTATAAAAAGACTCATTAAAAATATACGTACATAATGAATAGTATTAAAGTAACTACGTATTTAAAAAAGCCAATATATATGAAAAAATGCAACTAGGCATGAAAAAGCAATTGTGTATGTGCATCGTGAGTTTTTCGGAGCAAGAAGCAAGAAAAAGCAGTTATACTTCTGCCTGAATCGAGCCTCAAATCTCTCAGCTGCAACCTAGATGTTCTAATTATTACTTCACAAAAACACGTGAGGAAAAAATGCTATTAATGTTTATATGCTTACCCACTTAAAAGACTACTGAGTGGACACTCATTCCAAACTGAATGATGCAACCGCGACAACCTTTCATCCTTCTACCATTTCATCCTTGTGTTCAAAATCTTGTCGAAGTGGGAAACGTAATTTTGTATACAAACATATGCCATTATACTAAATTCGCCTCTTGATATTTTCGTGCATGTATGTTTAAAATGTAATCATGAGTTTATGGAAACCTTAGTTTGTACCAACCGACAAAATCAACATTAATATTCGAAGGTATATCATACACGTTAAAAAGAAATTTGTAAAGTAAATTGTTGGAAGAAAACGATTCATAAATGTTAGAAATCGAAAGCTAAGTAAGGTCAAAGACAGGGTCCACGACCTTACTAAGTAAGGTCACCTCCCGTAAACCATTTTAATCGATGAAAGCAGGGTTTCGCTGTGTCAAAAAGAAACATTTTGAAAAGAGGATGAAGCGAGAAAGAGGGAATGCGTGGGGGAAGAACTGCCATGATTTTGAGCGGAAGACCTAAAGAAATCCATACTGATTTATCATTACGGAGTAATCTTACTGCGGCGCATATTTTAAGAGATTTTATTAAAACTTCGCAAATATCAGATTTGTCTGTGAATTTCGATTTTTTTATTATATCCTATAAATAACGTTTATACGAAAATGATTTTTAAGTTACTTTCTTTTACAGTATTCTCAAAACTACACTGCAAATTAATTATATTTCAAATTTCAAATTATACAGTCGAACCTGAAATTGCCCTAAATTTCGATTGGTTTCTGGTATGAGAGGAAATTTCGTTCCCTGAAGTTATATAAAGATGCTCATCTATGCCAGTAAAAAATTGGATGTTGAACATTGTTTTCAAAAACGCTGTATTTAAGAATGAAGAAAATCTGTTTATGTGCTGTATAATAGTCTATAAAAACGCAGTCCAGTTTAATGTCAATTCTGATCTTAAATAACGATGTTGTACATGTTTCCGGAATTTGATTAAGTTATGATATAAATTTAAGTTAAAAATGTGTAATATAATTTTCATTTATAAAAGTAAATCCTCAACAGCGAAGCTTTTCGGAGAATTATTACCGTAAATTTCATGTCGTGAAATTTCCACAGTTACTATCTATTCAACTCCGCGACCGATTCGTAAATTTTGCCTTTACGCTTCACGATAAAATTGCTGCCCTCATTATCATCTGCCACATTTAGTTCGGGTGCCACTGGAGAGACTGTTCTGTTTTTAAAGAGGAAAGCATGAAAAATCAATTATGCTCTTCTGGGAAATCGAACCACGGACCTCGGCTGCAGGCTGGATATGCAGATCACTGCCGTGAAGGGCAGCCATGAAAGGAATGCCTTAATTCTTTACAACTTAAAACTCTACTCCTTTCAATGGAGGCATGTAAAGTTTATCTGCATTTCAAGAAACAAAAGTATTCTACTTGGCATGCAGTTGTAACTAATTTTGTTCCAAATTTCATTTTCAACATGCGTATACTGATCGGCCTAACTCCTCTAATAATTTTGATAATTTAATAATGTTTTTTAAATACGTATAATTATAGTTATAGTATAGTTAAATCGTAAATATTTTACCAGAACTAAATATATAGGTGAACTTCGGGTTCAATGAAATAAGATTTCAGATAATGTGTGCTTAAAAGGGAAAAAAAAAGGAAAACAAGAACCTCATTTATTTTATACGTATGTTATCTGTTTTTTGGAATTAGATAAAAAATGACGTCTTAACATCTATTTATATCTTCAAACTTTTTTACTTTCTTGTACGCAGTAAAGGAAGTATTATAATCACAAAAAATTTCGGTTTTCAGATTTCAACGGAAATATCTATTCTAACCGTTCCTGAATCCATTTTTACTGTTTTTTGTATGACATCTGTACATACGTATGTCGTACAGCTCAAAGAACGGTTCGCCGTAAAATGTTGAAATTTTATATTTGGGACTGTTATGATATCTGGTTGTAGACGTCCAAAGTGTCAAAAATCGCAATCAGTGCAACTGGTAGCACGAATTAAACCCCGTAAAAATATGTTACAAGCGTTAATGAAAAATTTAGTAACTTTCCAATGTTTTTTTTTTCCATTTTGTTGTGGTTGCATCATAGTAATTTAAGAAAGATAGTATGATGCAGATAAAAGACTTACATTTATTTAAAGGATTTTTACTCTGTACTAATACTGCAGCTAAGATTATAGAGTCATTATGTTATTTCGAAGCAGGGAAGATGAAAAAAGAGCAACGCCTTCGCCGTGATTCGAACCACGGACCTCTCGCTTACTCGTTGAGCGTGCTGACCACTACACCACGAAAACACGCGAAGAAGGCGGGAGAAATACTTTATATACTTCCCATTTTTAAAGGGCGACTGAGGATTAGGGGCCCCAGTCGCCAAACCGTAGTGGTGGAGAATCATCATCCACCACCTTTTCAGTTCCGGAGCCACTTGTAGAGTCACTAGGATTTTTTGGAAGCAGAAGAGTGAAAAATGAGTAATGCCTTTGCCAAGAATCGAACCACGGACCTCTCAGTTACGTGTTGAGTGTGCTGACCATTACGCCACGAAAGGACGTGAAGAAGGCGGGAGAAATACCTTATGAGATAATTGAATTTATAATTGAGTAATACTTGATGTTAAAAAAAAAACTAATTTCTTAGCAATTATACAACTGTCAAGTTTATTAAAAATTCGAGGATCTTATCTCACTTTTAAATGAAATAAGTTTAAATGAAAAACAGTTAAATATGCGTATAATTTAATAAGCGTATGAGGAAGTCACGTGATGTCCACAACGGATTTTTTTCAAAGCAGATCTGAGTTCTGCTTATAAGTGATTAAATAATTTAGTGGTAATGTATGAAACTGTTGTACAAGTTATCTTACGGTATGATATCAGTCTTAAACAAAATTCAGCATCCGGTATTCTAAAATTATTTTTGTAATCAGGCGTGCGTGACTGTTGTTACCTGGAGTCCAACAATGGGTGTAACTCAGCCATTTAAATAAATTAATGAAAAGCAGTTCTTTATTATGCGTATGCGTAAAAAACATAATAAAACGCGTTTTCATTATTAAATAATTCCATTTTCTCCCAAATTTTTATTAGAGAGTTTTCCAACCAGAGAACGTTTCAGGCAATGCTTAATAAGATGTACGTGTGTTCGTTAAAGGAAGGCTTTTAACTTAAGTGAACTTAATAGGCGTGTCCTTATTTATTTATGTTACGAGTCTTAGCAACCTTATGATGCAAGAGAGATTAAAATGATCCGTGCACTTAATAAAAATTTTCGAAGATTTTGACGTCATTTGTTGAATATTTTAACTTCAGAAAAATTACTTTTAGAGTAAATATTAGTTACAAGATCACTGTCATGTAGTATATATTAACGAGTAATATAAATTAAAATGATTCTTCTAACAATCTAAACGTTAATGCCAGAAATAATTTTTAAACTATGAAGCAGAAAGATAACTTTTTTAATACTAGCGGAAGTACCTGATGCCAGTTAAGTTAGATTGAAACAGAGAGATCTAATAAGAGAGAAAATGATACCGCCGTAATTCTTCTCTAATAAGGATGCAAAAAATACCATTCATAGTCACACATTTTTCAGTCTTATGCGATATGGAACCCACATACAAAATTTCGATAGAAAAATAAACTAATTCTCTCTCATTATATCAACAAGAATGGAACGCAGTTTTTAATGATTTTCGTCTTTCTAATAAAATGGTGGTAAAAGTTCCATCCAATATTTCACCTATATTCAATTTTCGTTGATTAAATGCGGCAAAAAATTTATCGTAATTGATCAGAAATCAGTAACGCAAACAAACAAACAAACACACAAACAGACATTCTTCTTTATATATACAGATTCTGTAAAACTTAAAAATTTTGCATTAACAAACTCTACGATTTAAAAAGCGAGCAGTAGCAATACTTTTCGAAGTAATTCATTTTTATCTCCAAAACGCGATTGTTGCCACTCGGAAAAATGAGTACGAAAATTAATGTTTTCAGAGTTTTTAAATAATATTTCGGCTGATGAAAGTCTTACGAAAATGGGAAGAGTGGAAATAAATTCTTGGAAGACTTTTTGGAGTTTTTTCATGGCATGTCATTTAAAGGCATATTTCCATTAAGAAAAATTCTTGTTAGCAACATTTAAAAAATAAATCTTACGCTCCTGCTTTATTCTGCTTCACCAATGACTAGGGTTCATATCAGGCGAACGGACTGGTGCATGGTTGATTTTCGTGGTTTTTCCCATGTGATGAACGTCCCACTTCTACATGTCGGTTTTCCTTAAGTCCTCCACGAAGGCATCTCTTCCATTAGACAGCCAGCCGTTGTGAGCTTTGCTATTCCAACTTAACGTGCTTCTCCGTTAATGTTCGTGTCCTCAAATGGCCGAGTGGATAAGGCTAGAAACTTGTCCTTGATACGGTTCACAGCAAACGCTTTGGCTGCTTATAGCCAATAAGCTGGATCCCATGTGCATACGAGACGGTTATGTAATATCCTCCAAGAAAGCATCCCTCCTACAGCAGATAGCCCCGCGTGCTTTACTATACGATTACACTACTATACGAATATTAATCAAGGAATCAGTCTTTCATCTTAGTACATTTTTATCAATCAGATGAGTTTTTGTTGTAGGAAAGACTTATTTGAGCTTGAGCAGAACTTTATACGCCAATTAATTCTGATTTAAATATGGCGACTAAATCGCAACTAGATGATATTAAAGGTCATCGGTTTCATCATATTTATGCGGTATTAGTATACAATTTCGAAATTAATAAGTTTTAATAACCCTTCCTCCGGGACTCGAACCTGGACCTCTCGTATACGCGCCGAGTGTGTTAACTTTAGACCACGGAAGAAATTTGGAAGGAGGGAGAAAATATCTTATATACTCCCTCTTTTAAAGGGAGACTGGGGATTTGGCGACCAATGGATAAATCTTGGTGGTGACAAATTATTATCCACCACCTTTAGTTCGGGCGTCACTGTACAATCATTAGGTTGTTTTGAAGTAGGAGACATGAAAAATGAGAAACGTCCTCTCCGGGACTTGAACCTGGACCGCTCGAATACGCGCCGAGTGTTCTACCGTTACACCGAAGGCATGCTAAAAGGAAGGAGAAAGTACCTCATAAATTTCACCCCACCTCCCACCTCATCAGTTAACTCAGGGGTTGTTAAATTTCGGAAATATAATAGCTGTTTGTAACTATCGCTTAATGTGGTAAGTACTGTGAACACTCAGCGTTTTGGTAAATAAACTGATGCTATTAACCCCTCTGTTAATTCAGCTGGGTTGAGTAAAAGTAAATAAAAACTGTGTGATAAATAACATGCGTCGCAGAAACCTTATTGCGGTAAGGAAATAAATCTAATCAGTTGATATATATTTAAATAATTGTTCTGCATATTGCATAAACACTACGTTGCGTCCAACGTAAACTAAGAGACGCCATCCTGATCGAGAAGAGAGTTACGAAAGATTATTGGAATTCAACTTTTGTTTATATAAACACAGAGAATAAATAGTGTATTGTGAATGTAATACTTTTAAATTATTATAACTGGTGTTAACTAAATTATGCCATTTAAAATGTACTTTTAAAACAGTTCGATGCGTTTCATTGTTGAAAATTAAGTTGAAGTTGAAAATTAAAAATCCCAGTGTTAAAGAGAAAACTCTGATTTTTCAAATCTAATTTAGCGCTCATTTCCCTGAGGCAAGTGGCTTCCCTCTCTGCCCTTTATCCTGCTCTGATGTATATGTATATATATATATACTTCAGGTTTTGCCGATTGCAATAAAAAGGGGAGATTCACAACTAGATGTTACAGCAGTCTCATATAGAAAATTTCAACACTATTCGGCTAATAGATTTTGAGTTATGTGAGATAAATACGTACGTAGTTACGTATAGAGGTCACGAAAAAAATACATTTAAAATCCATTTTACATTTCCATTTTGGAATAAAAAGGGCTTTGTTCTGTCCGTGCGTAGAGACGTCACGCAAAAAAATAGCCAAAGAATTAGGGATTAGGGATCGATGAAAATGGATATTTCTGTTAAAATCTGAAGTCCGAATTTTTCGCTATTAGAATACTTTCTCTAATTCGTATAAGGAAGTAAAAACGTGAAAAATATTTTAAATATTGGAATATTTTGCGGACAATCTCGGAAGAATCGCTGAATGTTGTGGAATGTCAAAAAAATATGTCAAGCCCACAAGGTGAATGTTTCGGCGCCTCATTTTACGTGGCTTGCTAATTCATGTACGCGATCGAAGCCACTAGGACCATAAATCTATTCTGCTTCTGCCTTCACGAGAGCAAAGGGTTAATTCGGAAATGGCTGACGGCAATATTTAAAAACGCTTAATTTGATTTCTTTGTTTGTTTGTTTCATTATTAAAAAACTTCGTGTCGAAATTCCTGTTCGGTCCGTGTTATTACATGAGTTCATTATTCATTTTCTCCGTTTGACCCAAAGTACTTTTCACAAAAACTGGGACACGCAGTTGGTGTTCATAGTCCCGAACCAATAGCGAGGAGGGAGGGTTAGACTTCTCGAATTCAAATGACCACTGTCGCTGGGTTTGGGGGCTGAGATCGGCCAATCAGGTGATTGTTTTCATCGTGCCGATTAAAGTGAAGGGGGAGGAAGGAATCAAGCTAATGGGGACAACTTGAGGTTGCCCTCGATTTGTTTTTCTTGTATCAGTCACGGGTGCAAGGGGGGGAGAGAAAATTTCGCGATCGTTTTTTGAAAATTTTTCTCAGTGTTTTGAAACGTGCACAAAGGTCATCATATGAGATGAAATCCCTCTCCCCCCGCTTTTGAAAATTTGTTTTGATGTTTGGGTCTTTACTTGCTGTTTTGTTGATGAATTATCATAATCATATCGTCCCCTTTCGCTGTTTTTGCGGTGTGGTCACCTTGGCTCTTATGTGCCACACATGTTTTTCAGACACTGACCGAAATGTTTTAGAACAAATTTCTACACTATCTGTCTTAATACTGCATGCATAGATCACTCACTGCGTATGACTGGCAAATGAGTGAAAAGTTTTGTCTTCTCTGACTTTGCAGATTACATAATACTGCAGTAGAGGAATAAGCTGGAGAAAAGCATGCCTGTGCTTCGCCGTCAGCATCACGTGGATTATCCTTCAACAAGCATTACAGGTATGTTTGAAATTTCTTTCATTTTCCGTAATATGTCAAATCTGTAGTCATGGCAACTGAACTTGATTGAGCGTTATTTAGGATTAAATTGAATGATAAAAATTTGTTTTTTGTCTTGTTAGGGTAATTACGACTAATGTAATATATTCATTTTCGTATAACCGTTAATGTAAAAACATTCAGGAAGATTTAGTATTATTTTTCAGATCGTAAGGTAATGATCTCCATCCAGAATCGGTAAAGCCCCAAAAAAGAATAAATAATTTGTCTCTTTTTATATATTTTTATTATTCGTAAGGATAAAAACTTCTTACATCTTTGCTTATGGTTAACATTGCAATAGATGTATCTTCTATTTTCTTGGCTATTTTTATCATTTGTAGAGTTAGCTTTGCAGAATGCTATAAAGTGTTTTTAGAATATCAGTTTACTTTCATTGAAGATTTTGTTTTGCTTTGATGAAAGGCTCAAAATGCATAATTGCATTCATTTATATATTTTTCTTAGCCTAAGAAATACCACTTTAAAGTTTTTTTTAATGTGATTGCTTAACCTTATTATTAAACGAGACAAATTTAAAATACGGAATCTTGTTTCCAAATTTAATATAATTATGTAATAAGATAAAAGAGAATTAAGAGTTTTTTAAATGCTGACGTAAATTTTTTTATACATTAATAAAAAAATTAATTATAATTTATTATTTCACATACCAGTCCTAATAAATTTCAAATTTTAGGAATTAATTTCGAGTAAATCTTTATTTCTAAAAACTGTTTTTATAACTTCAAAGATCTGGCATTAAAGGGCGATTGCTTTTGTTATGCAGTAATTTTTACTTATTTATTTATTTATTATTTTTTTTCCTCTGATAAAAGCACTGTGATTATTTCAAGGAGTTGAGTGCGTTTATTGGAATATATATGCCTCTTATAGAAAAATACTTGTGCAAAATTCAAATTTACAATCAAAAGCAATATGCAATATTTTAATAATTAACTTTTCTTCAAAATAATGTAGTAAATGCTTGCTCTACTGTTTAATGTAAAGCAAACAAGTTTTTTATTCGTTAAAATTAAAAATCATGGATGAGACATTCAAATCATCAAATTCTTGATTTTCACGAAGTATTTAAAAAAAAATCTGAAAAGTTTCAAATTTTAAATTACGTCCAAAGGGGCTTTTTTCAACATTTTGTATGTTATCTTTATTTATTAAATATTATATTTTTCACACTTAAACCATAAAATTCAGTTCAAGAGCAATATCGCAAAATAATTTTAAATGAGCATATCTTTAGAATTTCCGATACACAATTCCGCGCGCTGAACATGAAAAGTTCCTCCTCCCCATAGAGTGTTGCCATTGCTCGCTTTTAAATCGTTTGAGTTTGTTCATCAAAAATTCGTTAAAGTTTTACAAAATATGAAATAGACAATAAAACAAATTCCAAATTCCAAATTTGGGCTTCCAGATGCGCATATTCGGGTGGAAACGTGCGTTATTCAAAATTGGATGGCTCTAGGTACCGTTGTTTTATCACATTTGGAGAAATATACATACATTTATGCAGATTCTTCATTATTTAATTTCTTTAAATATAATACAGCGCTGCAAAATTTGGTGGCAACAATTTGAAAAGGATTTCAGACTTTTAATGTTTCCGACGCAAAATCGCAAAACGAAAACAATAGTCCTTCGGGGGCTAAAGCTCCATTGGACTAAAAAAAAAAAAGAAAAGAAAAGAAAAAAAAAAAAGAAATCGAAATTAGAAAACTTGAATTTTCGCGTTTTTTTCAATAATTCGAAATTAAAAGCCTAACTGAAAAATTGTTAGATAGTTTATTTAAAAACGTCGGAAAAATATGAAATTTATTGCCATCCGTAGAAGTGTTCATTAAAAAACGAACGTTGCAATTAATATTAAGTACCATACTTGAGTGCTATACTGTTAATTTTCTGGGGAGATTCCATGTTAGTTCCATGGATTCGTATGTTCAGTGTTTATTTATATTAAGGCTTGAAATAATTCCCTGTACCTGATTTCTTCCGATTCAAAAAAAAAAAATTATAAAGAATTTGAAATGTCAGTCAAGCATTATCGAATTATTACTCAAGAAAATTCAGGTTTTGTCTCATCTCTACTAAAAAAGTATTTTGAATTTTTTATGCAAATAAAATCCCAGGGAGAAGAAACCCGATAAGAAAATTTAACGCAGTTTAAAAAGAATTATTTTTCTTTCTCCTGAATTTTTTTCTTTGATTTCTATTCGTCTTCCTCATGAAATGTTAGCTGGGCGAGTCTAAACAAATTGCTTCTCGGAAATGAAAGACGTTTTTAAAGACGTAAACATAGTTTCTATCTAATCCATTAAACGCATGAATTATTCAATTCATTAAATTTAACCTAATCAAGATCAATTACCTTAATGTGCAATTCAGTTTGAACGCGAATGATAAATGAAAAATACTTTCTCCTCGTGGTCTTTTAGATAATCCGCACAGCTTTCGGACCGAAGTTAAGTTCAGCGAGACCACCGTCAAGCATAGAATACAAATAATTGACTGCGCAGAGGACACCACTTGCTTGGAAATTAAGGATGCTTACCAATTACACAAGAAGTAAAAGAGAAGCTCTAAACGACTTCTTACCCACCAGGTGTGTCATCGCTAACACTTATGCGGCCGCAATTTGTCAAGATGGACTTGTTGAAACAAATTAAAAATGGTCTACCCACGCGTCCGTGGAAACCAGCGCGTGATTGACGTTCTCGTGGAAGAGAAAAAAAGAAGATACACCGTGATATCTGTTAAAGAGCGGGTATCAAACAACGCTTACTCCGCCTCGCCCATTGGACACGAAGAATAAGGCTTAGGAGTATATTATTGTTATCAAAGGGTTATGATCTCGATGTGCTGTTTATGCTAGCGTATTAATTTATGGATTAGAATTGAACATGGTAATATTTTAGAATGGATATTAACGGGAAATGACTTCATGGACATCAGTCATCATTCTACTTGAGCTAGATTTTGTCTGAAGCAAAGAAGAGTCCTTGTCAGTTTCCAATTAGACATCAAGCTGGGAGGTGTTTAGCACTGAATTAGTATGCATTGCAGGCAACAAATCTAGAGCCAAACGAGGTACATTCTCTGTCTAGTCTCTGACGCCATCCCCAAAAGGCAGAAGTATAATTAGGATGGGCTGAGGTCTTTTGTAGTCGCATGCTGGAAAATTCGCATTCAGTATGCTTTGAACTGTATAAACGAACAGAAAATCTGAATGAAAATTATGGTGTTTCTTTTCCGGGGATAGATAGAGTAGAAAACAGCATCGAGTATTAATGCTTTTATCGAAAGAGATAATCTTCGCATTCTGTATTTTTAATCTGTACACAATCATGAATACAAAGCATTTTTGCTTCGCAAAATTTCGGTACTGTCAGTTTCAACGGAGAAACTTTTCATTCGACGAAATATGATGGTTATATTAGAATTAGTTTTCTCATGAACAGTGCATATTCCATCGTTTTCTTTGAACAATAGGGTCACTTAAAATCATGGTAATATATTTTTTAGCGGAAGTGTACATTTTACAGAAAAAAGTGGTCAACAAGTTTTCAACCTAATTTGAGCGGGAATGTTCAGATAGCAGTTGACTGAACGTGACATTTGCCAGTATTGTAATCGTAACATTCCCCCCCTTTTTTTAAATCCCCCCCTCCAAAAATAAATTTCAAGTGGTTTTTCAGCTAGTATTCTCCTTCTTTGCAAAGCTTATTAATAATACGTGCTTGTTTCGCTGATGCTTTTTGTCTTTAAAATATTTGATATGAGATACTGATAGGAAAATTTAAAAACATATCAAGGATACTTTATTTTACTTTTTAGCGAAGAGACATACGAACCTCGAAAATCTTGAAAAAGATTTGATATTCGAAAAGTCTAAACTTCGAGTTTCCTTTATGATTTGAATCTTTCAGATTCACTTTGGTTAAACGTTAAACCTTTGGTTTGGTTAGTTTCCGTCACATCCAAAAGAATTCTTTCTGATGTTTTATGCGTCCTGTTTCGAAAATCTCATTGAGTTTCTGCAAGTTGACTAAATCCATTTTTGCTGCATGTTAAAGGGATAACATTTTAGATGTTCTACAAAAGATTTTCCGATCTACAAATTGCAGATAAAGAGATTTGCTTCCGTAGCATTCAAAAATAAGTTCAAGGCAAATTTATGTCTTTAAGAAATGTCTGAGAGGTATTTCTATGTTCTGGAATAAAAAATGAAGAATATATCAGAATCATAATTCGTAACTGCAAACACCAATATCGCAAGCGAGCGAGAAGCTTTTAGAATGGATCAGTGGGCTTCCAATAGCAATATGTGTTGTTGCGTCACAAGACTTATTTCCCCACTTGAAGCAAAATGGTTGAAAATGTTTTCAATGCAAGATAATTGAAACATCGCGGATTTCCTGTCAAAATTTTCAGTGCCAAATTGTATCAAATATAAGTAATTGTGAAGATTTCACTATGCGTTTACAAGGACTTGAATGAAATACAAATATGCCTGATACTCGAAAATAAAATGTAAACAACAGCTTTTAGAGCTTCAGTGTCACAAGAGCAGTCGAAGCCCCTCCCGCGGTTGCGATATCAATGTCTACAGTAATATTCAGGGAAAGCGCACTTTTAGATATGACAAATAAACCAATTTATCTCTGTATAATGTATCTCCTGCAGAATTTGCTCAAAAACTTCCTTTCTTTTCCCTTTATTTTCAGTCAGAGAAAGCTTTAATAGAGCTATCATCTGGAAAGGTAACTTTTTTGACAAAGTATTTACCTCTTCATAAAAACGTAGAAAAATCAATCCATAATAAAACTAGAAGCAGCGGTCGCGACACGCATTCTGTATGTTTCAGTAGATATTCTAAAAAAAAAAAAAAAAAACGTTCTTCAAAAGGACATTTTCAAATAACAAAACAAACCTTTCTTTTCAATAACAAAAAAATGATTGCCGTCAAGTTGGGAGCAGCAGAAATTATTTAGGCACACTTGCCAAGTGTTGAAAAATGTTTTTTGAATTTTGATGAAATGGGGTCTCAAGAGATAAGAGATATGGAAAGCATTTTAGGAGCCATTGTCACTACGCAACCCGATAAGAACTAGTTTTCTTAATGTAAGATATTCGTACAAAATGCGTAAAAGCATACTGCAGGAAGGAAAAAAAAGCCGTTGAAAATATGAGAATTAGCATATCTTCGTTGCTTTCTTTTTCAAACAAACTCGGAGCATTTTCTTATTTCTATGTGTTTTATGTTTCTGTGAAGGTACAAACACTGAGAAACGAAAGAAAAAAAAATCGCACCAAGTTTTCTGAATAATGTCACCTATATCTGTTATAAACACCTTCTATCGTATAGGTGGAATATTTAAATTTTGCATTTTTTACGTTGTTGGTTTACGGTGCAATAAATGATTTTATTATGTTTCTTAATTATCAGATATTTTGAAGTTCAGTAGTTAGTAATATAATAATTTATTGCACTGAAACTTTTAGCCCAAAGGGACGTTAGCCCTGAAGGACTATTAGTCTCGAAGGGGGGATTTTCCGTCGGTTTACTATAAACGTCCGTTTCTCTTTTCAGACTGTTGCCACCAAATATTATCGTCCTGTATTATATTCAAAGAAATTAAGTAATGAAAATCTGCATGAATGTACGTAAGTTTCTCGCACTGTGAAAAAACTGCAGTACTTGGAGGCATAAAATTTTGAATAACGTAGTCCTGTACCCGAAAATGGGAACCTGAAGGCCCGAATTTTAAATTTCGTATTTGTTTTACTATCTATTACATACGTCATGAAACTTTAACATATTTCTGGTTAACAAATTCAGCGATTTGGAAGCGAGAAATGGCAATATTGAACGGGGAGCAAAAACATTTTTATGTCTAGCCTGCCAGCCAGTCTGTCGGAAATTTAAAGATATGCTGTTTTTAAATATTTTTAGCCCCAAGGGACATTAGTCCAAAGGCTCTCGAAACGTCTATGTGTGTGTAAATGGAAAACAAAAACCCGCCCGTTTGGGCGTAATATAAAAGCTAATAGCTTTCAGACCTTTTTCTCTTCTTTATTTTTATTACTATAGGTGCTATTAGTCTATTTATTACTATGGGTGCTGTTATATAGGTGCTGTTGGTCTCCAAAGTCACTTTTGAATCTGAATCACTTTTCAACTGGTTGCTACCACATGTAATCAAGTTGTATTATTTAAAAAAATGAAGTAATGAAGAGTATAAATGTATGTATACATGTTCCTAGCATTGTGGAAAAAGAATAGCACCTAAAGCGATAGCTACCGAATTTTCAAGAGCAGTGGCAGCACTGTTCGAAATAAAACATTTTAATCTCCGGCTCGCGTCATTCGGCAAATTTTAATCCACAAATTCGACTATTTGAAAGCAGTGCGATAATACTGAAGGATCTAAAATGCTTTTGTACTCCATGCTCCAGGTTGTTGCCGTGCAGTAAGATATTTAACTTTCAAATTTAACCTAGAAGGCTATTGAGTAACAAACTAAGCGATTTAAAAACGATAAACACAGTTCTTAAGAATATTTTTTCTAGTTTTTAATAGGATTGATTTTAATTAAATTGCATTAAAATCGTAAAATATCTAAACATGTATATTAAATTTTTTTATGAAATTACATTAGTAGGGCTCATTGAAATCATTATATACTTTTTCTTTTTTATGATAAATATTTTAGACAGTTGGCCGAGCAAGAAGCTATAAAAAATATGACAACATTTAACATTCTAGCTAGAATTTTAAAGATATGTTGTTTTTAAGTACTTTGTGATTTTGCTCGTGAATTTTATGCGGCGTAATCACGAAAAAGAGATGACAGTAAAGCTAAAAAGACAAAAACATTGTGTTAAAAGGAATGAGTCGAAGCGTATATTGGTAATCTGCGATGCTCAATGAGAGCATTAAAAAACTTAGCAAAGCTTCTGATGTGACGTTAAATCGGAATCCTTTCAAATTTTCTTTCTTTTCTTTTATTTTTAAACATGCAACAATAATCTTTTGCTTCTCAAAATTCAATTCCAGGTTTAAGTAAGAGCATTTTACCTTTTTATTTGCTATGTTGGCTCAAGTGTACCGTAGCCTCACGTATAAAACAACCCTTCATATTGGAGATTTATGTAAGACGGGTCTGCATATGAAACTGTCTCCCATATAATGAATGAGCTTAATATATTAAAGTATTTCATTATAATGTACTCATTTTCCTGCATGATATCCAGATGCCTATGTTCCAATTTAGTATCGTAATTTAAGAAATTTTAAAGAAGAAATTCTGATTTAGCCATTTTATACTGAAAATCTGAAACAAATATTTGCATTTTTATTAAAATTTTTCATTTGCTTTAGGAAAATTCATATACCTTAGTTCAGAATAGACATTTTACCTTATTACATAAGCTGAACTTTTATCTGGTATTTTTGTAACGCGCGAAAAGAAAGAAATTTTATAAAGAATGTTGTTTTATAGGATAGTGTACCAAAATTTCAGACGGGTACTTTTAGTTTTTATTTATTTTATTACTTTTTATACACTCCAAAGAGTTATTATTTACTGTTTTCAGTAAGCATTTGTAGTATTTTTTGTTCTTTTCCTGGCAAAATAAAAAACGTTGCCTCTTGAAAGACATATTTGTTGCAAGCCTTACGCATAAGTGATTGACTGAAATAAACGAATAGCTGCTTCTTGAATAATTAAGATTTTTCTTTATTAATAGTAGCTGCACAATTATACCAATAATATTTGTATTTTTTGTATTTTTTTATTTTAAACTTTAACGTCATTTTCTTCGAAGAATTAAACTGTAATCTGAAGTCATTAAATTGCATTTTTTTAAATTATTGTTTATTTGAAAAGATGACATAAAACATCGCTTGGAATAAATTTCTTCTCGTTTAGTCATTTTGTTAAGATTGTGATCAATTTAACCGATTCTTATTCATGATTAACTGAAATACCCCGGATTTCCCTGCGTATTTTCCCCTCTAGCTTTTTAGCGTTAGGCTCTGAAAATTAAAAAAAATATTCGCTTAATTTTCTGTGCCTCAATGCGTTCAGACAACAATTTTTTTCTAAATTTAAAACTAGATTCGTCCATGTAGTGATTATTTTCGCTCTTGGTAACAAATATAAAACCCTTGCAAACTACCTGCGAATGTCACGCCGAACATTTCTCTTCTAACTTTTGAACGTTATGCCAGTCTTACACAGGAACCGATTCATCACAGCGAAGCGAACACGAACTGAAAATCAGTCTCCGTTTTCACTAAGTCAGCTGCACATTCATCTTCTCTAATTATTCATGGATGATTCGAGGCTTAAGGAGTAGCAGAGACTACAGTAAGAATGGTTGAGTTTTAAATTACCGGGAATTAAAAATAAAGATATCTTATTAGGTATTGTAATGCAAATGTTTAGGAATGTTAGAAAGTTTAATAAAAAGTAGGCAAAATGGCTTTATAATGCGCAGTTTTTCTCGCGACATGAAAAATTAAACCGTCTTACATGAAGCTAGTCAATCCTTTTACAGTAATTTACTTGAATTGAGGACTAGTCTTTAATGATGACGGATTCACCTCAAAGAAAATACGGCGTTTTCTTCGGCTTTTAATGAAAAGACCGGAAAGCAAGGCATTGCGCGATCTTATTCCTTCAAAAAGATTTCAGTTAATCCTCGGCTTTCTTCTGCGGCTTCTCTTGCGCACTGCTGAGACCGGACGTGTTGAAGGTCTAACAGATTATGCTTCATTAAGCGGAGAGAGGTTCTCCAGAAAAAATTCATTTTCTATGCTCTTTATTCACGATTGGGAATTGGTCACACCCTAACGCTAACTCTCAACTTTTCCCTGAACTGCTGGATAAGATTAGTAATATTTCTCGCATCACAGTTCGTTGATCTCTGGATGTTTTTCAGCAACAGTTTCATAACTTCCTCGTAAACGTTGGTTTGAAACTAATGTTTTTAAAATTAGATTAATTAGGAAATTATAACGTACAAATAGGAAAAGCAACAACCTTGCGTTAGGCGTAGCTTTTTAACAAAGACTCTATCGATTTCAAGGGCGAATAGGTACATGTCCATCTTCATCAGGAGCAAAGGAAATTCTTTGGAATTTTCTTCCAGAATTTTCTTCTGTTTGCTTCCAGAAGAATTTTTTTGTGCTCCTGCTTGTTGTGAGCAAACACAATAACCAGGTTTGTTAGCTGCAACAACCAATCTGTGTTAGTTACAAGGTTGTTGTTTTGCCTAATTGTATGTTATAATTTGGCTTGTTTCTCTTCTCTTTCGGAAATTATAAATTTAAACGCTTATCTGCTATTTTTTTCAAAAAGAAATACTTGAAATACAACATTATTATTATTTTTGCCGGTCTTTAGTTAGTTTGGTCTATCTGATTATGGCGAAGCACATGACAACTATCTATTTAAGGGGAGAGATACCTTCTTAGATGACTTTCTAAGGGAAACTAGCTGCTATCCACTTTATACGTGAGATAAATCACGAAGCCGCCAATGCAGCCAGCCTGGTTAACTAGAATCCAACACTTTTTTTGTTGAATTATCATTCTTTATGTTCAGCGACTTGTAACTGTTCGGTGGCTGGTGGGCCCGCGGTTTTATTTCTTGAAAAATCGATTTTCTGGAAATTTTTCACATGCATATATTTGCGATAGCTATCAGCGGCCGCCCTAGAGCTACCGAGGCTCGAGGCGGAAATTTCCCTGGAGCCCTCCTTATTGGAATAATCACCATACAAAACATCAACACAAATATATGATTAAGAAAACAAACGAGAAATACACCAAAGTGAAAAATAAAATTAGCAAAGCAACAGCCTTGTGTTTAGAGTATATTTAGTCAAGAACTCAACCGAAAGCGAACAAGTATAGGTCCCTCTTCTTCCTGTACCTATGAAGAAGGATCTATGAAGAGCGACTTGAATAAGGAGGATTTGTCTTAAAAGTATCTTGTACCAAAAAGCTTATCTTACGCTGTATAAATATCCCAGAGAGTAATAGCCGATAAAAGAATAAAAAATAAAGAACTTAACAAACTTACAAAAGGACTTACAAACGCAATTAAATTTAAAAATTTCTCATATATTGAAGGGTTTCTGTTCCAGTTTGACAATGAAATTAATAAATCTTTTTAACGTTTAGCTTGGTATTTAACTTAAGGTAATACACATGACTGGAATCTGAAGATTTCGTGAACTTGTGAACGAAAAACAAATACGTAATTTTCCTATAATCATTGGTAATTCGCAATTCTAAGTAATCAATCAACTAGATATCCAGAAAACATCTAAGTTAAACTTTCAGGTACCAACACAGGCTCACCAGCGGTTGAATGTGAAAGTAGCTGAACGCTGGTAGTTCGGCCTGGGTTCGATTTCATGCAAACGTGCTGGTTTCATGGTCATTTCTGTAGTTTTCTGTAACGTGGATTTCTCTCAGAAAGTTTTCCAGGAAGACACGGCTTCCTTGAGTAATATACTAGCTCTTGTGTGTACTTTTTCTTATACAAATAAACCATATCATTTACTGTTACAAATTGGCTGTCAGAGTCACGACCGAGTAGAAAAAACAAAGTACATTCCAGGTCCTAACGAGAAGTCGCAATGTTTAAGCTTACTTTCTGGTAACTGTAATTCATATAAACGGCTGAATTGCATAAATTATGGCAGTGAAAGCTAAAAAAAATAGGATAATAAACAAAAATGTAAAAAACAAAATGTAAAAAATGTAAAAAACAAAAATAGAATTATTAAGAAATTATCGTAATTCACACAAGATACTAAATAGGAATATTATCGAATAAAGCACACCAAAAAGTTTGTGGATTTTTCTCCTTATTATGGTCATATTTATTCTTTCGTTTTTTAAGAACAGAATCTACTCATTTGCATAAAACAATTCGTGAACCTGAGTTAGGTTACGTGCAGACGGAAGTACGTGGGACACCAGAAATTCACCATTGGCCGCACAGATATAGTTCGCACCACTAATTGTGTAGTTCTACCCCAGTTTCGGCGAAGAGCACCCTGTGAGTGCGAGGGTCCCCCAACCTACTTTCCCTAACACAACTGTAGAAACATTTTGGCTCGCATGTATTTGTAATGCCGCCTTGCCGTACAGACACTCTACACTAACAAACACCCATGCCTTGTGCGGGAGGCCACCAGCAGCCGAGCGGTAAATTCTTTGAGCACTGGTAGTTCGATCTTGGTTCGATTCCAGACGAATGGGCTGGCTGAATGGACGTTTTCGTTGTTTTCCCCATGTGTGACATATACAGGAGCCAGTTTCCCAGAAAGCCCTCCAGAAAGTGCTTTACGAAGGCATCCCTTCCCTTAGGTAAATAGCTCTGATAAGTTCTGATATAATCAAATAAACCAACCCATAAAGTCTTCTCCGGGCTTCGAACCCGGGCCCATCGGGACTACAGTCAGCCTCACTAACGACTATATCAGCTGGGCAGCGGTGAGTGAGGTCATTTTGACAAGCCCATTATAGGTTCAAATTTAAGGCTTTCAGAAGTAATATAAGCAGCATATTCGAAATGAAAGCTGCTCATTTTGGCCAATTAATGATTACGGATTGTAAAATTCGGTTCATGCTTAAATTTGTAACTGAACGTTTTATCTTTGAAGATAATGCACTGATGTTCAAAATTAAGAGAAGTTTTACATTTCGTCGATTATATCCAGAACCGAAGAACAGATTTTAATAAAATTTAGTACGGACATTGGGCGACATAATGTAAAAAATGTTCATACAGCAGTCGATGGTATACACGCATGGTCTTGCGTAAAACTCATCGATCAGGGAATGTCTAAAACAGAGATTGTATATCGAATAAAAAAAAATTAAATGGTTATAAGGTCCCCTGTAGCAGTTATACATTTTTCAGATGCGACTTCAAAGGCGAACTATAGAAGCTTATGACTATCGGTCTCACTCCTGTAGCAACTCTGTTTACAGCTTCTGGAAGGCACTGGTGGAGGAAGAGCGAGTGTAAGTTGGTCCTCCAGAAGCTTCCTAGACACATTGTATAGCGTTTAGCTTTGCACAATCCATCCGGTTAATAACTTCACTTTCCAAAAAACTCTTACAGCAAATTAATCCTTATCCATAAAAATGAACTGAGTGCCAACTGCCCTCTGTTCATTCTTTGCCACTGTTCTGGTCTGTTTGCAAGAAAATGTGGTCTTTGTATCTCGTAATGTGGTCTGAATACCAGTTTTGCACCGAGCAGTAAAAGAAGTCCATTCTGTTGTCAGGTGAATCCTAGTTCAGCCTAATCACTGATTCTCTACGTACCTTCCTCTGGAGACAGCTAGGGACTAGCTAGCTGTGCTCCAAGATCCAAGAAATGGACCAGCATGGGAACGGAGGTTTTATGCTTGTCCATTCTGGTTCTATAAAGTAGTATGAGAACGGAAGTTATGGACTGGACAGGTTCTTTTTAGAGTGGTATGTAGACCTTCGTGTCGTTAACAGAAGTTTTGCCACTGTTTTCAGTTATGTACGGAAGATATCTGAAACTCTATGTCGCCTTTTAAAGGGTACAAGTGAACATGCTTGGGATTCTGTTGCAACTCGCCTTCTCCTTCTCAGAGTCCTGCACGGTCTACAAACATCGTTGCTACAGGAGTGGAATCGACTGCAGCAGAGACTCATAAGCTTTCTCATTTTCAATCTGAAGATACATTTTGAAAGCTGTATTAAGTATTACAGAGGACCACATCCCCAATTAATGTGCTTTTTTATTCGACATGCAGACACTGTTTTAAACTTTGCTGCGCCTATGAGCTTTTCAAATGATCATACTTGTATAGTATGACTGCTGTATAATATATCTTTTTTGTATTAAGTCAACATGTTTCGTATTTAATTCATACTCAATTTCATATTAAAAATCTCTCCATCAGTTCTGGACATGATCAGCCTAATCCCAAAACTCTGTTAATTTGGAACACCAGTGTACATATTAATTTTCTGAATTTCGCACTTAAAGGTATTTTTTAAACTTATTAGCTTATTTTACGTATATTTTACTAATTAAAATTAGAACGCTTAGAAGGTTATATAAAAAGTTATATTCATATAAAAATTGTGTTTCATTATATTAATTTGCGGAATTCTTCGTGACCGTTTTCGTAAAATCGAGATTTGCTTCCTAAAATTCTTGTCTCCTTATTTTAAATAATTTTAAGCTCGAATTAGACATGTAACATGAATATTTTCAAGCCTTTACTAGTTTTCTCAAAGCATAGTTTAAAGCATCAGATATACCAAGGTAGAATGAGAAAAAGAACTAGCGAAATTGATAAAGAAATACGTAGACTGACACTTTTTTCTCCTGGAGTTATAATCACGAAGTGGCAAAAACTATTTTTTTAAACAGTTTTCCAGTAATTATACAGGAAAAGGTGAATATATTTGCACGCCATTGTATGGTAATCACTAGCTGAGCATTGTACAAAAAATTAAAGCAAGAATAATCTTATTTCAATCGAAAAAATATATACAAATGCAGTTTTAACACAAGGAGAAATAAATAATTTATGAATGTACACTTCATATAAATTTAAAAGAAAAACTCGCTGCAGGTCAAAGTAGCATAATGCATTGTCAAAGCATTCATTCCCTTTAATTTCAATTAAATTACCTTTGGTGAATGGTGTTCGTGTGCTTTTTTTTAATCGCTTATTTTTCAGGCTCTTTTCGTAAGTGCTGTTTTGCAAATCCAACTCTAATTAATGCAGAAAATAAAATTATAATTCATCCGGAGAAAATTTCACTTTCTCTGAAAGAAAAAAAAAATGTTAACTAAACTTATGTGCAGCTGCTGAATATGAACGTAAAATTATATATTGGTTTGTTTTCCTATTGTAAAACATTTTGGGTATGTGCAAAAGGCTTTGAATTTCTATTGTAGTCACACTTTTGACCTTGAAAACGTTTGCCTGTGGTTCTAGTTAGAGTCGTTGATGCGGGCTTTTGCGCTTTTCTTCTAGCTGATAAGCAACTGAGGAAAGAATGAAGATTTGTAAGTATCATATCAGATATAGTTTTTTGTAAAAGTTTCGTATAAGCCATAAAGCAGCTAAAACACGCCGAATATCGCTCCAACAGATTAGTACCTCTTTTGATCGTTCGGAAGACAATTATCGCAATATAGATTGAGTCCGCGAGGTTTACATTCAAAGAAGTAACGGTGCGTACAATTGACATAATAAAATCGAAATTTTTATAAGGAAAATAATAATGAGTAACAGTATTAATGCCCGGACCAGAACCTTCCGTCATTAACAATAACTTTGATTAAAAAGATCTGGAACAAGGGGCGAATCAAGAGAAGTTATCCAGGATGGTTCGAAGAGCGGGAAGAATCAAACGCTCAATTTCCTGAACTGATTTCTTTGAACTGTAGTTTTGAGATTTCTTAAAATCTCTTTTCTACACAGAACTAACAATAAAATTCTAGAGCACAAATTTTTTAAAAAGGCTCGGAAACGATAAAAATTAAACTCGCTTTTCACTTGGGAAGATGACATTCTTCTATCCCCTAAATAGGAATCGAATTTTATGGCATGCTTCCAACTTGCTTTCGTTCTTTTTTCGTGAATGAGGGGCACGCTCGCTCAGTGAATGACTTCGTGAACAGTTATTCCTGTGCTCCTACGCAGTGTTATTTATACCTGTGTCGCAACAAGATAAAACAGAGAACAGGAATTGTACAAGAAGGGGTTGGAAAGGAAGTGGATGATAGATAATAAGAGAGAATAAAAGGTATTTCGAAAACTAGTTAATGCGTTCCATTGTAATGGAATAGAATTTCTTTAGTGAAAAATGAAAAAAACTTTTGCACACACCTATTAAATTAATTTGTTTTGCATGCGAACAAATGGGTTTTCATTTAATACATAATTTGGACATGGCGCTAATTTATAGAATCAGCGACGTTGAGATGGATTTTGTGTTAACCAAAATACTATTGATAAATACTATTGACCAAAATACTAAATGATTGCAGTAAAGCTTGCTGCAGAAAGATGTTAAATCAGAAAGTTCGAAAACTCATTATCTGCGATTTTTAGAATAAATAAATAAATAAGTTATTGATTCTGTTAAATAAAAAAATTTGATGTGGACACCACATGACTTCCTTGTACGGCTAATAAATTATACACATTTTTCGTTGCACTTCATTTAAAGTTCTTTCCTCAAATTATCCTAATTTAATTCCCTCAAAGCAAGTTAAAAACTACGTCAAAAATTGCAAATTTTAAAATTAAATATCCCGATCAATTTGTGTCGAACTGGAGTCAAACGTCTTATAATTTTATTTTTTCGTAGCAGGATATATAACCTTTCTAAGTATAGCAACCGGGAGACTACATTAAAAGTTAGATTTCGTTATTTGCCCAAAATTTTTATTATTTTGTTTTAATTTGACGGTGCCATGAATAGTATTTTCGTCATTCAAAACACTTACAAACAAACTGTAATTGAAAGTGTATTACTACAACCAATGATTACGAAATATAGGGCGGGTGAGGGAGTTGCATATATATATATGCAAATCTCCCTCACATTTGACACAAATGTGAGGGAGTCAAATGTGATTTGTCCCTTACATTTGTGTCAAAATTTGAATATATTTGTGTGTTAAATTTTAAGCTGCTGTCGCTTTCAGTACCAGAGTAAGAAAATGAATGTCCCATCCACACACATGCACACAATGCAATTTAATTGCAAGCAAAAGTATTACTGTGGCACCTACAGGCTACTATATACTGTCTGAAATGAAATCTCACCTGAAAAGCCACCAGACTGGGAGCATTTAAGAATTCCAGAAAATTGTAGTCAATAGGATCGAACCGGATTCTAAAAGCTTACTTCTACGAAGCAATGTAAAGACTGTATGAATGTGGCAAGAAAAGATAGCAAGACTTTATATAATAGGATTTAAGTTGTTTATTTTCATGTCTGGAATTTTATGAAATCAGCCTTTTGTAATTCATCATACCTATAAGCGTACATGGGTTTTTAAACAAGGCAGCGAGATTTTTCCGATTGGTTCTGTATAGCTCTATAACATATATATGATGTTTTATACAGCTCTATGATGCGTTCTGTTTAGCTTTATATGACAAATAGACTTGTTTTTTAGACATTCATGCAGTTTTACCTAACATGAATTTCTTAAAATTCTTTAAACATTTACAAAAATGTTCGTGCCCTAGGATATCAGAAATTTCTTCGGTTTGCAATGTTACTTTACTTTTAATTGGATTTAACTCCCCGCTAAAACAATTTATTAGTACATTTTCAAAAAAAAAATATGTGTAAACTTTTCTCCCACTGGTATTTCATATTTCGGTCGTCTTGCGTGAAACAAAATCTCCAAAATTAAAATAAATTACAACATATATAGAACAAAAATAAATATTTAAACTAAATCGCTGCTGAAAATTTCTATGAACGAACCTAGAATACTATTATAGAAGTAGTTAAAAATAATCAAAGAGACCGTTATTCTTGTAAAAAGTACAAATTTTTAACAGAGTGCTAAGGCATTTCCCTCAGTGTAAATTTAGAAACTGTTTTTTATTTAGTTGCAGGTAATGTTTATAATATGCTGTGCTTTATACAGAATGTGCATGACGGGCAATGCATTTATACATTAGTTTTATATTAAATAATTAATGTGTAAGTTACTTTGCTTATTTTAAATTTTATAAAATTATTTAAAAAAAACTTTGGCGGGTTGGATAGATAGTGCTCGTGGACAGATACGGCTGCGAGCCATAGTTTGGAGACCCCAGGGGTCTGAAAGCTATCACTTCAACCTTTCTTGCCCTTTCACTATTGCTAGATGATCATTCCCAAACCCCCTTTCTTCCCCAAATTAAAAAAGTACATACACATTTATTTAGATGCAGTTTAGATTTACTTTTAACATGCTTTTATAGATTAAACTACAAAATGTTTAGAAAATGTTGATAAATACCAAAACTTGAATAAAAGAAGATTTTTATAGTCATAAACTAAAATTATATATATAACAGCTAAACAAAAGACTGACCGCATTCCCCCCTGAAACTATGAAATTTCCCCTGGTTGAGAACCCCTTATTTATACTTTTTCGAATTACTGAATTTCTACTTTTTTTGTTATTTTTGATATTTTGCTTATTATACTATTATTATTAACGTACAATCAATTTCGAACAGCTCCAAATAACTAGTATTTCAGTTGAAATTCCAATAGATGAATTGTGACTTCAGTATCAAAAGTTGAATCAAAAACGCAAGTTGAATTTCATCAATCGGCCCAGTAGAACGGAAGGTATAGACCTGCCTCCCCCCTTTTTTTACTTCGTACAAGAAGTATTGTAATTGCGTAAAATTTCGGGCATCCTATTTCAACGAAAATGTCCATTTTGACTGCTTTCGAATGCAAATTAACGAAGTTTTTGCGTTACTTAAGAACAGACTACAAAACTCTCCACCCTCCCCAAAAAAATCATAAAACTGATTTAAAATCAAGTCTGAAGAGAATTTTTTATGGCATGTGTGCGTACGTACGTACGTATGTATGTCTGTATGTCGCATAACTAAAAAACGAGTAACCTTAGAACGTTCAAATTTTGCATATAGGACTGCTATAACATGTAGATAGATGTGCACCTCCTATTTTGGTTGCAATCGGCGCACCAAAAGTACCATATATTCACTCTGTAACTCGGCTCAGTGAGCTCAGTCTCTTTATTCTTATATGTTTGTAAATTGTGCATTATTTGGTTTAAAAGGGATATTAAGTTGTTCTTATCTTCCGGTTAAGGTTTTTATGCCTTTAGGTAATTTGCATGGTATAGTTGTATAATTATTAACAGTTTAAAAGTTGTTTAAGTGAGGCTAAGCCTAATTTTTTTGGCCATAGCAGCCATATTTGCTTACATTTGAAACTTAGTAGAATAGTGAATTTGATGCCAGTCTAGAGAAACTAAGCGTAACAACAACAAAGATAATTCCATCTTTTATTGCGAATTAAATCATGCTTAAGCAGCTGTGGAATTTATTCGAGGAAATGAGCGTTTAAAATTTACTCCGTAATTTTTAACATAGATATTTTTAGTTTTTATGTATTTTTGATTTGTTGCGAAGTGAGAACTGAATTAACTTAATGAGAAATACTGAATCGTCTGTGTAAAACGTTTTTGTTTGTTTAATTTCTTTTATACACCGTTTTAGATTTAGTATAGTATTTATTTGAATGTGGTAACGATTAGATAATTCTTTAGATGATATAAGTAATTTTTGTGTATTCTGGGTCATAAAATGAATGAGATGTAACGCTGTTAAGTGAACCTAACTCCAGAGTTTCGCTATGGTAAGCAAATATAATGGATTTTTAAAGAGTGCATTTATTCTATTGGGATTTATGCGCTATCGACGAAGTAGATTTAATTCAATCCAATAAGTTTAAATGAAATGCAAAATGTGTATAATTTAATATTCCGTACAAGGAAGTCATGTGGTGTACACAACAGATTTTTTTTTCTCTGTGTACATCAGTAGTGATTAATACGTGCATTAGTATGCAATTGCAAACTCTTTTTAAACTTTTAGGAAAGAAAGCATGTTTCCGAAGTAGTGATATGTTGTTAATGATTAGTAAAGATTTGCTGTAAATTTATCAATCCGTTGACATTTCGTATTTTTTTCGTCATTATTTCAGGTTTTTAAAATCTTTCTAAAAATTTTATCGACCTATTTATTTATTTTTTTTAATTATTATTTCATAGTTTTAAAAGTTTTAAAATTTTATATTCGCCTAGTTTATTTACGAAGAAATATTTTACTTACAGTCTCTGAAATGTCCATCAGATTAAAAAAATCGTTGACAAATTGACAATATCGTATCAATTGCGATATCGCTTTGGGCTCCCGAACGCGGCGAACTGTGCTATAGAGCAAAGAAAAGAAATATTTATTCTTCTGAAATATTTTACTTTTGCTCGCCATTAACCTAAATCGCCACTTGAATACGAGATAAGGGGGGCACTCGGTTCGATTTTTCTTTTCTTTATCTCGCTTAAATCGTTGGTGTTCAACCTGTCGATTATTGAGACGCTCAAGGTGGGGTGCGCCGTTGACAATGAGCTGTAATTGGCTGACTCAAACCCTTTGATAAATTTGTTACGGTCATCTATCGGCATAAAAAAATAAGATTCTGTTGTTATTGAACACGCCCCGTATTCGATATTTCATACTGCAGCTTGAAATTGGAAACCAGCACATGTAGCAGGCAATTCTTTTGATGCCCGGTTATTTAAATTATGCTTTAATGCATAGCAAGCTCTAAATATGCATTACCAAATTACTTGAAACGAAATGCTTGACGCTTTTATTAGAGTATTATACATTTTAATGCAAGTATTATAGAATGGAAACCTCACCAGGTAAACAAAGGTTTAAATAGTTAGATGGGTAATGTAAAATTTACTCTGCTCCGGCAGCGCGAAATCGGGAGTGTCGTTTGACACGATAACAGTTTTCAGCCCCTTTACTGTATACCATACTTTTTTACAAAGTAGGGTTCAGTGTGGAAAATCAATAAATAAATAAAGGCATTTTTGTCAACCGATTTTTTTCACGAGGATCAAACATGACTGTAGTTATTTTGAAGGTCCTAAGTTCAAATTCGAGCAAGGAAACGATCCCATACCGAATCGATATATAATTATATTATTGCTTACTATAATTTTATTGTAATAATCAAGGTCTTATATCATTGGTTATTGTATTAGATATAATCTTTACATTCTGAGTACTACACTCAAACCAGGGAAACAAGTAACAGATAAACGAATATAAATAATTTATGTTTGTCCACGATGAAACCTTTGTGATTGCACAATCAACTGCACTTAACCCAATATTAGAAAGTTAATCTGCCATTTTTGTATGAAACTACTGAAATTAATAAGTATAGTGAAAGATTCTATAAATCGTGAAATTTCAATTTATTGATCAATAGTTATTACATCCCTTTCCAAGTAAACCCTTCTTTTGGTGGAATCTCTTCAGCTCTCACTCCTAATTTCCTTTTATTGCATAAATGGCCATACGTTGGTATCAGGTAAATTAGAAATTTGTGGAGAAATAGTTGTTGAATTTTTGACCAAAAAATTCGCGAATAACGACAATATTTCAAGCAGGGGAAGCAGTTCGAATTCCGAAGAGGGCATGCAGTTTGTAAATGTATGCTGCCTGTGCGGCATGGGAGAACTCTAAATATACGGCGAGCCGAAAGTCCTCTCAAGAGGTTGGTGATAG
>KK121523.1:135440-218949 GCA_000611955.2 Stegodyphus mimosarum
TGAAAAATTTTTCGCCACAATTTAAATCTTTTTCTATGAATTGTATAACGCGAATGTTGCGAAACACTCTAATAATATTCTTCGTTAAAGTTTCGCTAGCAAATGGAATTTCTTAAGGAAATGCAATAGATAGACAATCGAAGAAAACTGTCAGCATTACCTTGAATTTTGAGCTTTATTTCATAACCAAGCATAAAACATTTCGATAAGCATGTGTTTCGAAAAAGCGTGGCCCAGCAGTAAAATCGCTGAACACCGGTAGTTTCGGGCCTGTTAACTCCGGGAGAATGGGCTGAGCGCATAGGTATTTTCGTGCTTTTTTTCCTCTGTGTTATATATATACGAGCCCTTTCCTTAGAAAGTCCTCCACGAAAGCATCCCTTTCCTTAGGCAGGCAGCCATAGTGTGCCTTGCCATAATCAACTAACCCAAAGCAAGCCAAACGAGCATATACTACACATTGTTGTTTCTGGAGAAACGGCAACGTTTTTGGAAGAATTCGAAAATCCGAAAAATACCACAAGTCCAAATTTTCTTTCATAACTGCTTAACAGGATTCAGATGATACAGGAACTTATTCAATAATATTCTTGTTTGTTAAACGATAATAGCTAAGTACACGGTTTCTAACTTGATTGATATCTGTCTGATTAATTTTCATTGAGGTTCATAATCTCTGCCTTCCTTTAGCATTTTATGCGATTCAAAGGAAACATTTTACACGTTTTTATAGCGGAAATGATTATAAGAGAACAAAATTAAGACATGTTCTTTGTTTAATTACTTCGCCATTTTGAAAAGAAACAGAGAAGAACACAACAAAAGAAAATAGAATTTGCAGTGTTACAAGATATGTATGAAGATCTTAGCATTTACTGAAAAAACTCAGCAAGCAATTTCTTATATGTGCATATTTTAAATGAATCATTTCCGATACTTTTTGATTATAGTATTTTTATGCTCATAAGTTTTATTGATGCTAATTGATATGAGGGGCAAACAGGCATTTAATAAAAGTTTTACCAGTTTGTATAAAATGAAAAAAAATATTAAATCCTACATGTCAATTCAAATTTCAGTCGTAAATGCTTTGATCAACACATCCAAGTTTAAAATTCTACCTTAAATACTTGATCTTATTTATGTGCGAACTTTAATGCTGACTTTTTGAATCAATTTTCAATTTAATGTTGACGATAGACAGGCAGTGAATGATGTTGCGCATTTTAAATAACTATTTCAGAAGCAAAATGAAAAGGTCCTGCAACTGTTCGGCGCCACTGTCCAAATGAAGAAAGATTTAGACATACAAGGGCGGAAAAATCTATTATTGGGAAAGAATCCATTCCGATAATAATTTTATGAAAGACTAATATGATACAATAAAATCCTCATCAATCATTGTCACTTGCGAATTTCGTGCTCTACGAAATGAAGTGAAGTAAAAAGTAAAAATTTATCTGAATTAGTTTCAAGCTAGTTTCTCAAAACATATTTTCGCAGTTATGTTTTAATTTATATGGAAATATACTGCACCTTAATTTCGCATTGAGCTACTAATGAGTTAAATTTATTCGTATAATTAATTCATTCAATCAGATAAATAAGTAGGCGATATTTAATTAATTCCAAATTAATCTTAAACTACATATGTAAAATAACTCCAATATTTAATAGGAAAAAAATTCAAAGTTTTAAAGGAAACGAAGCGAAAATTTTTGATAATTTACGAGAAATGTTTCCTACAATAAACATTAAAATATCTGAACTGGTTTTCGGATAACACCGGATACCTCAAAAATCCGGATAACCGCTTTATCTTTTTTCTGTAAACCAAATATCTACATAATGTAACGAACTAGTATGGTTTTTCATCGTTTTTTACTTCGATGGAAAATATGCATTTAAAAAAAAGGTATCTATATGTCCGGTCATATAAAATGCAATAAATTGGGTAATGAAGTAATAAATTCAGTAATGCATTTTCCATAAATTGAGTAATGAAGAAATTTGCATTAAACAAAGCTATTATTAAAAATATTTCAACAAATTTAGGATCGAGTCAGCTTCTTTCTATTTTAACAGAGGTATGTAGTTATGAATTCTTCTATTGAAATTGAAAAAATATTAAAAATACATGAATAAATTAACTGAAAATTTAATTTTATTGAGCCAAATAATAAATTAATAGTTGCTTAGCTGGAAAAAACTTTCAAGTTTCCGATGAATAATAAAATTTGTGATCGAAAACTGAAGTCAGGAAAATGAAAATATTCATTTTTTATGTTGAGACTTAACAAAACACGAGCATAAAAATAAAACAAAAGAACACGTTTTCTTCAGCTTTTTGAGTTGCGACAAATGCTCCATAATTTTTTCAGATAGATACGAGACATAACAAATGTTCCTTCATTTATTTTTTATGCTTTTTGTTGCAAATTCTTTTTCACAACTGCAGCTATAAATGTCGCACAAATTTATATTAAACATTATTAATTATTGCTCTTCGCAAGTTTAGGAACTTCAGCAATAAAGAGTAATAGATTACACGCTAAACTGTTTTGAATATTCATAACACGTTTGCGGATTTCTTAGCCTACGTTCGTTAACTATCAATAATAAATAATATCGGATATATATAATGTATAGAAATTAGTTTAGAAACTTATTTTAAATATGTAGATCGTCAAGAAAACAAATCAAAATTACGTTGAAGCATTATAACAGAGAAAGAAGCATTTTGTTACTATAAATCTAATATGCCATCTTTACTCTCGAAATTCTTCTTTTGGTTCAGCTACTTAAAATTAGTGGTCCAATGCTTTCTATAAATTAGTGTAACATGTTCGTTTCTTCAGTGTTTGAAGTCGACTCGAAAGGAACTTCTGATATTAATACCCGAAATGATACTTATACGCACAAACCTGCAATTAAAAGTTCAAAACTGCTGAAAGCAACTATATTCATTTCATAGAGAACTTAACGATGTAAAAATGAAATAAATATGATTGCGTCTCTATTTGACTAAATATAAAAAAATCAGTATCTTGTGCTGTCATTAAATCGGCAATAACTGCTACTATATAGCAAATATAAAAAGAAAATGATGCTCATTTCTAGTATGTCAGGCCATGTAGTTTCGACACGTAGCCAGAATTCCTGCCTTATAAGTCACGAATAGCTTGTATGTGCCAGTCGTTAAGACAGCATATACCAGATATGTTCGATTCGGTTATTTGAATACAGCAAAGCCACGAGGACTGTCTGCCTATGAATGGCTCATATTCGCTTTACACATAGGGAAAATCACCAAAATCAACCATGCAACCAGCCCTTCGCCTGGGATTGAATCCAAGTAAGTATTCCACTGGCCGAGCCATAATCACTCGGCCAGTGGTTGAGTCCCAGATATTTTCGAATGGGCGGGTGTAGAGAAAATGGAACAATTCTGACATCCAGAAATCATTGGACATCGTGTACTACATGGGGCTGCACGTTACTCATTTGCTAACCCGTCACATCTAGACTTTAAAGATAAGAAATAAAGCAGGCTTTAAAACTTCATAAATGTAACATGTTATTGTTACATCCTTGGAAAGGTGGCTGACTTGCTCAAAGCATGGCTGTTCAACGTACGAGCATTGGCAAATGTATAAAGGGAGGGCATCAACTCAGCTGAATATTAAGACAAACAGTACATTTACTATTTTTTTTAATAATTAACCATTTTGCGGATCCTTGCAAAGCAAGGCCCTCGCGACTTTCGAAACCCAATAAATATGCCTCTGCTATGTTGAGTGTTTGACAGTTTCTATATCATAATGGCAGGTGCCAGACTGGTGTAGTGATACAGGACTCACCTAATCTGTCTTTGCGATATTACAAGACATGGATGCAACCATTTTGATTCTGCCAGAAGATTCGTTGAAAGAGACGATGTCATATAGTTTGTTCTTCTGCACACGACATTATAGGCATCATTTCAGGTACAGATATGTATGATGTATAATCAAAGGTAGACGGAGGACTGAGCAACTTACAAAAATTCCTGAATCCTGGATATGACGTTAAATCGTACGTACAAAGACTATTTACCATGCAGTACACACTAAGTCCTGTGCTGGGCTTATGATATGGCTGTACGACTCCAGTACAAGGTATCTTTCCTCTCGTTCAGGATATGATCAATGAAATTCTTTGCGATAGAATTTAAACTTGCATTAAATTATTTCACTTAATAATAATAAAAAGAGGAAACCTACTAGTAATTAAATTAGAGTAAACTGGCACCATTATCTTAATCGTGATTTGACTATGGTGGAAGTTTCTTTTGATTTTGAATGCTTTATAAGTCATGTATATTTGTGACTGCTGCCGGAGAGAAGTACGAGGAAAGTCGATTCCGTCTAATACGATGTTCTCGATAAAACCTGAGGAAGTAGGCAAAAGTCGTACTGTCATCGATAGTGCTCAAGTGTATGGCTTTCATCAAGCCTATCTCTTCGTGCAATCATGCTGATTCGTGATACCATCCGTAGATTTCAGACGATAATAATAACATTAACAAAAACAATTTTTGTTATCGTGACAAATCAATTGCAACAGCTTCTGAATGGCGAACTTTTTTCCAACTTGCAAATCAAAACTGTTTTACTGAAACATAATCGTTATTAACTATATAAATGATACCTCGCATGGCAACATACACGAATGAAACCTCGCTTAGCCTTGTAAACATGGATTATCATGTTTTACAAGATAACCGCCTCATAAAAGGCTGGAAATATCTGAAATCGTAGGTGGTTGTGTTAGGATGGTTTCACGGCGTTTAGAAGATTTAAATTAAAATTCATTATCATACATAGATAATTAAATATACTAAACAAAACACACAATAATACCAATACACACTATAATACTACACAAATTCTATCCATCTGAACTGTCTGATTATGTGAATTTTCAATTTTAAGTTCAAACCACAAATTGGAACGATTTGGTAGCATATGGTATGATTTAGGTGTCCAAGATAATAAAACAGAGTAAAAAATAGATAAATAAGACTAAGTATTTTGCTGTGGTAATAAAAGATTTTTTTCACTGAAAATGACCACTAAAAATACCAAGTCAGAAATTTAGAATTTGCCAATGAAGTAGGGCTTAGAATTCATTCATTTTTCGAAAATATAGGCAAAATCAAGTATGTGTAAGATTAACCTTTCGTGATTGTCGTGACTTAGGTCAGTCAGTATGTATACTTATTATTTTTGACAGTAGTGTTACTGTTATTTAAGTCATAACATGAGCGAAGCCTTACATCACAACCGCGCGTAGGAGGAATATTTTAATTCTTTATACCCATACTGTGTTCATTCATTATAAAGGCATTAAAGTGGTGTGCTCTGCCTTTTATAATGTTGTGGCATCGAAAGACATTAATTTAACATTTCTTGAGTGAATGAGTGTAAGATGTGTTTTTGAAGAACAAGAATTATTATCAAACTTTCTTCCAAAATAAGAGTTCTTCGGTCATTTTATTGTCACCTATTGGTAGAAAATTATATGTCACTTCTTATAGTTTCCTTGAACGAAGATGCTTATCATTTAGAATCAACTGGTCCATTTATTATATCAAACTTTGAAGAGATTATGTCACTAGATTTTTTTTTCTTGACGCATAGCTTCGAGCAGGCAGCTTATCTTGTAATAATTCTTGAACGATGTTATTGTTGTGGCTTATCTCTCTTGTCTGACAGTAACATCAGAACAAGCCTAAGAAATTCATCGTGGCAAGGAGTGAAAGATTGCGTTGGCAAGAGCCTTGACCACAATGCAGGTGACAGTATGATTCTGCTCAGTTCCGCCCTCTATTTTGATGGAGAACATCCCGGAGGGACGGGTCCAAGAGTCTCCCACCCCTCTTCCCCTGCCATCAACCTCTCGACAGGACTTTTGGTTCGCCGCATATTTAGAGTTCTTCCATGCCGCACAGACGGTACGCATTTACAAACATCCATGCCTTTTCCGGAATTCGAACCCTGGCCCTTCGATGCGGCAGCCAGCGTCGCTAACCAATATCCCGGTTGGGCGGTGGCCTTCACCAATGTTGCATGCACAAACGACTGGTGTCTGTGATTTTCTCTTCGTAGCTTAATGGGTTAACATGCAACAGGTTAGTTGGCTTAATTTAGTAGAGCACTTGAGAGCTATCAGCTTAAGGGAAATGGGTCCTTTGAGGGGATATATTGGTATTCATGTTGCACATAGCATACAATTGATGCCTTGAGTAGAAAGTTTCTGTTCAATTTTAATTCTAAACGCATCGATTGTCACAGCAACTGAATTTCACCACTAAACACAAGATTAAAATCCTGAACGCTGACAAAGGAATTTGAGTTGGAAATTTTGCAATCGTTATATTAGAAGCGTATTTTATTTATAATACCTGTAGTATAAAGTAACACTCTTTGCAAAATATTATTCTCTACAGAATGCGCCGGCTGAGTGGGAGTTTATTTTGTTCTTCAAGCGGGATAAAAAAATACAGGTTCTACAGAACAAAATCGTACGCACCATGGTCAATGCTCCTTGATTAGTTAGAAATTCTGTTATTCACCAGTACATCGACATACCAATTAGTCATAATAATACGATAATATTTACTATATTCGAACCAGCTCTTTGATAATATGCCACCTCTATGTGTTCTAAAATGACTGCAATTACTAATTATGATCCTAAAATTGACTTCACTGGCATGACCCCAAGAATGATAGATCACAATGCGAGATGCTGTGCTCGTATTACCTTACTGTTTTCCTAACTTTCAGTGTAATTTTTTTCATAAAATTACGTTAAGCAAAAATTTATTTTGGCGCAGATTTTAGTCAAGACTCTATCGATTTCGATGACATACAGGTAAAGCCGTGGCGACATATTTTTTCACCTGGAGCAAAGCGGTAAATGTGCGCCCCTGTATACAATGCAAGATTATTTATTTACCTATTTGTGTGTGGGGTGGGGAATAAATGAATAATACTAAATGATGTGTGAAAACTAACATTATACAAAACACGCAATATAAATGCATTATTGCCAATAATGCATAATATATATTGCGCGTGTTTGCATAATATTAAATTCTTTTAGCAAGACGCATATCTTTTAAATATATTTTTATATCGATCACGTTAAAGTCAACGGAACAAAACTAAATTTTTTAAAAGATATTTTTTACGTCAAAATCAATTAAATTACATTAGAATTAGCAAGAACAGTTTATCTTATCTTTCACAAAGTACTCAAAATTTTAAACCTCTTTTTAGTTCTCTAAAACTGGAAAATTTATTTTGTTTCAATATGAACAATAGGATTTTTAAAAAACTTTCATATTACCTTATGTCTTTACATCCCAGTTGACAAAGAAGGAAAGAATTTGGTTAATCCTTCAGCATCTGCTTCAGAAATAACTTACTTCAGAAATGAAACGGTTTATACAGTTCCCGGGCAACATGAGTGTAAATACAAGCCAAAAACTTCGATTCGTGCGCCTCATTGGAAAATTTTATACAAAGAGAAAAATAAGTGCAATAACTAATAATACGGTACATTTCACTTTCAATCACACTTGTTTATTCTTCGGATGCTATTCCAAAAGGCGTTTATGAAATTGTAAAACTCAGCAGTTATGTCGCGATCTACGTTCAGTTAGTGGACTTTGGCAAGTTTGTAATGACTAAGTAAAGAGCTCAAGCCAAACTAATGAGAGACAGCAAAGAACAACTAAAGTCGCAGTGTAATATTTTCTGTCAAAGTTTAGTCTATACAATTCGTTACACAAAGTGTAATTTGTTTCTTAAAGCTACTTTCAATAACAAATTTTAATGTTAGAAAATATTATATACACTACTGTGAAAGCTCTGTCATAAATTAATGCTATTAGTTTTTCTTTTTCTTTTTTTAGCTGGATTGTTTATAACACAAAATTCTTTTAATATTCACTGATGTATTCCGAAATTAAAAGTTAAAAATCATAAGTTTTAAAAATAAATTTCTGAATTTTTGATCGAATAGCTAATTTGGCACCCCTTCTATTTGTTCACTTGAGGCAAGTGCCTCACCTTCGTCCCGGCCCTGCATACATGTATAAGTCACTCTTCATCAGGATCAGAAAAATCTGTAACAAAGGGAAAGCCACGGTTGAATTTACACTTATTAATTACCACGGTTGTCGGTAGAAATAGTAACGAAAATTAAAAAATTGAAGTTAATAATACAAGAGCAATCTTTATGACTATAAAAAGCTTCAAGCAAATCCAATTCACCAGTCGAAGAAGCTTTGGGATAATATCGGAAGATCGAAAGTCAAAATTGTGATTAAATTTCCAACTCTGATTAGCTACGGAAGACGTGTTAAGCTTAGTCTTTTCGAATATAAGATTCAACTTCCTTGATGCGAAATTTTAACGCTGTTTAATTTGGCCGATGTTTCTCAAATCACACTGACAAGAGATGCTATGCATTCTCCAAGAATTAAAGTCAGATATGGAACCTCTAGGAAGCATATCATAGATTTTATTAATAGGCGAGAAAATGGTTTGAAAATTGAACTTCTGGAGAATCCTAATTTTTCTTTATTTGCAAAGATAAGTCTTTGTTTCCTTTATTTTAGGACCTTGTTTTTAAATTACATTCAGTGAACATTTACACTCACTTAACATGCAGCTTTTCCTCCCCACTCGGCTCCGACGCGTCTTACGCTTCACTTCTAAAATGGCCTCCGGCACCGCATCTAAATATACAAGTAAAAACGCTTAGTGCGTTATAGCCTCGTTGCACCAGCAAGATCCCAGCGAGAAAAATCAAGTAAGCCTTCGCCGGAAATCGAACTACAGGTCTTCCAACTAAATGAAGTATGTTGCTTAATCATTTATCATTAATTATCATTTATTATTTACGTTGCCTAATTATTTATTTTTTGCTGTTATTTATGTTGCCTAATCATTTATTATTTGGTGATTTCTTCTTCATGTAACGTAAATGTGAACAAGTTTCCATTAAAAACTCGTACAAGGAAGCTTCTTTTGTATTGGCATTAACACTCGCGTATTTTGCCATAATTAAGTACGTTACTGGAAGCTTGCTTTGGTACATTCATGAGGTATCAAGGCAATGAGAGCGGATTAGAACTTTGCATCAAGATCTAGCTATTTGCTTTCTCATCCTTCATATATGGAGATGGAATGTCAGTTTAGTCTTGTAGAAGGTACGGAGTAATATTCTTCCTAATGAGGAGGTGGTATGATTGTTGGATTCGATCATCTCTTAGCGAAAGCTAAGATTTTTAAGCTCTCCCCCTTCGTAAAAGAATGAAACGACAGAAATTGGCTTTAAATCTGAAAACTTCAGACAACCTATAAGTAGAGTTTTCCGTTAAATTTTTTTTTAAATGAAGCAAAAGAAAAATATTATTAAAAAAATTGAATATGAAAATAATTATGTTAATGGTGCACTTTTCTTCTGAAATAAAAGTAATATCGACTGTTATCAACTCGTTAAAAATAAATATTTACGGCCGGACACAATCAAAGCTCACTTCAAAGAGAATTCAAGTTTTGAAAGTTTCTGCGTTTTTTTTTTTGTGTGTGTGTGTGTGTGTGTGTACTTCATTATGCAAAGTAAAGGACGCATCGCGAAAAATTTCGAGTATCATATTTCAAAGAAAATATCCATTTTTACCGCTCTCGAATCCATTTACACGATGTTTAACGTGACCTCTGTAAGTACGGGCAGAAAAAAAGTACTCTTTTTTCCCAAAACGGATTGTAAAATGGATTTAAGTATTCGGAAGAGATTTTATTATGCCGTCTGTAAGTACGTACGCACTTATATATGTATCTCACATAGCTCAAGAATAAATAGCCCCAGAACGTTGAAATTTTTTATATGGGACTGCTATAACATGTAGTTGTGTACCTCCCAGTTTCATTGCAATCGTCGCACCAAACGTATATATATATATGTATGTGTGTGTGTATATATATATATATATACCCACTCTGTTACTCGGCTCGGCGAGCTCAGTTTTTTATTCTTATATGTTGGTAAGCTGTGCATGTTTTGCTTTAAAAGAAATTGAATTGTGTTGTTCTTATGTTATGGTTGAAGTTTTTGTGATTTTAGTTAATCTGCAAGAAGTAGTTGTAGAATTATCAACAATTTAAAAGTTTAAGTGGTGCTATGCCTAACGAAACCGCCATTTGTTTACATTTGAAATTTTTAATAGAATAGTGAATTAAGTCAGTTTCTACACCAACCTCACTGTCGTTTTCCCCAATGGGACCAAAAGTTATCTTCCAGTTTTATGGCATCGGAAATTTTGTCTTCCTGCCTGCTGGCCGAATTGTTTGTTTTTACGTAGAAACTTTAATTTTAATTGTAAAAATTTTTTTAACTATTCTTATTTACATTTTGTGTTATGTTCTTCTGTATGTTACAATATTTAATGAAGATATTTTGAGTTTTTATGTATTTTTGCCTTGCCGCGAAGTAAGAACAGAGTTAACCGAATGAGAATTTCTTTAATGAAATTGTATTAAATAAGTTTAAATAAAATGCAGCAAAAATGTGTATGATTTAATAGGTCGTTCAAGGAAGTCATATGGTGTCCACATCAAATATTTTATTTTTAATGAGAGCATTTTAAAGAAAAAACTATCGATGTAATATAAAAGTTTGTTATCGTCTGAGGGTAATTAAAAAGAAATATTTGTATAAAGGATTGCGATCTGTATATTGTGACAAGGTTTTTGTCATCACATTTGATTTTAATTTGCACACAGATCATAACGCACAAAAGAATTTTAGTTAGGAATTTTGGAATCGATGTATAGTTATATTACAAACGCATCTTATTTATAATGAATACACTGCAGCATATACAGTAACACACTTTGCAAACTCTTACACTATCAGTAAGACACGCTTAAAAATTACCTTTTAATTCATCTCCTGCTGATAGGCAACTTTTATAATGCGCAAGATAAATGAAATGTCTTTGCATCGTCTATTGGTAATGACGCATTACATGTTTCTAATTTTTTATTCGTGTCCTTCAGGATTTTCCACTAACTGAAAACAGTACTCTCTTCGAGCTGTTTGAAGTATTGAAAGGATATCCTCCAAAGCTGTAATTCATGAATGTTAAAAGCCTCTAAAGCTTATGGGAATTCTGATTGCTAGAATGTTTTGTTTGCTTCTGCGACGAGCATACTTACCAGCTTGTCGACGATAAAAAGTTTTCCTTAAAAATATTTCCTTCACCAAGCAGTTTGAACGCAAAAGTTGTGTCATAAACAATTACCGAACATACGAAAGGAAATAAAATTCATCGTAAGGAGGGAGTAATTTTTGATAATTCTTATAAAGTTTTCCACAAACTTTAAACACACAAGTCGTGTTACTTTCTTTTAAAGGAAGACAGCTTTCTGTAAGGTAAATTACGATTTTTGAAAGCTGGCGAAGTATTTACTTAATGTACACTCACGTTTGTGAAAATTGCAACACCATGAAGGACTTACGCGAGTGAGCTGAAATTTTCAGGAAATGCAAAGTAGCGCATGATATGCAAATGATTAGAATTGCAAATCCGTAGCGCATGCGTATGCTGAGCAGTGCCCTCCGAACGGCTGATGGATCCGAATAAATAGACGGCTGTAGCGAGGCGTGTATGGTTATCGGTGGTTATCTGCTAGTGGTAAACGTTAACTCAATCTGTACTTATGCCTCGTCGACGAAAGAGAGCGAGATTTGAACAACTTACAGAGTTTGAACGAGGGAGAATCATCGGCCTTCGTGAAGCTGGATTGTCGTATCGTGCAGTAGCCTCTCGTGTGCAGCGTAACAGCAGCACAGTGATGCGCGTTTGGAAGCAGTGGACGGACGAGTGTCGGACAACTCGGAAATCCGGGAGTGGACCCCGAAATGTGACGTCAGCTCGCGATGATAGACACCTGGTCCGCATGGCGCGGACGGACCGTACAGCTTCCTCTAGACAATTGGCAGCACTGTGGTCAATAGCTACAGGTGTTTCATTGTGTGCTTCATCAATTCGTAGACGTCTGCTGCAGTGTGGACTGCGCGCACGGACTCCTTTATACAGGATCCCCCTAACGCACGACCATCGCCGCCTGCGGCTACAATGGGCCAATCAGCATAGAGACTGGCGTGCTGATTGGCAGCATGTCGTGTTTTCTGACGAATCCCGCTTTAATTTGTGGTACCATGATGGCCGCATTCGTGTCAGACGCTATGCCGGTGAACGCCACCTTCCGGAGTGCATTATCGAACGCCACAGTGGACGAACACCCGGAGTTATGGTCTGGGGCGCCATAGCATATCATAGACGATCTCAATTGCTACGAATTGTGGGCAATCTGAACAGCAACCGGTATATCCGTGAAGTTCTACAGCCCGAAGCTGTTCCCTTCCTTCAAAGCTTGCCAGGCGCTGTATTTCAACAGGACAATGCCCGCCCTCATACTGCTCGGATTGTTAAATCCTTCTTTGCAGCGCAGCAGGTACAGCTTCTTCCTTGGCCTGCGTGTTCCCCGGATATGTCGCCAATTGAACATGTGTGGGATGTCATTGGTCGGCGTCTTGCTCGTGATCCTCGTCCTGTTGCGTCTGCAGACGAACTTTGGGTACGCGTACAAACGATATGGAATGCTCTTCCTCAGTCAGACATTCAAACTTTGTTTGACTCCATGCCACGTCGTGTAGCAGCACTTATTGCGGCGCGCGGTGGCCACACAAAATACTGATTCTGATCTCTTGTTCTTGTTTGTTTGCTTTGAACATTTAATCATTTATTTGTACCACTACCAGTCAACTGTGTATTAAATTGCATTCAATTATGACGATTCCTTCTTGGTGTTGCAATTTTCACAAACGTGAGTGTAATTAGAGTGAAACCTAAGAGGACCTCCCATTGTTTGTTTCAAGTGATTAAGATATTTCCTTGAGATGGTTGTCTTAGAAAGGTGCGGTTGCATAATGATATTTGTTTTCATATCATTATGAAAACAAATATCACTTTCAGAAAACAAATATCACTTATCAAATATCACTAGCCACTTTCAGAAGCAATTGTCTTTGGGAGGGGATCACAACGAAATCTTTCACTGTATTTGAAATGCCTTTTAATTAAAAGCACGGAGAAAAGCACGGAGTAGTACGGGAATTCTCGAACATTACCTGACGAACTGTTCACTGATATCTAGCCCCTATCTCACTCTTCCTTACAAATTCGTACCATTGCTATATCATAAAAATAAAAATAAAATTAAAAAAAACTGAAAGGTTTCAGATTTTAAATTACGTCCAAAGGGGCGTTTTTTAACCAAAGGGGCGTTTGTGTGTTACCTTTATTTATTACTAGCCGCTGCTCGGCCAGCCTTCGTCTGGCTTTTAAGTGTACCGGAAAAATGCCTAAAGAGAACACCAAACATTAAATTTGAAAACTGCACAGAATTTTACTCTGCAGAACAATTTTATCGAAAAAGAAACCAACAACAACGGAAAAAAAATTCAGTTAAAAATGCATTACATATAAAAAGCATACAATGAAATAAGCAATATCCCTTAATACAAATATTACTTATCCTAATAAATAAATTAACCAACTTCCCTTTGCAAAATCTTAAGAACTCAAGTGGTATAAACAGATTAAGAACTTAAACAGATTAAAAAATATCATGCAAAACTTTTTTATAATTAAAATTATATATAATTAAAACATAATATAAAATATTACAATGAAATAAGCAATATCCCTTGATACAAATGTTAATTATCCTAATAAAGTAATTAAACAATTTACCGTCGCAAAAAGAAACAACTTTTTAATTTCTTAAACTTTTCAGTCTCTTAAAAACAGTGACATAAGAAATACGACGAAAAATTGTTGCCAAACCGAAATTTTTAAAAGAATGAAACTATTCAAAATGATTCAATTTCATCAAAAATCTATCAACAACAATAAGAAAGGAAAATTGTTGCCAAAACTACATTTTAAGTACTAAACTACATTAAGTACTACTAAAACTACATTTTAAACACACACACACACACACACAGATGTGAGAAGTGTATTCGGAAGCGTCATTTAAAAAATTTTTTAAAAATACAAAATATTATTATTTTTCCAAAATTCTTTTTTTAAAACGAGTCGAAAGGATTAAAGTTCAACGTGTCCAAAAATCAAAGGAAAATAAACAGCACATTTTTTAAAATAAGTTCTTTAAAAAAAAATTCCGCTGAAAAGGTGTTAAGCTCACCTTCCTAAATAAATTCGTATTTAATCGATTTATTGAAATACGAAATTTATTTCGTACAATAGTTCGTAAAATAGCTAAGTGTCTACGCTTCACGACGATGTAAAAATGAAATGTATAGAGTGAAATCTCGCTTTCCTGTAGCCCATTATGTCTCAAAATGACGCGATTTGGTCACAAAACATAAAATAAAAAAAATTCTAATTCGAATTTCGAAAAAATGGCTTCGAGGTGCACTGGGTCTTGTGTAGATACACCTATGTACCAAATTTCGTGGCCCTGGGTCTATTAGCTTACTAGCAACACGAACGAAAGACACACACGCGCGCGCGCGCCCACACACACACACACACACACACACACACACTCTCTCTCTCTCTCTCTTTGTTTTATTATATGTAGAGATTAAATATCATGTTCTTCGCACTTAAACCATAAAATTCAATTCAACACAAATATCGCAAAGTAATTTTTAAATGAGTTTATCTGTAGAATTTCCGATACACAGTTCCGCGCACTGTAGATAAAAAGGGTTTTTTTCCTCCTAGAGTGTTGCCATTGCTCGCTTTTAAATCCTTTGAGTTTGTTCATCAAAAATTCGTTAAAGTTTTACAAAATATGAAATACATAATAAAACAAATTCCAAATTCGAAATTTGGACTTCCAAATGCTCATATTCGGGTGGAAAATTATTCGTTATTCAAAATTAGATGGCTCTAGGTACCGTTGTTTTATCACATTTGGAGAAATATACGTACATTTATGCAGATTCTTCATTGTCTAATTTCTTTAAATATAATACAGCGCTGCAATATTTGGTGGCAACAGTTTGAAGAGTGATTCAGACTTTTAATGTTTCCGCCGCAAAATCGCAAAATGAAGTCAATTGCCTTTCAGGGACAAAGCCCCTTTGGACTAAAAAAAGAGAATGAAAGAAAGAAAAAAAATATAAAAGATTTCAGATTTTATATTACGCCCACAGAGGCGCTTTTTTAACGTTTTGTGTGATACCTTTATTTATTAAATATCATGTTCTTAGCACTTACGGGCGTTTTTTTTTCATGTTTTGGGGATTATCTTTATTTATTAAATATCAGGTTCTTCGTACTTAGACCATAAAAGTCAATTCAACAGCAATATCACAAAATAATTTAAGAACAGCATATCTTTAGAATTTCCGATACTCAGTCCGGCGCCCTGGAGATAATACCCCCCCCCCGCTCGTACAAGATTGCCATTGCTCGCTTTGAAATCGTTGAGTTCGTTAATCAAAAATTCATTAAAGTATTGCAGATTCTTCAATAATACAGGGTTCTAATATTTGTTGCAACAATTTTAAAAGTGAAACGCCGTTTATAGTGAATCAACGCAAAATGGCAAAACGAGATTAATAGCCCTTTTGGGCAAATTGTTCCTTTGGGCTAAATAGGCATTCAATATAGAAAAATAACGGCAATCCTGGGCATTCTGGCAGCACACGTGCTAGATCTATGTTATGCTAGTTAATTTTTCCTTTTACGCAGTTGTACAATACACCCTCATAGCAGTACATCACACCACTATTCTTTCTTTGCATTCCTAGTCAAGGCACAGGGTTTAACGGATTCTTGCATAGCGTGAAGCGTGGGAATGCCATCAAAGATGGGAATTTAACTATTTAAGGTGAAGGCAAAGTACCAGTGTCCCCTTCTTCCGTTACCTGTCACCGTATTTGAGTGGTCTAAATAATAATGAAGATTAATCTTTCTAAGATGATCACTTCTAATAGTAATTGGTATTTCTAGAAACATGCAGTAAAATCTGTCAAGGTAACCAATCATCTTTGAAATCGAGCTGAAATTTTGAAAGCATGCAAGCGACTATCTTCTTAAATGAGCATTTCTTAAAAGAACTAGTGATTCTGAAGGAACGTAATGAACCTTTCCGGGGTGATCTTCTCTTTGCGATGACCACTTAAGGAGGTGAGCAGTATTTTTGAAAGCATACGTAAACATCCATAAGTCGATAAGACGAGCATCTATACAATAACGTGGATCGAACTGTAGGTGACCGTCTTGGAGTAGGTTCAATGGATATAAATAACGATACTGTACAGCATCCAGAGTCATATTCCGTACCTTTAAGAAAGACATAAAACTGTTTGAACCGTGTGTGGTCACTTTGGGGAGGGTTTTACGCGTAAAAATCCCTAAATTTCCTCTGCGCAGAGGCTTCAAATATTCTTCCGGCGGCCGAAGTTATCATCTGTAAGATTAAAGAATTCGCTATCCTAAATATCTTGAGGAGAATAATGAATGCTTTTCCCCTTCCCATTTCTTTTTATTGTAACTTTCTCGAAACGATTTCATACGTGATTGACTGCTGTCAGCAAATTCAATTTGAAACATAGTTTTTCAATAATATAAGCATACACGATTATTCTTTGAGTTGATCAAAATTACCCCATCTAATTTTCTTTTTCTAACTTTATCTTCTTCTTTTTGGACAGTACTAGGGCAGATTTGCATGTATGCGTAGATGGCCAAGAATGAAGCCCATCGCTCTTCTTCCACGTTGTTACATTTTTATTTTTGTCACCCATTTGCGAGCGGTAGTAACTAGATTGGGATGCTTTCAGTGGTCGTGACTGACCAAAGGGTAATTAGGGGTTATAATAAGATTCTCTACGGCCGATAATCATGCCGCTCCAATGGTCGGTATGAAAAGCTACTTTCTCAGATGATCGCCTAATCGTGTACATGTGATTTATTTTCTGTTGTTAATCACCATCCAACAACGAGGTTAGAGTCGGTTTGATGACATCTCAAAAGCAAGAATAATGTGCTGAAAATGGGTGAGTTTTTTTGAGAAAGTGTCCGTATGAACACATTTTGATGTTCATTGCGACCAACTAATTCACAATCGCAGACATTTGAAATACTTGCAGATTCCGACGTGATTGTATGAGATGATTCACGTAATCATTTTCCTGCCAATGTTTGGCTGTTATGTACCTATTTTTCAAAATTTGCGTACTTATTTCAGTTGTTCTTTGAGTGATTTTTAAACAGTTTGTTTTTCACCGGAAAAGCAGTGCATAGGTTTTTTTTTATTTATTTTAACTAGTCCTTTTAGGCTACGTATAATTTCTGTCAAGTTAAAAACAAATCTAATGTGGACACCGCAGGATTTCTTTGCATAAGGAAGTAAAAAGTATAGTTAAAAAGTATAAAAATTAATTCTTGTAAAATTCATAAGATTAAAAAAAACTGCGATCTCATTTTGGTATGCAGACTTCAGTTTAGCAAATAGAATAATTTTAAACTAAGCAGTTATGATAGGTCTACTTCCTGAAGAATAAGCCTCGCGGAAATAAATTGTATAGAACAGTGGGATGCTGTGGAATGCCATTGTGTAGCGTGGTGGCAGGTAGCGGATTTGGCTCCTTATTATCATTGGTACATTTGTGAGGTTGCGTAATACTTACTGCATTATTGAACGCAAAACAAATTTATTACAATTCTAAGAAGCTCTTTACAAATATATATAATTTATGGACAGCATAGAGTAGTATTGAATCGCACTCATCGGGACGTGAGGGATCTAACGAGGGTCTGTCTAGTCGAGGGCTCATGAGGACTGTAGATCTATCTCTCTAGTCGAGAGTTCAGAGCCTTCTTCTGTGTTACTCCGATGGTGAAAATCTTCAGACTGAATTAGCCACGCCTCCTTAATTTTACAGTAGTATTTTACATCCTCTGATTTGTTATGTCTAGAACGATAACAGAGGAAAAACAAAATCATTGGTTCGTCAGCGCTCCTGAAATCGAAAGGCTTTGACAATAGACACGGTGCAGAACGCTAAAATCGCCTGGCATTAGACGTGAAGTTATGTCTCTTGCACTGTCAACCGGAACGAATTATTGCGTCTGCGATGTCAGAAACATGTCGTGTGACAGATCGTAAAAGCTTGGAAGCTGTGTCTTGCGGGGATCGCACACACGATTTTCTCATCTATGTGTGGTCCGCCGAAGAATTAAATCTTACAAAAAATGAATTTTTCAAAAACGCGAAGCCAAATGGAAAGGAAAAAATTAATATGATGTGACTTCATGGCAAATTAAACAACACAGAGACATGTGTACTTATTTAATAAAGGAAATAATTAATTATCAAAGGACAGTTATGCATTTCTTTCACTGGATCGCTTGCGCCCAAGACTTCGGACGAGTATTTCCCTCAAGTGACAACAGTTTTTTTTTTTTTGCCTGGACGACCGATAATTTCCCGGAAATTGGCGAATGAGAACAATAAACATGCCGATGAGTTTTCCTATTATGCTGCTATGTATATTCTGGTGAGAAATCTAGCAAACTAGGTGGCTGTGGCGTGGTAGGGCTTGTTTGTGGCTTATCTTACTCGATCGGCGTAACATCAGATCAGTTCTCTGATATCAGAGCAAGCTCCACAATTCATCACAGCAAGGTGTCAAGATTTCACCTGTCGTTGGTAAGAACCTTGAGCACGATGTTATTGGTAGTACCACTTTATTTAGTTTCGCCCCCAGTTTTGAAGAAATGAACTCCAGGGGTACGGGTCCGAGGGTCTCTCAACTGTCTTCCATCAACCTCTCGAGAGGGCTTTCAGGTTGCGGGATATTCAAAGTGCGCCCCCCAATCCCTCGCCTCATTTACAAACATTCACGCGTTCTCCGGGATTAGAGCCCGGGCCCTTTGGTACGGCAGTCAGCGTCGCTAACCACTATCCCAGTTGGGTGGCCAAACTTATTATTAGAAATCCAAGCTAATTTGTTCAAACACCTTATTCTCAAATCGTGACTTCTGGCTGCATAGTCGAAAGGTGCTTAATTCCGTTATGCACTATAACTCGAAACCTTGTCCCGGACGATATTACTTCATACACTTCTTCTTTGTAAGCCAGCCTAAAGCGTTGTAAGAGCCAAATTCAATTATTGCAAGTTTAAAATTCGCGATAAGAGTTTTCCGCCCACATCGTGAACAGAGTACTTCTTTTTAGTTGCAAAATAAGAAAATGATTGTTTCAGAATTGATTTATTCAATTTCGCTTTTAAAATAGATTTTGTTTGCTTTTTTCATATAACTGAAAGGATCAGTTTTAATATCCCCTGTGTAATTGTACACAAAATTCTTAACCTGTACGAAAAACTCGATGACCTGTAGATATTTGCTTGAGATAAACTCTTCATTGAAGGGGAATTATCTCAAGTCTTTATCTTCGTAATTGCATTTTTCTTTTTTTAATTCGAAGTCATAATCATTGCTGTTTTATCATAATGGTTCTTTGTTGAATTTCATTAACAGGCATTAGCTCTCTGTGGCTATGAAGTGTTCATGAAGAAATAAAGAAATCGAGATGAAGACTGTTTCGAGAGTGATGTCTTCATCTGATAATTTGATTTGAGAATGAGCATTACGCCTTTATCTTATTTTAGGATTGGCAAGTAAAACAAGCAGCAAAAGTTGATGGGCGGGAAAACATGAGAGGAGTTTAACGTGATTTGAAAACTTTTTTGTTTTGGTTGCTGTTTTCTTGAATGGTTTGCTGTTGGAACTTCATTTCTGAGCTGAGAACATCGAATGTAGTATTTTCATTCAATAATTAGTTAATGAATTTACAGTGCTTACTAAAAGAATAATTTATGAATGTGATATTAGTATGGCATTCTTAAATTACTAGAATTATAACATGAGATTTTATTTAATAAATAGATATTTCATTAAGAATGTGTATCAACTGTTGTTCAGCATTTAGTTACCAGTCATATTAGAATATGTGTTGAGTGAATTAAAAAGAATTTCACTCTCTGACAAATTTCGTACTGTACTTCACTATTCAAAACTTTTAAACTGCCAATACCTGTTGTGGTTTACAACAGTCTTCCAGTTCAATTCAGTGTTCAGTTGACCATAAATGGGAACATCTGGTCTTCTCGAATGGCTAACAGGTATTGCCCTACATTCATCATTAACTAAATTAATTTTAGTTTCAAATAATAATAACCAATTTAATTGCATTTTTCATTATACAATACACAATTTAAAACTATTAATTTTGAGATATATTTACATGAAAAAGGAATTAAAAGCTAAAAAAAAATCCAGTTGCATTGAAAATAAAATTCAAAAAGTCCACAGTTTATTAAGCGCTTAAAATTCGATCAAACGTTCATAAAGTCGATCATGCAAAAATCATAATGTCCTAATTAAGCCTTTACACCTAATGCACATAAAATAAAGTTACCATATCTGAAATAAAATAAAATTACCATTACCTTATAAATAAAATAATGAAATTTTTAAAAAGAAGTAAATATGCTTCCAATATATTCATATTTTTAAGCGAATATTTTCTGTTCTGCCAGAGTTATTAATTTGAATAGAGGTAAACGTTTTAACAACACAAGCTTTATAAAAATATACTGTCTCACCGTAGAAACACTTGTTTGGACTCATAGATATGTAGGAGTCTGAGCCATTTAAACAAAAGTTAGAGGTAAAGGTTTTATACTCCGAAACGTCTGATTTAATGTGCAATCATACATAAATGTTTTATTTAATATAAACATTCATTACTGGTTCACTGTTAGGAAAACTTTAGAATTTCTGCTGTAGTAAATGCAGTTAAAAAGGAAGATAAATCTTTGGTTTTTTTCCTCAAATTTTTTTGTTTTAAAATAAGATGATATAAGCTTTTTGGAAACTTCGAAGAAAATATAAAATTCTTTGTTAATTTCTGTTACTATTCTATGAATAATTTTATCTATTAATGAGATTTCAGTGCCTGCGGACCCACCAGCGGACGAGTTGTAAAGTCGTTGTATGCTGGAAGTTCAGTCCGTGGTTCGATGCGACCAGTGGCCGAGCAAAACAGTCGCTCAACACGGCTGGTTCAACCTGGATTCGATTCCAGGAAAAGCGGCTTGCTGCTTGGGCGTTTTCGTGGCTTTCCCTGTGTGTACTTGGATACGAGTCAATTTTCCTTAAAGTTCTACACGAAAGTATCATGCTCCTTACCCAAGTAGCCCTCGCGTGCTTTCCCGTAATCAAACCAAACTAAAATCCGTGCTTAGAATCCCAGTAAATGGGCTGGCTGCCCCAGCAAATGGGTGTTTCGTGATCTTTCCCATGTTTTAAATGTGTGTACAAGCCAGTTTCACTTAAAATGTCCTCCAGGAAGTGATTTCTTCCCTTAGGATGACAGCCCTCAAGTGCTTAGTTAGAATCAGAAAACCAGGCCAAAATAATGAGTGTCTTCAGAGTGTTGCAGTGCAATAAGAAAATGTAATAAAATCTCGATTCACAAATTATTCGTTCTCGAAGGCCGTTCGTTATTCGAAATGTTCTTCTGCTGAAACTGTTTTCCCTATAAGATTTAAAGAAATGTGTAGTAAACTGTTCTTAACTGCATATAATTACTTATAACAAAATTAATTGGCTAAACATTACAGTAGTAATATAGACACAAGCTCATTACACACAAACAATGGAAATCATTGCATCTTAAGTTTAAAAAAATCTGATGTGCACACCACATGACTTCCTTATACGGCCTATTAAATTACACCTATTTCTTTGCTGCGCTTCATTTAATCTTATTTCCTTGTATCATTCTAACTTAATTAACCGATCCTTCAAGGCAAATTGAAAATGACATCAAAATTTGCAAATTTTGAAATTCAATATCCCACTCAATTTTTATCGTACGGGTGTCAAATTTCTTATAATTTTACTTTTTCATAAGGAGAATAAAACTTTTCCAAATATAAATGTAGGAACCGGAAAGATAACATTGAAATTTAGCTTTTGTTTATTGGCCAAATTATTTTTTTTTTTAAATTTGGTATTGCCAAAACATTATTTTCATGATTTAAAACACTTCCGTAATTAAAGCATATAATTGCTACAAACGATTGCGAAAACAAAGGCGGAGTAAGGGCTTTTTAAGCCTGTTAAAGAGTGTCGGAATAAATAAATATATATATCTGGTAGTGCTGTTTGCAATAAAAAAGCGAGGTACATAACTAAATGTTATAGCAGTCCCTTACACAAAATTTTAACGTTCTGCGGCTGATTATTTTTGAGTTATGCGAGATACACACGTACGTACAGATATCAGGAAAAATCCCTTTTGAATCTATTTTAAATCTATTTTACAATCCATTTTGGAAAAAAAGAGTTCTTTTTTTTGTCTGCACGTACAGATGTCACATAAAAAATAACCCAAATGAATTCGGGAGAGGTCAAAATGGATATTTTCGGTGATATAGGATGCCCGAAGTTTTTCCCAATTACAATACTTCCTTTACTTCATAGAAGGAAGAAAAAAAAGGTGAAAGCAGTATTAAATACGATAAAGTAGAAGAAAATTTAATTTGAATTTGTGGCAATCGTAAGTAGGAGAATTAACAGTAACTAAGTGGCAAATAATAACGAAGAGAAAAGGAAAAGGTATTCTTCTCTGGATAAGACTTCCCTTAGATAAAAAAATCAAGCAAATGTTTTTCGGGGAATCTTGTTTCATCGTTTCGTCTTTCTTATCGCCACTCGACTCTTCGTAAGGCTTATTTCATTCAGAATTTGTGTAATGTGATGTGATATAGTCTTAAAATGTTTTTTTAGTGGGAGAGGTATCGTCGTTGAAATGCATTTAAAAAGCTTTGCTGTATTTTTACTGTTCCAGTTCTTTCTTGCTGAACCTATTTCTATAGTTCTTTGATAACTTCTGTACGTTTTCAGTGTTAACTCCTAGGTCAGTGGCTTAGGTCTAGTGTCAGTGGCTGGAGATATACATAGTATTATGGACAGTGCGCTAGGAGGATGGGGCAACCAGACCAGGCTAGTACGAAGCTGCCTTAACACAGTTAAATGCCCCAACCCTTAAAGGCTTTCCAAGGGGCGCTAACGTATCGGTCGAGCCGACGAGGCAAGACTAAGCGGAGTGGACAAGCATGCTCAGCAACCCACATTTCGCGTCTCCATCTTGGAGGGAGTGTAAATCTGCCGTCAACAATGGCCCCAATCCCAGCAGAACTAAGTCACTTAAACATTGTGAGACAGACCGGGCCATCAATCCGGCCTGCTAACATTAGGTCATGGTACACACACATTGATTCAGGCTCCCAGGGCCTCGGTACCAAGGCCCGATCCTGCTATCGCCAGCGATGACTCTAGTTCTGTGAAGGCTGATTTTATACCCGCATGAACGAGACTTCTGAACTACAGATTCTAACCAGTATTTTTCTAGATTTCACCGGAGTTGACCTCCGTGGGAAGTATTATGGACAGCAAGAATTTCCTTAGTATCAAAATCTTCAATATCTCCGCGTGCAACATATTGTAGTAATAATTTCCTCCGGGATAAATCTTTACCCTGTAAATTACTTCCTACCAGGATTTGTTGTTGAGAGTTAAGCAATGGAAAATTTTTAAAATTATAATTTTAGAAGTCCCTGAGTTTGAATTCGATGACAAAAATTAACCTTAAAATAAACACCGATGAAAATCGTTTGTTGTCAACTCGAGTATTCATAACTCAAGACACCGTTTATCAATTTGTTCGTGAAGTGATGAGAAGCATTCGTGATCCGAGGTTCCAATGTATTTCGTAACATTCGACTGGGAGAAGAAGAAAAGCATAAAGTTATTAGTACTTTATGTACTTACATTTTTCAGCCCACCAGTGGTCGAGCAGTAAAGTTCTGAACACTGGTAGTTCGGTTCAGGGCTCAAACCGATGAATGGGTTCGAGCCCTGAATGAACATGGAGCCAACCCGGCGAACGGGCTGGGTGCATGTTCGTTTTCGTGGTTTCCCTCATGTGTAACGTGTATTCCAGCCAGTTTCGCTTGGAAGGTCCTCCCCGAAGACGCCCCTCCCCTTAGGCAGATAGCCATTGAGTGATTTGCTATAATCAAATAAACCAATCCAAACCTTACATTATTCTGTGAATATCGCCGTAAGTCGCGAAAATCTTAGATTAATTTAAAAGTGCGTTGTCACTATTGATGATTTCCCTAATAAAACTTGGCAATAAAAGCACCCCTGACTAAAAGGACTTTTATTATTTGATTACAGAAACGCACACTAGGGATATATGGTTAAAGAGAGGGATGCTATAATGAAGTGTTTTTCAGAGAAAATAGCTCGTATTCGCGTTATACACGACAAGCGCATGCAGCCATCAGTCCATTCACCGGTGTTTGAATATGGGTCGAGCTTAGTGTATAGCGAGCGGTTTTATGCGTTCGGTCACGAGTAAACTGGTGTGTTTCGAGGAGATATGACAATTGCTTATCTAAAATTTCTTTTTGATAAAATGCAGTTGAAAATGGTAATCACTGAAATGAAGTTAACATTTATAAAATTTTATCATGCACTTTTCCTGTGTTCACCTATTTAAATGAATTTAAAGTGATGCTTTTCTTTTTTTATAATTTCTTCAAATGTTTCTTTGAGAATTCAACACAAAATATTAAAAAAAGTAAAATTATTTAGAGTAAATTTAGGTAGCTGTTATTAAACACGATAATTATTATTAGTTTCCAATATTCATTCCAGGCCTCATAAATAGTTTTACTTTTGTAGCGCCACCAGTGGCTGGGAAAACAATGTGTGTTAAAAGCCAAGCCTCCAGATATTATAATTCCATATATTAAACATGTTTTGAACTTTGAAATATCATTATTTTTGTGCGGACTCTCTCAAACACATTGTGCTGAATAATTTATCATTCACGCTATTATTCATGTGCTGTTGATCCTCTTTGTTTCATGAAGTTTTCTGCCGAATTTTTTAATACTCTTCTTGCAAAACTTCCTACTCCTACTAAGTAAATTATCCATTCTTGCATTAACCTTGCCAGTTTTTTTCACGCGGAAAATTTTGGCGTGATGTGATTAAAATTCAGAGCATGCACAATCAGTTATTTAGTTTTCACACTTCGCCGAATTATCCCAGTATCAAATTCTAAAGGTTTTTGTTTACAGTATGTATCGCATTACCTTAAATTCTTGAGCCATACGTGTGTAACACGACTACACGTGTAAGGTGTGTGACACCACTTTGCATTTTATCGCACTGAAATGACTTTTTTAAATCCAGTTTATTTGAGTTACTGGCTTTTTGAAAATGTTTCAGAGCAATGGTGTGACGGTATCTGTAGAGAAACGGTTTTGGCTGGATTGGTGTTGAAGTACTCTTTTACTTCTTGTGTAGTTACATATACTTATCTGTAAATACGAATTCATTCAGAATTACCAATTAGCTATTAATTTCAATTAATTATTGAAACTAAACTAAACTAAACTCGACGGCACAAGCAGCCCTAGAGAGACATGGCCGAGAGTGCCCTGATATCTGCTTTCTACACCCTGGGCTACGGGGTTTTGTGCGTCTTTGCCTGGACAAGTAAGTGGTCAGCCTGTCGCAGGAGCCCCGGTGTTTAGTCCCCAAGCGAACTTGGTATTCATTTTATCCACCCCCTCAAGGCATGAAAGGCTGAGTCAACTTGCGCAGCACGAGGATCGAACCCCGGGCCTGTATTGCTGCTGCGTGACGCGCTAGCCACTCTGCCACTGGGCCTTGTAATTATTAATACTACGCATGTTTATTTACTGTTACTTTCTTCCAGGAAGCTACATTTTTCTTCTTTATTTTAGAGTAACTTTATGCATATTACGCGAGAGTAAAAACTTTGAGAAGCTAAAAGTTTTAAAAACAAAGTTCTGAAGATTTATTTTGGATTTTCTATGTGTGTAACCTGAACGAGCTAATTTCGCTCAGAAAGCCTTCAAAAGGACACCCTGCCCCTTAAGCAAACAGCTGTGGCATGCTTTGACTATATTCAGAGGTACAAAATAATCGTTCTTATGAGTAACTGAGCGGTTAAGATCGCTGCATAGTAGCAGTTTGACACGGATTCCAGTCCCGGCGAACGGTCTGGGTGCGCTGGAATTTTCATGGTTTTTCACATGTGTAAGATGAGTACAAGCCAAGTTCTCTGAAAATGGTTTCTGGCTGGGCTGGAATTTTCATGGTTTTTCACATGTGTAAGATGAGTACAAGCCAATTTCTCTGAAAATGTTTTCTGGCTGGGCTGGAATTTGTCTGGCTGCGCTGGAATTTTCATGGTTTTTCACATGTGTAAGATGAGTGCAAGCCAATTTCTCTGAAAATGTTTTCCATGAAGGCAACTCTCACTCTAGATAACGTTGACGTGATTTGACTTAACCCAAATAGTCCAATTCCTAAGTGCAAAGGGCCAAATGGTAAGACTGCTGAACACTCGCTGTTCAGCCCGAACTCGAAACCTTGCGAATGGACTTTCCCATAGGCAGATGATCTTGAATTATATTTAATAAACAAGGAAACAATTGTTAATACCTCAAAATATTTCTGAAATTTCTATCTAATTAGGTGATGAAGTCACGGATGCAGGTTCCTGGGCATCGCCGTATCCTGTGTGTAATACGAAATTTCTGTCATTCCGTAGTAGGTTTCGATATCTGCTTCAATTATTGCTGCTCCGTATATCTATCTACTCACTTTATAATTTAGTTAAATAATGAATTTTAAGCCGTGGTAATTTCTTTTGTTAATTACTGTAAATGCTAGAAATTACACATCTCGTAAAATATTCCTGGCATTCCTAGATTGAGGCTTTTAGAATATTAGTGCAGTTTTACTTTGAAGTATATTTTGAATGCAACCATCGACTTCGACCGACACTGGTCTCTCTTTAAGGGCACATTTTATTTTGGCCCAAACTGCAAAATTTACAAAAAAGCTTGTCCTCCTGAAGAGGGATCTGTGCCTGATCGTCTACGAACGGCATAAAATTTTACATCAGCATATTTCTCTTCCGCTTAACTAGCGGATTTATTCAACGCTTTCCGACCCAAGCGTTGAAGAATTTCTCATGTAATTCTTTACCTCACACCTGTCAAAAATTACTTTATTTCGCTACATTTCAACATTTGGATCACTTCGATGTTTTGACTAATGATTATTTTAAGTTCTGACATTCTTTTTCGATGCATTTAAAGGGCAAGCTGGTAAAGGCATAATAACATTCAAGTGATAGAATTTTTTAATGTGGTAGAGTATGTTGAGTGCAGTGTTTCAAAAGATTTCAGTTCCTTGTCTTAATCATTAAACGGTTCCAGCCAAACTGAAATTTAACATTTACTTTCATTGCATCAACATATCTACATACCGTCGATCCGTCTCGCTTCCAATAAAGCGGTCAGGCATCTTAAATAAATAACCTAACCAGTGAATATGCATAAAAAAGAGCAAAATAATAATAAAAAAGAAACTTACCTCTGTCACCCTTTGAGTAATTCTATTGGGTTAAGTCTTCTAGGTGTGGCAAACAAAATAATCATTATTCAGGCCAGTCTGAAGCAGTACTTTGCTTTTTTTTCTCTCCTTTCCTTTGAGTTTTTCTTGCTGTAACTTATTTATAATGTATATCGCTCGGAGCTGCGATCGTTATTTGGAAGGTATAAAATAACTGACGAAGACAAATCGTTGGCGCTGATTACAGCTATTGAAAAACTGCTCTTGCGAAACAGAGTGATAATATTAATGAATAATAATAATGAAAATAAGTAATAATAACGAACCGGACATTATGCTGTACTACCGGGTGACCGGCTAGAGGTGCAGGTCTTAAAAATATTTAAGGATCCTTGCACAAGATCGTATCTCGCTTTGAATCCTGTGTCTGACAACTTGGGTAAACTGGATTGTTCCTCAGGGAACGTTTCTCTTTCATTATGATTATTTAATTCCAGGATGGAAATATACTTGGTTAAAAATAGCTAAAGTAAACATTTAAATGTTTAAGAATTGCTTTTAAATCAGCCAGATTATTAAATAGTTAATCATCAACTGTCTAAAGTTAAAGGAAAAATTAAAGACTGTGTTGAAGTTGTGTTAAACCGCCGGTCTCTATTTGTAAGGCTACATGGAAAATAAACGAAAGATATTATGTTTCGCAATATTTACCAAGACGCGAAAATGATAAATGCGTGGTAACGTGTTGACAGTCCAAAGTATTTAGAATGACTCCGCTGAAGACAAGTTTAACCTCGAAATATTTAATTTATATATCTAGATACATACGTACATATGTAGGTAATATACACTCACGTTTGTGAAAATTGCAACACCATGAAGGACTTACGCGAGTGAGCTGAAATTTTCAGGAAATGCAAAGTAGCGCATGATATGCAAATGATTAGAATTGCAAATCCGTAGCGCATGCGTATGCTGAGCAGCGCCCTCTGAACGGCTGATGGATCCGAATAAATAGACGGCTGTAGCGAGGCGTGTATGGTTATCGGTGGTTATCTGCTAGTGGTAAACGTTAACTCAATCTGTACTTATGCCTCGTCGACGAAAGAGAGCGAGATTTGAACAACTTACAGAGTTTGAACGAGGGAGAATCATCGGCCTTCGTGAAGCTGGATTGTCGTATCGTGCAGTAGCCTCTCGTGTGCAGCGTAACAGCAGCACAGTGATGCGCGTTTGGAAGCAGTGGACGGACGAGTGTCGGACAACTCGGAAATCCGGGAGTGGACCCCGAAATGTGACGTCAGCTCGCGATGATAGACACCTGGTCCGCATGGCGCGGACGGACCGTACAGCTTCCTCTAGACAATTGGCAGCACTGTGGTCAATAGCTACAGGTGTTTCATTGTGTGCTTCATCAATTCGTAGACGTCTGCTGCAGTGTGGACTGCGCGCACGGACTCCTTTATACAGGATCCCCCTAACGCACGACCATCGCCGCCTGCGGCTACAATGGGCCAATCAGCATAGAGACTGGCGTGCTGATTGGCAGCATGTCGTGTTTTCTGACGAATCCCGCTTTAATTTGTGGTACCATGATGGCCGCATTCGTGTCAGACGCTATGCCGGTGAACGCCACCTTCCGGAGTGCATTATCGAACGCCACAGTGGACGAACACCCGGAGTTATGGTCTGGGGCGCCATAGCATATCATAGACGATCTCAATTGCTACGAATTGTGGGCAATCTGAACAGCAACCGGTATATCCGTGAAGTTCTACAGCCCGAAGCTGTTCCCTTCCTTCAAAGCTTGCCAGGCGCTGTATTTCAACAGGACAATGCCCGCCCTCATACTGCTCGGATTGTTAAATCCTTCTTTGCAGCGCAGCAGGTACAGCTTCTTCCTTGGCCTGCGTGTTCCCCGGATATGTCGCCAATTGAACATGTGTGGGATGTCATTGGTCGGCGTCTTGCTCGTGATCCTCGTCCTGTTGCGTCTGCAGACGAACTTTGGGTACGCGTACAAACGATATGGAATGCTCTTCCTCAGTCAGACATTCAAACTTTGTTTGACTCCATGCCACGTCGTGTAGCAGCACTTATTGCGGCGCGTGGTGGCCACACAAAATACTGATTCTGATCTCTTGTTCTTGTTTGTTTGTTTGAACATTTAATCATTTATTTGTACCACTACCACTCAACTGTGTATTAAATTGCATTCAATTATGACGATTCCTTCTTGGTGTTGCAATTTTCACAAACGTGAGTGTATGTATGTATGTATATATGTATGTATGCAATGATGCAGAAATGTTGATTCATAACAAACAACAAACTTGGCAGCCATGGTAGATAAAATATTCATTTTTATTTCAATTGATATTTATGGTCACAATTCACTTGCCCCTGCGTGCCTATTTCTAGAATATTCACATTTTCATCATTATTATATTGAACTGGAACAATTATTCAGAAATAATTTTTGCTCAAACTGGTATAACACTAGGGTTGCTAAACGTACTCTTAATTTCTATATATGCAATTTACAATTTGGATAATAGAAAAAGAAGCTTAGCGAAGCGACGTGACTTTCCTTGGCAGAGCAAACTGCAAACGAGTGATGTGCAATAACTGCAGTAGTATTTATAAGCTCGGAAAGTTTTTATTTTAATTCAGAGCAGAGATTGGACTGTAATTTCTTTTTATGATTTTTTAAATACTTTTGTTACTTTTTAAAACTTTAATTATAAACTCTACAAGACGTTAGATTATTATCTGAAGTTTTCAAATTGCATTTCTTTCTTTCTTTATTTTTATTACAAATACAGAGGCTGTTCGCACATTTTTTCGGGATTTGCATTGTATTTACAAAAATAGTTTATATAAAAGTTTTGTGTTTTATATGTTCTACTTTATAACCCTTATTCTTCGCTGTCTTTCTTCGTCTTTCGTGTATTCTTCGCTGTCGCCGTGATTTCTAAGACAATGGAGCCTTTTGAAGTATCAGAAGAAGTATTTCATCCCATTCCTTTTGAAAAACTTTTCAAAGTCCAAGGACGGTTGCAAGTCGACGTTTGGACAAAGCGCTTTTTAAAAGTTTGTTTTTCTTGAACGTCGGGTACTATTTCGTCTTTTTTCGACATTGGCTGCTCCTAAGGACGGAAGTGGTGGCCATTTTATTGTGGATGCATCTAATAGTGTGCCACCCTTACCTCTTACTAAGAGAAACGGACAGTTACGACCATGCTTTCTTGAACCCGGCCCTTCGGTATCATAGTCAGCTCTCCTAAACACTATACCATCTTGGCAGCTCTTTTTAAAACTCCAAAAGTTCAAAAATCTATGGGTGGTACATCAGGAGACTTACTTAAGGAAATGAGTAAAGGATATGGCCTTGATACCCATTTCTTGTTCTATTTTTCCCAGGAAATTAACAGTGGATTTTCGCATGTGACACCTTGCTTTGTCTTGATGCAATTCCACTGATTGATGGCATTGTTGGTAAAGAGAAGGTATTTATTTCATATTTGAAAATTGGGTATAAAATATGTTCCTCATAATATGTGGAGTTGATCTTAACATTTTCTAAACTCTCTTTATTTTTAATTTGCCGTTATATGAAAATCCAACAGCAATCATAAATCCATTTGAAAAACGTTTTTTTGGATTTTTTGATGTTTTAAGATTTTTCTCCTCTTTGATGATAATAAATGGATCACTTTTTACAGCAAACCACATACACCCAAAATTCTTTCATTTTTGTCCAAATGAATATTTCTCATAAAGAATTTTGCAGTGCGTTCTGAGTTCGGCGATATGTCGTAAAGACGATCTACATTATGCTTTTTACCTTTTTAAAGCTCAAATCAGCATTAATCACCTTGCTTACAGTAGACCCTGAGCACTTGAATGATTTTGCACATACCCGTTGACATAACGGATTTTCTTTTAACGTGAAAAATCTTATCTTTGCATCATTCGAAACTTTCCGTTTTTTCCTTAGATATGTGCAGTGTTTTCCAAAAGTGTTCGCACACTTTGAGAATTTCCAGAAAAAGGGCTGTAACTCGGAATTGAATTCGAATATAAAGCCCGATATTTTTTCATATCATCTCCATGCGATTTTAAATGAAATCAAACTTTTTAATTTTTAATACTGACTTATTTTCTTTTCTAAAATTAAAAATGTAAGGAGACATGGACAAAAAACGCCATAAAAGTGATCGTACACGGAAACAGTTTCGTAAAATTCCATGAATAAAATTGTCGTCTACCACTTTATTTTAACATTTTGTGACGTTTAAAAAAATTTTTGGTTTTATTTTTGCTTGATTATTTCGTTATATTTTATTTAATGTTTAAAAATGTCTCATAATCATAAGGCAGCAATGAATAGCATTCGAAAATTGATCATTTTTTATCATATGGAGGGAAATTCGATTCGGGATATCGCTAAATTAGTAAACTTATCTCATTCTACCGTGCAGTATATGATAAAATGCTTTAAGGAAGAAAATCGGATCCAAAGTAAAGTAAGTAAAGATTGTTCTCCAAAGAGGACTCGACGTGAATCAATGTGATCAGAGATTTATAGTTAGAAAATCTGTGAAAAATCCATGTTTGAATGTCGTAACGATTTCTACAGAATTTACTGAAAAATTTTCTCCTTCAGTTTCACTTAAAACTGTTCGATGAGTACTCAGCTCAGCTGTATTACACGAGCACTCTGCTCAAAGAAATATTTTTGGAGGGCCAAAAAATAGAAAGCTTAGGCCTTTTTTTCTCAAAATCAATGCTAAATAAGGTCAAAATATGTTGGAATCATATCATATTTGCTGTTGACAGCAAAATTTAACATTTTTGGTTCCGAAGTGCGTATAATTGCACGGAGGAAAAAATGAGGAACTTAATCTCACGACCGTGGTTGGAACAGTAAAGCATGGCGGTGGAGGTGCTTTTGTGTGAGGGTGCATGGCAGCATCAGGATTAAATAATTTAGTATTTATTGATGGCATAATGAACTATGTTCTTTATGTAAATATTTTAAAAGATAATTTAAAATTATCCGCCCAAACTTTTGGGTCTGGAAACAACTTTTTCTTTTATCAGGATAACAATCCTAAGTACACTGCCCTCAACATTCGTCTTTTGGGTGTTTGTAATTGTTCTCAAGTTCTGAAAACACCTCAGTCAGCAGATTTAGACACAGCACAACACATTTGGAAAGAATTAGAGATTAAATACAACAGAAAAAAACGAACTAAAACAGTAATGATGGAAGAATGGAGGAACATTGAGACAGATATTACAAAAAACCTGTGAACTCTATGTCCAGACGTTTGAAATCTGTTATAGATACTGCAGGATATACTACAAAACAATAAATTACAGAAATACTACAATATTTACTAATATGTTCAGATTTGCGAAGACTTTTGTGAGGTAACTTTTCTGTTACATTTTTTTATTGATTTTCCAAAAAAAAAAAAAAAAAAAAAAAAAAACGTTTTAATGCTGATAAAATAATTAATGTAATTTTGCTAAGAGAAATTTATAGATTTATTAAAAATTTTCATTCCAAAATATTAATTGTTATTAATGAATAAAGCACTGTTTATCTGAAACTCGTACGTGTACGAACACTTTTGGGAGCCACTGTATTTGGAACATTTTTTACACTTGAAGCCAAACTTTTGATGTTTTTTTCCTTTCTTTTTGACGATATAACTTATCGTAGCTTTAGATATTGAAAAATTATGCCTTTCACAGCTTGTTATAATAACTAGATAGGAATAATCTTCTTAAATCTGCATAGGTTGCTTTTTTAAAAGCGCCATTTTCAAGAAACTAAAGCTGCCAAATAGCACACGATAATTTATACTTTCAAAAATATGGCTGCAGTTTAAAAAAAAATTCCAAGCAGATGATTTTTCTTATAGCAAAGAAAAATCTTCTAAAAAATGGGCGAATAGCCCCTGTATTTTGATTTTTACGAAAGAACGCTTCATGATAACGTTTTCATTAATATCAGTTATATATAGCATTTTGTATTACATTGTACGAAATCATTCAAAATATTTATTTGGAAGTTTAAAAGCCTTTTTAATACATCGAATTAATCAAATGTAAATTATTGTACTTAGAATATACACAACATCCGTCTGGAAAGACTGATAAAAATACAAATTTTCACGCCTAGGAAACAGAGTTATTCTTTCCTAATCCTTAACGTTGTTGCCATCATTATCGAAATCCCACTCAATGTCTCCATCATTAATCAGGCTTTGAGTAAGTCACTAAAAGTAGATTCGAAGCATAAAAGAATGAATGATCGGGAAAGAAATATGTTAATGATGTTTGCTCATAGTTTTAGCGTGACATGATTATCGACAAACTTTGTGTAAGACATTACACGGTGAAATTATACCTGATAGAACGACATCGTGTTGACGCTGGAACAAATTAGAAATAGTATGATCAATAGTTTCGCTATCTCCTGACAAATTCGTCTCGTAAAAACCATTTAAACCCACGCGAAGAATTAAGAGATGACAAATAAAGTATTTTGTCGTGCTTGCTTAATTGCTTGGCGTCAGACGATTAAGTATGCTTAAATATAATAGAATGATTAATATGCCTGGATTATTTCTGATGTAGATCAAATGCTTAACTGTCACAAATATTTGCATTATATATATAAAAGACAAATAGCTAATGCTTTTGCTGTACATTTTAACTGTCAGTTTAAAAGAATCCGTAAGGATTTCAATGATGCCAGACTCTAAATTAAGTTAATTGGATACGGCAAGGCACACGAGAACTATCTGCCTAAAGGGAAGGATGCTTTCCTGAAGGACTTAAGGAAAACTCGCATTCACATTATCTATGGGAAAGTCCATGAAAACACTCATAAAGCGTAACATTCTCCAGAATTTGAGCTCGGCTCGAACTAGCGATCTTAAACACTCAGGCGTTTGTAGGCCTCCAGACTTCTGCAGGTAATATTAAATTAGGAAACTTTGAATATCGATAGTGTTTCAACCAGGTTATAGCTAGCTTACGACGAAAAAAATCAGGCAAAATGCGTCCTTTAAAAAAATGACATCATCAAAATGTTAAGTTTGATTTTTGCAGCATAGAATATATTCATTTATCCAGCGATATATACTATAAGCGATATTTCTATAAAACAATCCAGCGATTATTATCCAGCGATATTCACTATAAAACTTAACATTATAAAAACGTTTATATCAGCAAATAAAAACAAAAGAAAATGTAAAGTAAAAAGTGCATAGTATTAACAAACTTTACCTTGTAAAACGTTACGTTTGATTTCGTTTATTTGATTATGAAAAAGCACTCGAGGGCTATCTGTCTAAAGGGAGGGATGCCCTCACGGAGGACTTTCTAAAGAAAACTGGCTCGTATACACGTTTACAGATGAAGAAAACCACGAAAACACCCATGCAGCCAGCCTGTTTGCGGGATTCGAATCTCGGACTGAACTACCTGTGTTCAGCGACTTTATCCTCGGCCGCTGGTGGTCTTTGTAAAACATCACGTTCTGTGAAACATTGTTCTTCCAACAAAATATGTTTAAGTGTTAATTTCACTCAACATTGTGTATATATAGAGTGTAACAGAATTGATGATCTCAAATTTTGGGGGAGATAGGGCGTAGCAAAAATAACAATTTTCGAAACACAAAGCATAATGAAATGTGAAATGTGAGCACGGAAACGCCAAAAAGTCAATATGTGTCTTATGAACGAGATCCGTGGTACTTAACATAGTTGGCGTTTTTTCTGTAAACGCAATATCGGTAGAAGCCCCAACTCGATTTTTAATTTGGATCATTTTCTGCACCAACAGTTTTTTTGTGGCACATAAATGACAATTTCTTGACAGAACAAGTACCATTAAGGTTGCTGGTCGATAAGTACATGATGTACACCCACTATTTGTATTCTTGCTGTAATATTTAATAAATTATGTGAGATGTTCAGAACTTTACTGTTGAAAACGTTTTGTATCAAATGATTTTGTTCATCCTTAATAAGGCCTTCGTGGCTTGGTCATCCGTGACTCAGGAGACTTATAATCAAATGCAAGTCATTTACAAGCATACTTATAAGTATATTTATCAATTTTAAGTATATTTAAGGTAAGCAAGGCTAAGTAAAGCTAAGGTGTTCGTTAGTTAGAAGTATCAGATGCATTTACAGTTTAAAATTTTTTAAATTTAAAATGGGTAAACCAAAATGTAATCTCATCATCATTCGAGAAGCCCTTGAAATTTGTCGCATCAAGAGCGCTGAATATTCATTCATTTGAATTCATGATGCACAAAGAGAAGCATATTTTTGTAACACAGTAACGAGATTTCGAACCTTATTCAAGCAGCATAAACGTCAATAACACAGGCACAGAGCAAAAGTAGGTTAAACCTAACTGAAACGTTTTTTTCAGGCTAACAAATGAAAATAAGTTAAAAGGAGATGAAACTAAATGGAATGCATTGTTCAAATTAAAGACTGAAATTAACAAAACTTGAAATTCTTTCAAACCCATACAGTAGAATTAGTGAGGGAAACGTTGCTTGTAAGAGTTTTAAATTATTTATCAAAATCCTGCAGCAAAAATTATTGCAGAAGTAACTTGCTGTTAAAAAATACCTGCCTTATCATATGATGTTATTTATTTATTATTATTGCTTGTTTTGGATTATGGTGACGCACACGAGTGTATCCGTCAAGAGGAAAGTAATCTTCGTACAGAACTTTTTAAAGCACGCATGGTGAAACCTCCCATGTAACTAGTCCCTTTGCCAGAAATTTAACCGATTCGAATTACCAGTGTTCATTTGGTGACTATTGGAGCCTAGTTATCACATCTGCGAGCTCGGACTCAACATCAACTTGAGGCCGAATAGGACCGGCTGGCCCATTCATCGATATGTGATTGCTCCATTCCTGTAGTGATATAAAGCGGAGTGCCTTCCTTTCCTTTATCTCCTGGTTTATTGACTATGTTTTATGTGTTACTAGCTTGAGAGATTTTGTGAAATGTAAATTTATGAAGTATTTTCTGCTCAAACCTAGCGTTTAATTTTGCATAGCTATTTATTATATATAAGTGTAATCACTATGGTAGCTTTCTGATAGAAATGTTATCAACGTAAATCTCATTCTTGCAAACATACTGCACAACTAATTCTGATAGAAGAAAAGCATTCGCCACTAAGATCTAAGCATAAGCACAATCGCTTTCCGTAACATTTAGGCCAAAAATTTCATAACAATGTGAGTTGAAGGTAGCGCACAGGAGAATATATCTAGCCGTCCAAAAACAGTTCCTTTTTTGGGGGGAAGGGGTCAATAAATTTTGACTCCTTACGTGATCGTTTACAGCATACTGCTCATGATGATCTTCCAATAGACCTCTACCTATATAAACATGGATATAGGTAGATTAGGCAAATATGTATCTGAATGCAATAATGGTCCACTCTCTTTGGTTTTCCATGGCTAATGACGAGACGATTAAGTCGTTAAGATGGATTCAATCATACCCCAGCGAATGCAACTGGCAGTTGCCCAACCATTGAGCAAAGCAAAATATTCTTAGATTGCCTTACAAATTGCATGGAATGGTTCTGCATTTATATTTGTTATCCTACGACATGTTGTGTATCATACATGCAACGTTAGAGCCATCAAACAGAAACTTTATGGTTGTTCATAAAGAAATCAATGTCAGGTTGGGGTTAGTTAATGAAATCACTCTCTAGCGTTATTTGGTTTGAAGGAATATCTTTATGGTAATTGGATCTATAGAGTGGAAAATGTGATGTTCTAATATGTTAAAGAAATCGTCTGTATTTCATTAAAATAAATGAAGGAAAAATTTGGAACTAAGTGCGTTTGAAATTCTAAACAAATGAGACGAGAACAGAGTGGTTATCTTCCGTGTAGCAACTCTATTAATATTCAGGCGAAAGTCAAATGGGTTTTCTATTGGGTACTTCTTTATTTAATCAACGCGTTAACAGCAGTGATTGTACGTTTTGACCTTTACATGTACTTTGCAAATGGTGACATTGATTGTATCCTAGTGCACATAATGTAATTAAATTCTCTGCGGATTTATTGTTGTTATTCCAGCCTTTTTCTCATGCCTTGACAGCACAGGTAATAAGGTGCCGCATTCGACTACCGTCGGTCGCAGCTAAACACGAGCTCTTCAGGTTAATTAGCCTCATGCGTCATCGCTTAACGCAGCCCTACCCCTTTTGATTAGTGCAGTTTAGAATCAATATGCACTCAACGTCTCGAAAGAAGAAGAAGAAAGTGTATGTCTTTAAGAATGCATTGCTGAAAATCTTTTAAACATCTAATCGCGTCAAGCTTGCTTTAATGGATTGCATACTTCTAGATATACACCGTGTCCACAAGAGATCTTATGCGGCCATTATTTTTGCAACTCTTCGTCGTAGATATATACTTCAAGTTACAAAAATGTTTTAACTAATTTTTAAATATTAATGGCTCAGAATTTTTAAATTTAAAAGCATCATCAATTTTGGAAAAATCACGAAATCTAACTTTTTATGCATTCCTTTAGTTTCTATACTTTAATTTATGAAACATTTATATTCATTTAAAAAAGAAACACAAAATATTCACTCAGGATGGCATAAAAATTCGCCAACATATTTAATATTAGTGTCTGAGATCATATTCAGAAGTCGCTCGCAAATTGAATACGTTTGCATTTGCACGCATTTAAAATTGAAATATCAAATTGGAAAAAATTTCTGATATTAACAGATAAAGTAAAGAGTATTTTTACTAATTGCTCTGCAGACTCTCGTAAAAAGTATTCAGCAATATATTTTTTTCTTAAAAAAAAATCTTATTCAGATCATCGTATAGAATCCGTACTTTGGGAGCCTCACTGTGTGTGTGAAACCCCCGAATGCTGGCCGTTTAGCCAAGGCTCCATCAAAGGAGAACGAGCTGGATATATGTTTCATTTCGTGATTTTCTCTGTTGTGTGGCTTTGCGACTTATCTCAATTGTCTGACAGTAACATCAGAACAAGCTCACGAAATTCATCGTGGCAAAGGGTGCAAGATTGCGCCTGTTGTTGGCAAGAGCCTCGACGACCATACAAGTGACAGTATGGCTTTGCTTAAATCCGCTCCAGTTTTCAAGGAGAGCACCGCGGTGTCTCCCACCCCTCTTCACCTACCATTAACCTCTCGAGAGGACTTTCGGCATATTTAAAAAGCCAGCCCTCATGCGGCACAGACACTATGCATTTACAAAAATGCATGCCTCCTCCGAGACTCGAACCACAGCCCTTCGGTACGGCAGTCAACTTCGCTAACCATTATCCGGGTTGGGCGACATGGTTTTCTCTCATGTGTAAAAGAATACGGACCAGTAATCCGTAGAATGTCCTGCATGAAAGTATTATTCCCTTAGGCAGATAGCCCTCGTGTACTTTGCAGTATTCAAATAACCTAAGCTAACTTAGTGCTAATGCGTACTGGGAAACAGGACTTCAGAACCGACACATGATCAGTTCATAAAATTATCTAATTATGACTAACTTATTAAATATCTAAAATGATCTATCTTATTTTGTATGACTGTTAGATTATGATCCCTTATTAAGACTAAATAATTAATTTGCAAGTGAGTATTATTAGCACATATTTAGCATTTAATACTTGAAAAATACTTGTATGAAAATGGTTTCTTCGTACCAAATGTAAGAAATTAAAAATGAAAGAATGTTACATTCTAGAAAATCACAAAAGAATTGAATGGCATTAAATGCCCCCTCCCCCAAAAAAATCAACTGCAAATTAATCTAATTCGTTTTTTACAGATCTTTTAAGGGAAACCGAAAAAGATGCAAAGATTGATGACTGTGTGTAAAAAATGAGTATAAACTGGCCCTAAATATAACTATAGCTATTGTACGAACGTATAAAAAGTCAGATTTTTCTAATTTCTACAAAAAGGATTTTTTAAGTTTAAAAATGACGAAACATAAATATTTGCATTATTTAAAATATTTTTGTAGTAAGAAGTATATGTCTATGGCCAATGGTTGCGAAAATAAGATCGCGTAATGACACCTGGGTATGTGGTGTGTATAGAAACCATTTTGATAAAACTGGATATATATGTATTTGGAAGAAAAAATGCCAGTGTAGAATTTAAAATCTATATCAATCTAAGGTTGCTTTATTGCTTGATTTTTAAATGTTGTGTATTTCAAAAACACTTAAAATGTGTGTATTATAATAAAATGTATATATAATATAAAACGTATGTATTATATTATTTTGCTAACGTAAAACATTCATAAGTGTATTGCAAATGTTTTTGATTGGTAACCTTAATACAGCATCAACAATGTTTTGCATTATGTAAAAGCTATTGATATAGGCACGGGCAGACAAACAATTCATCCTTCAGACAATGGATTCAGATTTAGTTATCAATAAATTCATTCTGGTGTTACGAGTGTTGCTTTCTCTTTCTTGACATATTTTAGTAATTTTCTTTTCTCTGCATCCTTTATCGTAAAAACAACTATGCAATACAAGTTTTTGTTCGGTTTTGTTTATTATGGCCAAGCACACTAGGGTTACCTGCCTAAGAGGAGGGATGTCTTCGTGAAGGCTTTCTAAGGGAAGTGGCGGGTGTGCATGTTACACATGGAGAAAACCACGAAACCACACATGCAGCCAGTCCGCTCACCTGAATTCGAACCCAGGTCGGAAATCCCAGTGTTCAGCGATTTTATCGCTGCGCCGCTGGTGAGCCCGCAATACACGTGACGTATAAAACATTATTTCAGTCGTCTGTTAAGGTCAACAATGTGCTGCTAGCGATCAATACTTCTCAGTTAAACTCCGGAATTTCGAAAAGCGGCAAAACAGTGCATTAAGACAGTTCCATCGTTGCGCTTACCTAATAAATCTTGCTATCTTGTACTGAAAGTTTACAGTTAAGAATACTTTTCATAGGAAGTTCCCACCAGCAGCTGAGCATATAAGACCTTTAAGCACTTGTAGTTTAATCGGGGTTCCAATTCCAACGAAAGGGATGGCTGCATATACGTTTTCATGCAATTCCTCGTGTATAACCGGAATACAAACCGATTTCCCTCAACAAATCTCCACAACGGCGTCCTATCCTAGCAGATAGTCCTAATGTAGTTTGCACAATCGAAATTTAATTCTCGTAGGAAGTACTAGGTAAAAGTTGTTAAATATTTAAATTTGAATGAGATTTCCATCATTTATTCCGATACAGAATAGATACAAACATTCATGACAACTTCTAATAACAGTTTACCTGCGTTTAGCACTTTCCTATGTGATTCCTCAATGTATTTAGTTTAAAGTAAGCAGTCAACTACTAAATTTTAGCTACAAAACTCGATATCAAATTATGTCACGCAACTTTCGTACCCACGTTACAAATTCAACTTTGTTGTCGTTTGGATACCCAGTGAAGTTCATATATCACATTTTACGACGGGCGAGCCCACATTGATTCGTGACACTGTGCTTCACAAAAAACTTGCAGAAATATCTGTGGGATTTTTCTCCCCATTTCGCAATGTATTTTATCTTTATTTCTCGGTTAATTATCAGACTGCACAGAAGTTGTTTATACTAGATTCAGTTCGTGAACTAGGAAATTGAATGGGAGGGATTCGAACGGCTGCGTCTAGTAGATTTCCTTTTTTTAGGCGACAGTGTGCATGAAGGCTTTCAAAGTAGTCATAGTAGTGTTCTCTTCTGCCATCTTTTTTCCTTTTGTATACAATTATTCTTTGCATTTGGTTAAAGGCAAAATGTTTCCAGAACCTATTACTTGAGACTCACATCATCAAATCTGCCTTAAGAAAGTATTTAATGAGGTAAAGGTGTGACATGCTGGAGTGTTTATTTATATGATGTGGGCTGGATTGTTTTAAAAGTTCTATGTATGATAAGTTGGTACATTTGCATTATAGAGAAAGATATTTATCGCATCCATGATTAATCACTACAGCTGATCGCTGTCTACATACCAATCCTACTTAACACCTCTCACAGAAAACACAATCATTCCACTCAAGAATTGTTTCGAGCATACAACAATATACGTCAACGTTTTTATAATTTTGGGTTGAATTACTTTGACAAGTTTTCCTTGAGTTGTTAAGACAGCATTTAAATTCTTGAATTAACATTACAATATTGATAATTGTTCTTTCTTCTCTACGAGTCACCCTTTCGTGGGTGGCCATTTCTTGGTGCATTTACACTTTGTGTACCATATTACCAGATGATTTGAAATTTTTTATCACATTCCTTAATAGTATCTACTCTTATTCACTATTTCACTAGTTTCTTTCAGTGATTTATTCCGATTGCATAAATCGAGGATTATTTTTCTTTCTTAAATCGCAGTTTCCACACGGTTACTCGTCATTTCAATATTTCAACGAGCTACGCAGAAATAGTAGCGAAAATTATTACCTGTGTTTTGTAACTCTGACTGGTATGTACAGAATGCCACAATACAACTTACTTTGCGTAAAACTCAACATTGTGCTTTCACTTTTGTCCTTTATTTTCACGGGTTAAGAAGTTCTGTTTATTTTTGTAAGTTTATCGATCTGAATTTTAATTTAACATTTGTAGTTATCTTTATAATATTCTAAAGATTATATAAATACTATATGTTTTGATAAAAACTATGACTTTTATAATTCCCTCCCCCCCAATTCTTTGAAAAAATATAAAGTGTGCCCTCACTTATGTCCATCACTATATGTGAATGCATGTGAAGCCACCGGAATAAAGACAAAAACTCATTTCAACAGATTTTTATAGCCGACTTTGTTATCTTAGTCCTTAAATTAAATGTGTCGTTCTTACCGTTTATTCTTGCTTTTAGAGTAAGAATTCTCCGTAAAAAGCTTTAAAGCGTGTCATTCCATTTTAGTCTTTTGTTTATAGAAATAACTAACCTAAAAGACATACTTCTTATAGTTAGAAACATTTTACCGCCATGTTGTCCTGTAACAAAAAATATCCCTTAATTGAGTATGTCGAATTATGATAACATTAGAAGCTAAAGAATATGCAGGAGTTTTCTAAATCAGTGCAACTTAATTCCAACGAATTATTTTATAAGTGGACTTTCTGACGTAACCTCAAAAAAGACCTTAACTGTCGTAAGAATGCAGTCTTTCAGAAGCATGATAGGAAAATAATGGGCACTGAACGATAATCCTTTGCGTACCAAAGAGCTTATTACAAAGCTTCCTTAGTCTTTTTGACCTCACCTCGACACTAAAGCAGTTAAGTGCAAGGCTTTATTGCTCGCTAGCCAGTTTGTTGATTTTCTTTTATTGCCCATTTATCACTTGTTACCTCACGCGGTAAATACCAGGCGCCTTGCAACTGTTGCAACAACAGCAAATCGGGAACTCGCGGTTTGCTTCGGTGATGGATTAGATTCGGAAAAAGAGGAAAAGGCCACAGAATTTTTTCCCAAGCTAAGGCGCGGACGGGAGTGTTCTGCGTTTTGCTACACCATCTTGTCTGATGATAAATAGAATATGGTAATTTTGATAGTTTTTTCTTCAGTTATGACGGAAGATAATTCGTTCTTTTCTGGTTCACACGTTTCAAAACGAAAGCTGCATGTTAAAAAGATTTGTTTGTTTATGTTTTGGAGAAGGTGTTTCGTTCCTTCTGTTATTCCCTTACTTCATGCATTAAAGAAGAGAATTTTTAGTTGAAGCACATTACACCACCTAATGAATATAAAAAGAGAATTCAGGAATACCAATGTTACACTGGGAAATACCAGGCGCATATTAATCAAATGTAAACATCTTCGGAACATGCAATATACAGTAGCCTAACTGAATATATTTTAAGATATATAAATATTTATTAACACCTGAAAAATGTCAAATTAATCTTCAGCAGTCTGCATAATAAATGCTGACTGGTATGATTTTTGCTTCGCAAGTCTGGGGAAGTTTGATTGGCAGAAAAATAGTCCCACACAAATCAAATGTAAACCATCCAAGAATGTTGTGATTTTCATTAAACAGTTGATCTGAAGCTTATAAATGAAATGTGACAAGATAATGAATGAAATGAAACTTTAGTTTGAATTGATATCTGTTTCCGAATTAATCGGATTTAACCGCGTTGTTATTAGATAACGCTGGGACAGATGTCATAATGTTAAGTAAATTCTTGCAACAAATATGAAATATACATCAAGATTCCTATTTATATTTTTTAATAAATTTTTTAAATGGCATATAGAAGTATAATCTTTTATGAATTCAAAATGTTTGTTTTAATTAATAAAATGTAATTTCTTACGCATGTGTGCTAATATTCCTTGTGACTAACCACTTTAAATAATTTACTTATATATGATCTTTCAATGTAGGCAATGAATATGGAATTTTTGATTTGGAATTGCTTTCATATTTGTAAATTGCTTTTTTTGTTATTTTGTAAATCGTTTTTCAGACGAATAATAACAAATCTTTGTTTTTATGTTTGTAAAGAAACTCAAGAATAATCTATTTCATTTTAGTTAATGTAATCAAGCTGTGTGTATTTAAATCTTCGGAATTTTTTGCATATCTTAATGTTGATATTCCATGCTAAAGTTTTCAGGATCTATTAATAAATGAAAATTTATAACATTTCCTCTAATGTAATCTTTTTTTAATGGCTAAATTCGCGTCTTCTTTTGTTTCGAGAATGAGGATAGAAAAATACTTTCTTAAAAGGCAATGGATCTATTTCGCTTTCTTTGTTCAGTACTGGTACGGAAACATGCGAAGGCTGTCTGCTGAGCAAAGGATGCCTTCGTGGATACGTTTTTGAGGAAAACATGCTCATGCTTATGTGACACATAGAAAAAAACCACAAAACACGTATGTAGCCAGTCCGTTAACAACTGGGCTTCGAGTTTGATTCGAACTATCAGTGTTTAGCCGTCTTATCCACTCAACCAAATGTGGGTAGTAGTGCTGGCGTATAAATTAAGTTAGCAATTATTAATCAGATGCGGATATTTAAAATCTGTTACGATTGCAACAATGAAAAATAAAAGCAGAAACCTTGACTGAGAGAAATAGTTTACATGCAAATGTATAGCTGCCAAGAGTACACGAAATTATGTACTATAAATTTTACTTCTCTGCATACAGTAGTAGACATTTTGATTCGTAAAATTATAATAAAGGTCTTCTTAATGGAAGGGAAAATGCAATGCGAAAGATTAGTCCTACCTATGTTATGCCATCGACCCTGCGTTGTTAGACGAATATTATCATTTCACATTTGGTTTCATTGGTAGTTCCGACCTGAGGTCGAATTTAGGCGAATGGGCTGGCTGCATGGGTGTTTCAGTGGTTTACTCCATGTCTAACGTACATACAAACCAGTTTCCCGTAGAAAGTCCTCTACGAAGGCATTGTCGGAATAAACTAAGCCAAACCAAACCCATTTGACTTGTGCTGTTCCACTGAGGATAAAACTTAACAGTAACTATCTGGCTAGGAAACGGCATTCGCATCTTCTAACTAGTTTCTTTAAAAGAATCTGTTAGAATTATACTCACGTGTCTTTTTCATGTGCGTGGGCTTTTGTGTCTGTATGTATACGTAATAGATTTAAAGATGGCTATTATTTTGTAGGCTTGGCATAACAATGGATGATAGACATCAGAAGCGAGCGGCGACGTGTTACTTTGATGCAGGCAAGGGCAGTTCTCTAATATGGAAGTTCTTAAACTAAACTCGGCGGCACAAACACTCCTTAGAAAGCCATGGCCCGCAGTGCCCTGTTATCTGCTTTCTAGATCGTGGGCTCCGGGGTGCATGTGCATCTTTGCTTGGACAAGTGATCAGCCTGTCGCAGGACCCCTGGTGTTTAGTCCCCAAGCGAACTTGGTACTGATTTTATCGACCTCCTCAAGGAATAAAAAGCCGAGTCAACCTTGCCCAGCCCTAGGATTGAACTCCGGACCTGTGATTGCTGCTGCGCGACGCGCTAGCCCCTGTACCACCGGACCATGGAAGCTCTTAGTTTAGAGAAAAGCTTTGGTTTGGAAATTTTCAGTTCCGAGTTAGCTAAGTCGTGATCGTTATGTAAAGAATAGAAAGACGCAATATTCAAGTTAAAGTGAAGAATAAAAGGGACTATTGCCACTTAAAATTAGAAATTTTCTTTATATATTTGGTCTTGCATATACATATGATCTATTATTAACGATCTTCTGTAATTAAGATAAAAGATGGTAGTGTATAAATCAATTCAATCGATGAAAGCGTAGTAAATGATTCTTGCTTTGTGTATCTACATCAAATACAGCTAAAACTATCATCATCGTATCTTAAGCTTGTAATAAAATAGGCATTCGAGTGACCTTTCTTTTGAATCTATTTTACAGTTTCGGTTCCAAATATATTTAATAATTTATATTCTGTACTTACGCATTTCAATTACTAGGCAGCTGACTTACTTTTTTATTGAAACCTTGGAAAATAAAAACTTATGAAATTAATTTTTCCTTTTTCCATATTGTTTAATGGCAGAAAAACACGGTGACTTGAGAGGGAATTGGATTTATTATTATGTTAAACTGCAATTATATTTAATTGTTAGCTGTTATTACAATTGTATTATGATTATTATGTCCTTTCGAAAAGAAATTTTTATTAGTTAAAAACAGAAGCTTCTAAAACGTGTCTTCCTTTCTTTTTTCCCTTAGGTTAGGTTAGGTTATTCAATTATGGCAAAGCACGCGAGGGCTATCTGCCTAAGGGGAGGGATGCCTTCATGGAGGACTTTCTAAGGGAAACTGGCTTGTATACACGTTACACGTGAGGAAAGCCACGAAAACGCCCATGCAGCCAGCCTGTTCGCGGGATTCGAACCTCGGACCGAATTACCAGTGTTCAGCGTCTTTACTGCTCGGCCGCTGATGGGCCCTTTTTTTTCCTTAGTAAAACGGGTAAGAGAATGATAGGTTTGGATTATTTAATTTAATTACGGGAAATCATTCGAGGGCTATCTCCTTCAGGGAAGAGATGCTTTCGTGGAAGACTTTCCAACAGAAGTTGGATCATATACATATTGCACATGTGGAAAATTATGGAAAGGCCCTTGCAGCCAGCCCCTTCGCCGGGATTTGAGCCCGGAACGAACTAGCAATATTCAGCGATTTTACCGCTCGGCCGCCGGTGGACCCTAAGAGAATGATAATTCTTATATAATAGGGATACAGAAAATTGGAAAATGATTCAAATTAGGGAACTGTACTTTGATTTCCGCTGATTGTGCATGGCATTAACGCCATTATAAAAGCAAAAAATTATTAGTCAGAGATAATTGTACTATATGGAATTAAGCTACTTCCCAGCCAGCATGCCTTCAAAAATATGATATAAATTTGAGAATATAAGGATTTTATATTTTTTTCGCATAATATATACCATAATTATACGAATCAAAAAGATTGAAAATATTGTCAATCTTTCACCATATTTTTCACATATTACTTTTGTGAAAATTATACGAATCCAAGAAACTTGGCGTGGGGGGGGAAATCTTGGATTCATGGTACTTTTCATTCATTCCTTTTTCCAACATTATAGGAAGTCTAAAAAGATTAAAAACAGTTATGATCTTAAAATACTTAGTGATTTTTTGGCATTTTATTTAAATTAAATTCCCTTTCTTTTTCCGCGAATGAAAAAGGAAGAGTATGCAGAGTATTTTTCAGCAGCATTGTGAAATTATACTCTTATTATTCATACATTTTTATCACTTGTATTTTTAAAATCTTTCTCTGTAGAAAAAGACAGCACATAATTTAAAAGAATATATATGACAAAAAAGTTTAATTCTGGTATGATTCCAACAACAGAATTACGGTGTATGTTTCAACGATTTTCAGTATGGCAGAAATTTATACAATGCTTTCGATATTTTTAATATGAAGGCAATTTTATACAGATTTTTTAATGTGAAATATGCATTTTAATTTATTTCAATTTATTTTAATTTACAACGCGTCAATTGCGATGAAAGTTTAATTATTCCCGTGAAATCAAACAATGCTCATTTTGTGTTATTCAAACAGTCTTACGATCTATTCTTGTGGCTTGAATAAGACTCGAGAACATTAAATCTGACACCACTGTAACATCGGAAAGTTTTGAAATTTGTTCATGGTTGCAAATTCAGTTTTTATTCTATTTAACTTCTCTTAACATTGACCTGGCTTATCATGAGTTAGGTCATTCTGTATCAGATATGGAGCAATGATTTTATTCCTTCAACTAAAAATACAAAAGCTAGGTAGCCTATTATTTGATTTTTGTTAAGTGATTGGATACTTTATCGGAGTTTTATCTCACCTCAAGTCAGGGAGCGTTAAATCTTAAGAATTATGTTTTTTATGACGGATGTGGTTTCATGTTTGCTTATTAGAGATAATTTTGAAAAGTGATTGCAGTTCCGTATCTCTTAGAGCCTTCCCCTCTTGCAGAATCATCACCTCCATCGTAGATTCAGCTAGAACCGTTAATCTAGTGAATGATTCATAGCTAAAAATACTATTTGTAAAGGAAAAGAGAGTATTTTCTTCTTGAAACGACAGCTATCGTTAAATTTGAAACACTGTCCAACTGGAAACGCAAGGAGCAAGAAGAGGTAAACTGTGGAAAAATAAAGAAAAAAAAGGACAGTTCTATATCTCTCGCTGTACTGGGCCGATTGACGAAAATCAAATTGCGCTTTCCATGTCTCGAAAGCGCGACGTAGAATATATATTAAATTTATATATAGCGTTGTTCTAATATAGGTGTTTTGAAACAAAATCAGACTTTTTCTGAAATGAAATGACTTTTTTTCCAAATTTTGATTCTACGACTCAAATTATGCCTAAATATTAAATTTTCTAAAATTTGGTGCGAAATTTACGAAGAAATTAAAAAATTTATCTTGGCATATTTTTTTTCGGTTTGCGCCAAGAATAATTCACTATGAGCTCTTGAAGAACTGAGAATAATTTTGGTTTCTTTCAAAAGTTTTCATGACCTTTTCCATATCAATTTACGTTTTATTAATTATTTATTTTTCTTTTTAGTTGGATTTTAAGTTTTACATGACTCGGTTTTCTTTTATAAAGGATTGTTTAGTTAGATTAAAACATTACAATTTAAACATGTCGTAAGATAAGCATTTTGAAGAGAGGTGGACATTTTTATTATTATGAGTACCTGTTCAACTTGTTTCGGAATTCAACCATTGCAACCGTCAGTCAGTTAAGTGTAATATGAAACATGCTTTAGGGTTTCGTCGCCAGTGTTTTTTCTTCTTAAGGTAAACTACAATATTCTTTTTGAAATTGCTAATAATGGACGTAATAAATACTTCATCCACGCAGTGTTTAAAGAATATAGCAGGCAGAAACAAAAGCTTTCAACATCTTTGATATACTAATACCACTTTTTCAATGTCTTAACGATCATAACCAAGAAGACTAAACACCTGAATTTACCACTTCCGTCAACGCCTCTGTCCATTTGCGTAAAGGAAAAGAATATATTAAAAAAATGAAGAGTCAACATCATGCATTTCTAATGTATGGTAGTATGGTAGACTATTAGCTATTATTAAGTGAACTGAAAAAAGTCTTTTCTATCTCAGTTCGTCCTGCATTATCACTTTAAATGCTATTTCTTACATCGCTGCTTCTTGAGAATTGAATGCGCTTGCTAAGCGAAATTTTTTAGTTCAAGTCTAATAAAAATGCATATTTTTACTAATTCTGAACTAGTTTTATAATTTTCATGATCGCATCCGCGTATTTAAAGTGTTAAATAAGTATTTAAATTTCAGAAAAATATCTAGTTTTGCATAATTCATTTGAAGTCGACTAAATAACGCCTATAAGAACACATGCTCATTATAACGCAAAGATACACTTGCGGTTAGTTTCACCGTGTATGCATTTTAAACTTTTTTTTTTTTACCTATTTTGCTATTTTAAAAACATCGTAAGGCAATAAAAAATTTAAATTAACAAACAAAGATTATTAAACATGACGGATAATAAATGTATTACAACTTTGAAACTTTTGCAAAAGCAGAAAACGTGTTGTTACCAAATATTGACATATTATATACTCGTGTAATGTAAAGTTTACAAATTCCCTCAATAGCTCAACCAGTGTTGCCAAAATTAGGACGTAAAAATGCCTATCGGTCAAACTGACCGATGTGTGCTTACAAGTGTTAAAATTTATCAGTTTAAATTCAACAGTGTGCGGGAGAGAGAGGGAATTCATAATTTTTATTTTTGTCATAAATGTTATCTTAATTTTCATCCAAAGCTTTGATAAGTTTGCTTATAATTCCGCCATTCGGTTCCGTTTGCCGTTCTCGCCGCGTCTAGCTTGCAAAAGTGCAAGCTGTATACCGGCTATCTTCAGCTGGTTGTTTCATATAGCGATGCAGGGATGTAAGTGCCTGAGTGAGTCCTGGAGACAGCTGCGAGTTGGAGAAGGGTGCAAAGAAGTGAAGTGAAGCGAAGTCCATTTGGTTTGCATAAAATGAGTGATGAGGATGAAGTCAAAATCATGCTGTATACACAGATTCAGCTGAGATTTTGGACAGAGCAGGTGTAAAAGCCCATGTAAGCTTTATGTAGGAAAATCTTGGTTATCGCTGAGCATGAAAGCCGCAAATGATCGCAGATGCCTCTTAAAGAATCTCGTAGCTGAAAAGTTCAAAGTTTATGTTATATTCTTGTGCTTCCTGATAGAAGCGTTCATTGAGTTTTCTGAGAAACTTCGCCAACGGTTCGTTCTTAAGGTCGTCGTGAAAACATTTGTTACGCATATAGAATTGGGTATTTATAATGATGCGAAGGTATCTGCTTTGCACAACTTGAAGCTTTTAAAGATTCTTATCGGAGATAGTTGTCCATGCCGGTGAAGCGTAAGTTATGACTGGTCTGATAACGGAGAGGTAAATAAGTCCTTTCTTGTTCAGGTCCAGTGAAGAATATTTCCCAATAACTGGGTGTAAGCGTTTGATGATTTGAAATGCTTTGTCACGAACATTATTAACATGATGTGCCCAACTAAGGTGGTCATTAAATAAAACACCATGCCTGAGAAACCACCGGAACAATTTCGTTAAATAAACTAAGTTATTTTTTGATCGGAGCGTTTCTTTTACGTTTCCGAATGATCAAGAGCTATAACTTTGAGGCATTAATTTGGATTTTCCATTGTTATAATACCACGTTTTTTATACCGTCATATGTGACTATAACGCTAAATATTTTAGTAGTAATTAAAAGTTTTAAAATTGAAGTCTTTTTTTTCGGAGGAATGTAGCCAAAAATATTCATAAATCTTTGGAAAATGTCAAATTAGAAACAAGAATCGGACAACAGTTTGAAAGCACAGGTCGTAAACCAAGTTTTAAGTTATTAGTACCCGTTGTATATGAGGAAAAAAGTTATTTATCATTTTAAATCACTTTTTGTATAGAAGACTTCTTATTTAAAATGAATTGCCAGCACCCGAAGTTAGTGATGACTGTGTACATAAAGGACAAAGAATACTTCCACGGACGCTAGATAAAATAAGCTAGATAGTCTCTATAAAAAGAAGAGTTCTCTATCGTTTGTTAACAGATACAGTTCTTACATGCTAGCTATCTAGGGTTCCAAGCATTACCTTCGGAAGTGGAGCCTTCCCGGTATAAATTCTAAATGTGCACGAAATTCTTCTGATGTACTGGCACATTAGTGATCTTTATATCAGATTTTACATATCAATGAGGGTGATAGATGCATTTTGCGTTGTTTTGTTGACTGCGGTATGGTGAGTTTTAATGTTTTTTTCGTGAAGGCTAACAGACGCAAATTTGATAAATTGGGCGGTTTGCAGATGCCCTTTCTTAAAGCAGTAGTAAATATAGACCATATTTTCTTAAAAAAGTCGTACAAAATTTCTGTCTTGCATCTTTCTAAAGCAGGTAGCGTTCCTACCAAAATCCTTTTTACTAAAGAATATAGCAGGCAGAAACAAAAGCTGTCAACGTGTTTGATATACTAATACCACTTTTTCAACACAACACGAGTCTTAACGATCATATCCAAGAAGACTAAACATCTGAATTTACCACTTTTCTAAAAGTACATTATTAGTAAATTGTGTACTTTTATACTGGCCATACTGATAGTCTCCACTTGAACTAAATATTTATGTCTTGATAGTATGGTCTCTACTTGGACTGAATAGTTATGTCTTGATAGTATGGTTTCCACGTGGACTGAATAATTATGTCTTGATAGTGTGGTCTTCACTTGGACTGAATAGTTATGTCTTGATAGTGTGGTCTTCACTTGGACTGAATAGTTATGTCTTGATAGTCTGGTCTTTATTTGGACTGAATAGTTATGTTTTGATAGTATGGTATCCACTTGTACTGAATATTTATGTCTTGATAGTATGGTCTTTGGAGAACTGTACATTGAGAGATGTACAGTTAATTGACAAAAGAGTACTCACTGTCTTTGTCCATTGTATTGGCAATTGACTCTTTTGTCAATTATATTGTAACAAGCAATTGACCGTGAGTTTAAGCCTACTAACATTCACATAAAATTGCAAGACTTTATTGAAGGGCAAAAGGGAGATATACCTTCTTTCACCGTAAACAAACAATGTTTCTACATATTTGACTGAGAGCCGGGAAACCCAAAATCACCTAAAGGAAAACAGTCCTTTCAACGTTAATAATTAATAATTTAATCATGTAACGTTACGTTAATAATAACAACGTTAATAGTGTAACGTTTTAAATGTTTAATTATAAATATTCATATGCATATTTTGTATCTTGGTAGGAAAAAAAATATGTGATTGTTAAATGCATCAATCACATAAAAAATCGTTAATGCATTGACGGAAAAACGTTGTCCTCTTTTATATTTTAAAGTCTTTTATATTTTATGTTACTTATCGTTTTTAGACGAATGAGATACGATCATATGCTGTGCGTGAAAAAGAAGATGGACCGTTAAGACCGTGGCACATATTTTGGATCACTGTGAATACTTCTGAAATTTCAGAAAAGCATTTTTGTCATAAAATAGTAAAATAGTAGTGTATTTAATTATTTTACTATAAAAAGAAAAGCCCAAAATGGTTTTGAGATTTACGGAATCCATAATGTTCAAAAGGGGAAATAACAAGAATGATACTGGGAACGAAATGCGATTTAAACTGTCTTATCTCTCATCAGATCTTCTCAGCGGGAAATATTTTACAAAGTAAATCATTTAAACTGGAAAAATGTGAAAGAGTTCAAAGTGCATTACTTTTGAATTGGCCAATTCGTTACAGTTCACGAGGTACACAATTGTTGAATTCAATTATTCTTTTCTCTTCAAGTAACATTATTTCTATGAGGAAAAGGGCGAAACGTTTTCTTTTGAAGTAGAATGCGAATAGATTTCGTGGTGTAGCTTTCCTGATAAATGATTTTGGAAGTACTTATTTAATATACAGAGTGGCTTACGATTCTTTGGACACTTAAGTATTTTTAGCTTCAAGCAGAGCAACCAATTTATTTTCAGATATGAAATTGTTTTTGAACTTTTTTGTATTTTCTTCCCTGTGGAGCCCTGTCTGTTATCGTTATTGTATAGTCTGTACTTATAAATATACAATAGCTTAGATAAATCCTTGTGCTGAAGAAGGATTTATATTTATAAAAATTATAATTAAAAAGTCTTTCTTCAGCATAAGTCATTCTTCATACACGTTCTTTCTCGCTTAATGCAACCTCGATTTGCACGATTATATCTAAGACAGCGTTTCTCAGTTTGTGTTTCGCGAACTAGAAATGGTCTTGGAAGCCTGAACTTGTGTTTCCATTAGATAAATTTCAATAAAAAATTTAATTAATTTTAGTTAATCGAATTTAAGAAATATACGTGCACTAATAGTGACATATACTAACTGTAATTGCTGTAGTAAAACGTGTCATGTCGGGGAGGATCCGAAACAAGTGTTTTGCAGAACATTTTAATTTATAAAAATGGTCTTCACTTGAAAAAGGATTGAGAAACGCTATCTAAATACAAATTTATGTAACTGATAATAACTCGAACTGGTAGTAATTCTCGATTCAACCAAGTGTCTGATAAGTTAGTACAACTTTTTAATGTTTTCCAAGATTTTTTTATCGCTAATCTAAAATAATAAATTTGTTTTATGTCGACAGTATTGTTGAAACAGAGGGTAGAAGGGGGGGACTTCAAGAAATACTGCTCAGGTGTTGACAGTTATGATGTATAATCTGGGTTTTTCAATGTTATGTTTAACACTGCTCATTCCTAGTAGAAGAACTTATAGTAGAAGTCGCCAACTTTTCCAAGCATGCCAAACTCTAGCAACCATATACAGTAACCATTACTTACCCAAACATGCTCATAACACTCATTCAGTCAAGCAAAGTCCCATTTTCTATGTGTTCTTTTCGTTGCATTCCAAGTCCTATCGGTTTTTATAAAAAAATCGCGATATCTTTTCCTAAAACTCAATTCTAATATATAGGTATATAGGTTTGTGGAATTCGCAAGTAGTGGAAGAAACTGCAATGACATTTCAGCAAGAGTACAGTTCTTTCCTCTTAAAAACCAGATTGTAAGTAGATTTATTTATTTATTGAAAAAAATGCAATAGCATTTATGCGTCTAATAAGTAAACTGTTGCAACTGAATTGAGTGATGATTTCTGTTATTGTTCTTTTTCGCCAAATTGCGCCAAGATGATTAGGTTAATACGTAAGTACCCATTATTAGTTTAAGTTTGAAACATAGTGTATTTTATCAGTTATATTTAAACACTATATCAGATTTTAAGGTGATAAATGAATAAATTTCTCTCCCTTTGCTGTAATTTCAGTAGAAACGAGGATGCCGTCTTGTTATGAGCGAGAAAACTATTCTCGATTAGATTTAGCGATCTAATTTGAAATTCTCAGATGCATAGGACAATATTGTAGTTAGGCTGTATTCTAGCCCTAAATGAAAGGTACAAGTTCAAAACAACTCCAACTTTTATGAGTGTACTATGCAGTGGCCTTGTAAAATCTTTCAGTGATTAGGCATTCAAAGAGACAGCTTCCTAAAGATAGCGTCATTTTTGTAGAAGTTGAACTCCATTCAAAAATACAAAAGTCTTCGTTAAGGCAGTAGTTCTCAACCCCCGGTCCGTGGATCAAATGGTACCGGGCCGTGGACCACCCATTTCATTGAAACTGAATTTAAATTCCTAGGTTTATACCCCAAATTAAAAGCATCTGTGTTTCATTAAAATTAAACTGGAGATAAGCAACACATTAAATTAAAACTGGACATAAGCAACACACTTCGTGTGTCATTGTCTCCGATTATCCCCAGATGGAATCTTCTCATTGCAAAGAAACAAGCCCAGGGTTCTCATTGATTTAACGTTCTAGTAAGTTAAACTGTTAAATCACTTTATATTTATTTTTTTGGTATTTTGTTTGGTTGTTTTTAAAAAGTGGATTATGCTTTACAATGTCAGTCATTTTTAAATTAAAAAAGACTAATTTTAGTATTTTTGTCATTAGAAATAAACAATAATATCCATACCATTCATAAAAGTGTTATTCAGCTTATATAATACACTCCTTGGTAAAAAGTATTGCAAAAGTAGTAACCTGGTACTAGAAGCCGTTTAAATGTTCCGTGATAGGGAAACGTTATGTGGACTGAACCTTTCTTTAATTAGCATTAGGTCAATAATTGATTACAGCCAGCAATGCGAGATTACCTTCACTGGGCGATCGCTTTCACTCTTTTCGCAATTTTATCAAGAAAGCTGGTCTGTAAATAAGAAATTGCGACAGCATTCATGCATCAGTCATTTCCCAAAGACTCATATATATCTCGTCTTAGACTGCTAGTTATCAAAAGTTTGTTTTTATTTGAACTGTCATTATATACCTACTTTAAATTTAGGAGATGGATTGGATTGTTTTGATAACGGAAAGTACATTAGAACTATATGCGTAAAAGGAAAGATACCTTCGTGAAAAGTTTTTCTTTTAAAATGCTTCGTTCGGTTTGGTTTATTTGACTATGGCAAAGCACACGGGGTCTATCTACCTAATGGGAGGGATGCCTTCGTGGATAAATTTAATAAAATACACTTGCTTATACCCATGTTACGTATGACGTTTAAGAAAAATCTGCTCGCATTCACGATGCGCATGAAGGAAACCACAAGAATTTTCATGCAGCCAACCATTTCGCCAAACCAAAGAGCCAAACTGACCCGGGGTCGAATCATCACTGTTCAGTAATTGTATCCACTGGGCCACTGACAGGCTGAATTTAGGAGACAATAATAAGAGTTCTGAAAAACTTCATACATATTATTTATGATATCTTTAGTAGCAATTATTTATGAGCTTTTAATTTATACGAAAGTATTATATTTAAATTTTGGTATCTACTGGCTTTCTTATTTTTTTTAATGTAGAATTTCAAAAAATATTCTTGCATTGCTTCAAAATGGAGTTTTATCTCTGAGTTTATTGTTGAATGAATGGTATGGATTGCAAATAGCCGAAATGAATATAAAAAAATCTAAATAGCAACAGTATAAAAAAACAGTAATTTTCTTCAAAACAAACTAGCGCGCATTCATTGTTTTTCAGGTACAGAGAAACGTAATAGGGACTTTTATTCTTTTCCCCCCTTAACTTACTGCTTCACGTATGTTTGATTGCATTCAGAGGATTATGTTTCTGTTAAAAGTGCATTTTTGAAAGTATGTAACAGAATAATATTAAAAATACACTAGTATAATTTAAATAATTATACTGAGAAAGTTGACAAATTTTCTATATATTGTTGAGAGAATAAACTAGAAAAACTAATAGAAATCTGCGCGTAGTGCTGCAGGATTTATGTACCATTTAATATGGGAAATGAAATATATGAGAGAATTATTTAAGAATTGTAAGAACCATGATCCCCTACCTATTTTCATTTTTTGAATTTGCAAATTTTATTATATACATTTGGAACAGAAAAAGTAAAGGTTGAAAAAACAATGAAAACCAAAGTTAATCCTTTTTTATTTAAAGCTCCAAACAGAACTTGTCAAGGGAAAAGTGTTTTGAAGCTTTAAACAAAGTCAATTAACTGAACAACAAGAACCAGTTTCATTCCGATCAACTCACTGAGACCTCTATCGTCAATTAGTATAATGATTATTAATTCTCGAAATTTTTTATTTACAATATTTAAAAAAATCTATACAAGTTTGAGGCTCTCATTGAGTTGGTCTCTTTTCTCTACCAGTTTTTGTTGTCCGAATACAAAAGTTACAAGGAAAACATTTTCCATGTAATGCCGAAATAAAACATTGATAATCAAGGGACAAAATGGATGAATTACAAACGAAAGAAATATCAATAAAATTGGTAAAATGAATGACAAGAATAAAAATAATAAAATGCTGTACTAATTACAATGTAAAGCTAAAATTTTTTTATCGAAAAATTTGATAAATAATTATACAATATACTTGTAGTGCTTTATTGATGACATTATGGTATCACTATAAAGGTCCATTATTAGTAATATAAATGCAGTACTCTTGTTATATTCTTTACAGCCTGTTTATTTTGATTCAATATTAATTTTTATTGGACATATTTTTCAAAATGTAAGAACTAATGGTAGCTTAAGTCAAAAAACTTTTATGATATTTAATCTTATTTTGTCAAAAAAATATTTCCTGTAAGTATGCGAACAAATGTATAAAAACGCTGCATCTTTGATAATTGGTTAATTCTATTGCAACCGAAATTAAAAGATTCAGAATTTTCTTAATAATCCTCCTTCTTTGATCTAAGTTTCAAATTTGAGCTGAAGCAGTTTTCGTTTATAGACTTGTACGCCCTGAAACGCAAATTTAATAAGTAAATCTTCTCAGTATGACGGCGAACTGAAGCCGCTATTTTATTTAACATGCAGTCTTAATTTAATAGAACAACCAGAAGGGAAATAGGAGAGGCTATTTTATCTTTAAATTATTATCTTTGTTACCATTTTGTTTTTGTGTTAGTTAGAATTTACAATTGTTTTACTTTAAGAAATTGATAAGTATAGTTATTTGAGCCTTGCAATTATATCTTAGTTAGTGAAATTTCTCCCAAATGTAATTTTAGCTTTATTGTCTTGTTTAGAAAGTATTTTTCGTATACAATTCACGCACTCATAAAAATTAACTCAGTATCCGCAGTTTACACATCTCTGCAACTCTTGATCAGAATTAAAGAAAAGAACAGTTTATAGGTTAGGTTATTCAATTATGGCAAAGCACGCGAGGGCTATCTGCCTAAAGGGAGGGATGCTTTCGTGGAGGACTTTCTAAGGGAAACTGGCTCGTATACACGTTACACATGGGGAAAACCACGAAAACGCTCATGCAGCCAACCGGTTCGCGGGATTCGAACCTCAGACCGAACTACCAGTGTTCAGCGTCTTTACCGGTCGGCGGCTGCTGGGCCAGAGCAGTTTATAAATTAACACGCAGTATTCGAGAGCATGTTAAAATATGATGAAATTCGGTAACTTGATATGGTTTAATCGGATGGCAAAGCAGCCAAGGGCTAGCTGTCTAAGGGTTGGTTTACATAATTATGCTAAAGCATGTTAAGGCTATCTGCCTGAAGGAATAGATGCCTTCGCATAGGACCTTTCTAAGAGAAACTGGCTCTTATCCACCTTACACATGAGGAAAACCGCGAAAACGGCCATGGAAGCAGCTCGTTTGCGTGGAAGTTGAACCGAAGTCGAATTAATAGATTAAAATTAAATTACGAGTGAAGAAAAAAATAAATAATATAAAATAATAATAAAAATAAACAAAAAATCTAAATGCTTTCAGATTTCATATTACACCCAAAGGGGCGTTTTTTTAACGTTTTGTGTGTGTGACCTTTACTTATTAAATATCACGTTCTTCGCACTTAAACCATAAAATTCAATTCAACAATAATATCGCAAAATAATTTTAAAATGAACATATCTTTTGATTTTCCGATACATAGTCTCGCGCGCTGGAGGTAAATTTTTTTTTCCTCCGTACAGTGTTGCTGTTGCTCGCTTTGAGGTCGTTGAGTTTGTTAATCAAAAACTCGTTAAAGTGTTACAAAATATGAAATCGATAATAGAACATATCGATAATAATTCCAAATTATTGCTTCCAGATGCCCATATACTGTGGACGATTACGTTATTCAAAATTTAATGGCTCTTCGTACCATTATTTTATCACAATTTGAGACACATACATACATTTATGCAGATTTTCCATTATTTAATGTCTTTGAATATAACACCGGGATCTAATATTTGGTGGCAACAATTTAAAAAGTCATTCGCCAGTTATATTGAATCAACGCAAAATGCCAAAACAGAATTAATAGCCCTTCTGGGCAAATTGCCTCTTTGGGATAATAATAAAGAGATTATAAGCAATAATAATAAAGAGAATTATATGCAATAAAATGCATATAATAAAGAGATTATATGCAATAAAATGCAAGCAACAACTGCAAATTACGAATAAATTGTAAGCCCGACTAACTGCGTCCTTGTTTGGACTTATTTGTTGCTTACCAGATTAAGCAATGACATGCTCGATGAGATTGCGGTTTTTAAATTGAACTAGCTACACAAATTTTATATTGTCAACTAAAAAGCTTCACAATTAAACACCGAATGTGCGATTACATTCACTAAAATAAAAGACATATATTTCAAGGTACATAACAAACTTAAATAGCTCCATGGTTTAACACAAAGAAGTATTATAAGTGATACCTTTCTTTTTGATGAAAGGATGGGCATCTTTCATGAACAGATGCAGATAAATAAATTTCAGGGTGTTATTACTTTTAGGGAAACCTTAGCTATTGTCACTTATTCTGAATATCCATTCCGTATTGATTCCAATAAGCGATAAACAGGTGATGCATATTTTATTAGTTATTTTAAAGGTAGCTTGGAGCAAAGAGGCTCTGCAATGTCTTTTTACTGTAAAGCAAAAACGTCTTTTTATTGTAAAGCAAAACATTAATAAAATTAGCAATAGTTTATTGGAAATAACTTTATATAAGGTGTAATTCAGAGATAAAATTAAAGCCGCGTAACTGGTATGAAAAACAATTTATATTTGCGGCTGTCCCTGTCTTTCTGGAAACATTATGACACTAGAAATAAAACTGCTATTAAAATTAGCAGCGATTTATTGAAAATAACTTTACATACGATGTAACTCAAAGAGAATATTAAAGTTATATAACAGAAATGGAAAACAACAATATTTGGAGCTGTCCCAAGCTCTCTGGAAACATAGCAACAAAGACATTAGAGGTGATGATATGAACTTCCACGGTAGCTAAAGAGGAAAGGAGAAGCTGAAACACTTTTTCTTTTATGTGAGAGGGTCCGTCACCTTTACCTATGAATCACGTTTCTGCTTAACATGGAAACATTGAAGCTGACCCCAAGACCTGGTGTGCTTCCTGGAATCTAAGACAGCTGAGATGCATGGCCTCCGAGTCCAAAGACAGTCAGTCTGTGAGCTCTTTATCATCCATCCTACTGAAGTATGCAAAGCTTTAAATATCCAGCAATCAAGGAAAAGTATACATTAGTATCACTATAATTTAAGAACATCAAGAGGAGGATTATGTATCCGATAAAATGTAATCAAGATTAGAATTACATATCTGATAAAACGTAATTAAATAAGAATTGAATCGTGCTCATGACTGCCTGGCTGGCTTCAATTATCTTAAACTCTCTCTTTATGGTTGTCGTAGTATTTTTTATTCTCGTTTAATCTGTGCAATTGTTTTACTACGCTGATTTTTTTTAAGTAGTTCAAAACACTGTGATGCTATCTTCGGCAATTTTTTATACTTATAATGGTCTAATAATTAGTAAATAATAGTGTGCCTCGTTCTCAGTTATCGTTAGTTTAGTATTCTAACTGAATATGCAGAGGATGCAGAATGCAATGCAGAAAACTCTTAATATATATTTTATCTTCGGATTTCATTTTACTTCCCTGTACGAAGTTAAAAGGAAGTACTGAACCGCCAAAAATTTCGGGTATCATATTTCAACGAAAATATCCAGTTTGACTGCTATTGAATGCAATTTAACGATGTTTTCGCGTGGTATCTAAACGTAAGGAGAGAATAAATAACTTTTTTTCCACCAAAGAATTATAAAACTGATTTAAAATGGATTCAAAAGAGATTATTTTGCAGCGTCTTTGCGTATGTACATAAGTATGTATGTATGTATTTCGCATAACTCAAAAACAAGTAGCCTCAGAACGTTGAAATTTTGCATATAGGACTGCTGTAACATGTAGATGTGCAACTCCTATTTTGGTTGCAATCAGCACCACCAAAAGTATATGACTATATGTATATCTACTTTGTTACTGGGCTCAGTGAGCTCAGTTTCTTATTCTTCTATGTTTGTAAATTGTGCATTTTTTGCTTTAAAAATGAATGAATTATGTTCTTCTTATCTTCCGGTTAAGGTTTATATGCCTTTAGTTAAACTACATGTTATAATTGAAGATTATCGACAATTTAAAAGTTGTTCAAGTGCGACTGAGCCTAATTACTTTGGCCATAGCGGCCATATTTGTTTACATTTGAAACTTAGCATGATAGTGCATTTGTTGCCAGTCTAGAGAAACTAAGTTTCGTAAGAACAAAGATAACGCCTTCTTTTATTATTGCGAATTAAATCATGCTTAATCCATTCTGGAATTTATTCGAGGAAATAAGTGTTTCAGATTAACTTCGTAATTTTTAATAGAGATATTTTGAGTTTTTATGTATTTTTGCATTGTCACGAAGTGAGATATGAATTAATTGAATGAGAAATACTGAATCGTCTGTGAAGAACTGTTTGTTTGTTTCTTTTTTCTTTTCTTTTTTTTTAATTTCTTTTATACATTGTTACATATTTATCATAGTATTTGAATAGAACATGTGGCAACGGTTAGATAACTTTTCATGCCATATAAATAATTTTTGTGCATTCCGAGTTATAAAATGAATGAGATGTAACGTTGTTAAGCAAACCTAGCCCCAAAGTTTCACTATGGTAAACAAATAGAATGAATTTTAAAGAGTGCATTTATTCTATTGTGGTTTATGCGATATCGACGAAATAGATTTAATTCAATCCAATAAGTTTAAATGAAATACAAAATGCGTATAATTTAATATTCCGTACAAGGAAGTCATGCGGTGTACACGTCAGATGTTTTGCTTTTATTGCCTTGATAAAATTGCCATAATTTCTGAATTTTGATATTTGATGCAACTCTAATAAGTAGTTGCATCAAATAAGAAGTCATGTTTCTGCTTTTCGTTATATAGGCGATATCGTAAGACTTTATTGGACTTATTTACAAACAATGATTATCTGAAATTTAATAATGTCTAAAATTTAGTATACTAAACCACAAAATACCCTACCAGCAGTTGACGGAATTTGCGATGATAACAAAACCGTTTCCTTTAGAAAGTCTTCTGTAAAAGCACCTCTTACCTTCCCCAAATATCTCTCTTATATTTTGTATTAGGTGATGAATCTTAATAAACTAATTATACATGTAATATACTACATACGGATAAAATAGCAAAAACTGCAAAAGAAATATGAACACATTTACATTAAAGCGTTGCCAAAAAAAAACTATTGAGGCAAATACAAATAAATATTAAAAAAATTGCATAAATTTGAACCATTATAAATAATGTATTCAGTAAAATATTAGCCGTACTTGATCTATCATACATTTCGAACACGTTACGTAGAATTTAACAATAAATGATAAATATTGATAAAAACGAATATTCAGTTATAGAAATATATGAAAATAAACAATAAGCGAACAAATATTTATTTGAATTTATAGCATCAGTGAATAAATCATTCAGTTAAAATATTTTGCTTTTAATTATTGAATGCAGTGATGTAAAATATTGTAATTTTTTGTTTTACATGATACGCGTCTGAACATCTACCCGAAAAAAACTGTTAGATGTTCAGACATGGAATATTCTGAAATGGCAATAAGCGATAGCCATATATTTTCTTGTATCTTATTATAGACAATACCGTTGCTAAAAGCTAACATTAATATCTAGAGAAGAAAAAAAGTGTATAATCTCTAATATGAGTAGGATGTGTAATTATATACGTAGAAACGTATGTCATTGGACATATAACTGCTAGTGGGGAGAACATAATTCAAGTTTCTACACCCGTCTGAATATTCAAACACATTTATTGTTTGAGAGTTCTGATGTGAAATGCAAATAATTTCATACACTAATAAAAACAGTTAATTTTTTCCCTTCTTTTTTTGCTTTTCCTTCGCGACTTGTTGTTTCGAAACGCCCTGAAGTGGCAATATGCTCAGTATGTTGGACGGAATTCTTAACTCTGCTGTTAGATCGTTATAAAGATTCGATAACATACTGATTCTCTGTAAAACAAATATGAAATTTTAATTTACTTGAAATAATTGATTAAATAAGCCATTCCTAAAGATCCTTTTTAAAAAATCAGTAATGCGTCCAATAAAAATAGTCCGCAATAAAATTAAACTGAAAACTTCTAAATTTAAATTAGCACTTTCGGCCAGCCACTTTCAAAACTGTAGCTAAAATGGTACCAAATGTTTGCAAATAAGTTCAATCGTAAATATGATATTCAGTTTTATATCAGTGTATGTAAATGAAAATTTAAGACGTAAGAAGATACATAATAGTATAAAAAATTAAGTAGCTAGTTAAACAATTTAATAAATGGCAAAATACTTGAAGGCTATTTACCTTGGAACCTTCGAGGGAAGATTTCTGTGAGTAATCAACCGATATGTACCTTAGAAAGTCTCCTATGTGGACATCTTGCCCATTATGCAGGTAAACGTTATTTGTGATATTCAAATAATCGATTTTGTATATAAACCTGAAGAGCTCCAGTGCAGCTAGCTCCTTCCGTCTCCAAAACTCATATAACACTACCATTTGTGAATAAGTGTGTATAAAATAAAGAAACAAACTTTAAGGTCTGCGATACCAAAGGCCCCGGGTTCGAATCTCGGAGAAGGCATGGAGGTAAAATTGTCTGTCCCTTCATATAAGAGGTAATAGTGGCTCCACAGTAAAATGGCCACGCCCTATGGCCTTAGAATGGCCATTGCCGTTATAGGCAAGTGCCAGTCACTAGGAAAAAAATGCATAAACACAAGAAATAAGCGCTTTTTAGTATAGAATGCATGATAGCACATTAAGCATTCACATGCGGGATGAATGGAATGGTATAGTATGATATAGACTATTTAATTTTGGCAAAGCACTCAAGACTATCTGCCTAAAGGAAGGGATGCCTTCGTGGAGGACGTTTTGGGGGAAACTGGCTTGTATACACGTTACACATGGAAAAATCATGAAAACGACTATGCAACCAGCTCCTTGGCCGAAATTCGAACTCCGGAGCGAACTACTAGTGTTCAGCGACTTTACCGTTCGGCCGCTGGTTGGCCCCCAGGATTAATGAGAAAAGAGATATTATCATCTGCCTTTGCGTTACAAAAAGTAAAAAAAGATTTTATTTGTTTCAGTCAGTTCTATCATCAGATAATTTTTATAAACTATCAATTAGGTTAGTTTACGAAAGGTATTTGTTTAATTTCTGCCACCACTTAATGTTCGTTGCTTTAGTTTTGAAACACCTTCTAGATAAACAGCATCAGAATTAAGTAATGATGCCTATGCATAACCCTGATGTGTTAAAAGGAATGCTGGCGTTATTATTATTTAAACAAATAAGTACAGTTTCTTCCTTGGCAACGCACATTAATTTTAGCGAACACTTCCTATTAATGGCTACTAAAAGTCACTATACTCACTAAATAGTGGCATTTCGAACTGGTTTCGATTCCAGGAGAATAGGATGCCTGCATGGGCGTTTTCGTGTTTTTCCCTATGTGTAGCGTAGATATAAGCCAGTTTCCCTTAGAAAACCTGTAAGGTTTATCCTAAGTTTATAACAGTTACTTTAAGTTTGTCACACTTTCCTATATCTTCTAATATCAGCTTACAATTTCGTACCGGAATGTATTTTCAGAAACGCGTTTAATACAAATGAGTAAAAGTATTATTTAAGTCGATGCTTCACTGAAAATTATCTATCACTGAAAACTATCTGACTAGAGCGCGCGTTTGCCTTTGGGCTACGTCTCTCTCTAAGCTATTACTAAGTTCGGCCGTATTTCAGGCCCTTGATAGCTTCGCCTACTTAATTGAGATTTAGGGGCGAACTACTTAGAATCCTGATACCTTCGGCTATATCTTTTTAGTTAAGCATTAGTTAAGCTTTAATTCTTATTACTTTAATTTCAAGCCAAAGTGGATGAGGCTTTGCTGTATGCTCTGAGATAGGAGCTGACTGTGTTAATCCTCATTTTGAGAAATAAAGGGTAATTAACCCTTTTTGAGTCTTACGTCTCTGTTCACACACTCAAGTGATTATTCGCTGATCGGTGTAAGAGGTTTCCCAGATTTAACTGTTAAATAAATGGGTGGAATTCCACAAGCCCCTCACGCAAGCATCCTTTTCTTTAGGTCTTAGAGAACCTTCGAGTGCTTTGAAATAATCAAATAAACCAAACCAAAGCCACTACCAGACAACGGAAAAAGATTTGGTCACGTAAGGGTACGGAAAGCAGAAAATTATTCGCTTATGTTCCTGCTATACCTCGAAAGAGTTTAAAAAATATGCCTTTTTTTTGGTCAGGAATCATATCAAAGAAAACGTTATTGGATTCACAACACAGTTACTCGTATGGTTTCCCATTCTTATACTCGTTATTGCGCTGTATATTGGAAGACAGACATAAAAGCTGGCTTTCGATAATTTTTAGTTTTTTTTAAAGTTAGACGTGTTAAAAATGGTTTGTTTTTGCAATTAAATTGTTTGCGTTAGTTATATTTATAACTATATGAACTGCTTTTTATTTTTTTCAGAACAAATCTGCTTAGATTCACACAGTTTCTATACCATCCCTTATGTACATTCTAAATTCGTGTTTCACGGTTTAATTACAACGAATATTTTAAAAGTAATATAATTGCTGTAATTGGCAACCTCATACCGTGCGTAATTGGTAATTTAAATACCGTAAAACGGAAGTAATTCCAGAAGCTAAATGAGAGAAAAAAAGCTGGCTGTAAACCAGTGACGAAATTTCTATAAAAGCAGCGAATATTAATGGCCTATTATAATGGGAACATGCTATTATGTTAGTTTTTTTAATATGGTATTCATCTCATTATGTGAACGAATTTTTATATTAATTAATCTAATAAAGCGATCTGTCTATTTTAGCTTCATAACTCATGAATTGATTAATTCGTCCGTAATTGGCGTTGCTGTTCTTTTAATAAGTGCACAATAGCACCGATCTCTTGCCAGGATCTTGTTAATGTTATTTATCTTATCATCTATGCCTCGTAGGTTACGTTATGAATAGAGTAATATATTATTCAGTGAATTGGATGATTGAGTGTAGAAAGCGCTGCATTAAACTGCAGTTATAATAACGTGCATAAACTACACCAAAAGCGTATAAACACGATAAATTGTGCAAAGTCTTTTCCCAGTGCAAGCAAATATCAATTTATTGCGTTTTTTCAGCAAAATAAATGTTTGTGACAGTTCAGCACCAAACCAGTAATCATAATTTACCGACTGCATTTCTCACTTTATTTTTGAGGAACACGTTGTGATAATGTTTATAATATATCAAGTATTTTCTTTAGTATGGAGGGAAAGTTCAGTCGTATTTTAAAGAAAATATTTGAATTCATTTATAAAAATATGTGTTTAAATTAATCAATATGTACTCCGTTATTTGTTACAACCTGTTGCCATCTTTCAGGTAACCTGTGAATTCCTGTTTTGTAGAAGTTCTCATCCTTGGAGTTAAAATAGTCAGCAACTGCCTTAGAAACACTTTCCAAAGATTTGAATTTTTTTTCCCGTTAGATAATTTTGCAGAGATTTGAAGAGGTAATAATCAGATGGTGCAATGTCAGGTGAATACGGTGGGTGACTAAGGACTTCCCATCCTAACGCATTCAGTTTTTGTTGTGTCACCATTGCAGTATGCGGGCGAGCGTTATCGTGGTGGAACACTATTCCTTTTCCGGACGCTAATGCTGGCCTTTTTTCTCTGATAGCTGCATTCAATTTATCCAGCTGATTGCAGTACAGATCCGCGTTCATGTTTTTTCCCTGTTTCAGCAACTCGTAGTACACTGGACCTTTCCTGTCCCACCACAAACAAAGCAGCACTTTTCGTTGATAATACTTGGTTTTGGAACTGTTGCTGATGATGTTCCTGGTTTGCAGTAAGATTTGTTTCTCTTAATATTCTCGTAAGAATCCACTTTTCATCTCCAGTAACCAGCCTGTTCAAAGACGGCTCCACATTGTGTCTAATCAGATGTGATGAACACATTCTTACACGATCAGACAAATTCTTTTCCGTTAGTTCATGTGGAACCCAAACACTTTGCTTTAACACAAACACAAGACATTTAATGTGATCACCAACAGTTGTATGATGAATGCCAAACTCTTCTGCAATTTCTCGACTTGTTAAATGTGGATTATTTTCCAGCAGGGATCGCAAAACATCATTATCGATCTTGGATGGTCGTCCAAATCGATCACTTTCTTTGAGGCTCAGATTCCCGGAACGAAATTTGCTAAACCATCTTTGACAAGTACGAACATTTACAATATCTTTTTCTAAATACCGCACATAAATTTTTACATGCAACCGATGCGTTGCTTCCTTTTTGGAATTCATATAAAATGCAGTGTCATAAATGTACTTTATCTACTGACATGTTTTTCACTTTAAATATCACAAGTAAATAATGAACGGTAAAAAAGGGCACCTTTTATATTATTTAGCAGCTAAAAAAACAAAAAAAATCCGATTGACTCACTAGCTAGATTTTTTTTTATTTATTTACAAGAAAAATCACCTGCCTATTTAAAATACGACAGAACTTTCCCTCCAACCCATATTATATTGAAATTAGGCCAAATAATAATCATTGGCTTGCTTGTAAATGTTTCTTTATTAACATTGTAAACAGATTATTTGATTTTTTTAAAAAACTTATCTATTATTAAAATACTCTGTCATAAGTTTTCCATCTTCAGGATATTACAGTATTCCCGTGAAGTCTATAGATTTAATACGGGGGGTGTTTACACATTTTCTAACGATTTTGATTTTCTCCCTGAATTTAAATATTAAATTTAAAATATAAACGGACTAGCATCAAAAGGGAATAAGGTTTAATTATTGTCTGGAGCATTAAAAATATTCTTTTCTTTAAAATGTTGCTGAGAAATAAACAATGATCGAAGGCTACAGTTTTGTGCTGTCCGAAAAGAAATACCCTTATTCAGTTATTAAAAAAGATGTGAAAAGCATGGCTTTAATATTTCTACACGTAAAATAAGTAACATAATTAATATGAAAAGAAAGAAACGTCAATATATTAATATGAAAGGAAGTTTACAACTGAATGGGAAAGGCAAAAAATGCATATCCAACAAAGGTACAGACAGCTCTTATTAAATCTAAAATCACATCTCATGTTTTAAAGGAAAATCCAGCGATCCAAAGAGCTATTGCAAAATCTTTAATTATCCCTGTAGGAACTGTGAACAAATTTCTCAAATCTGTAAAGCTAATGAAAACAAAAAACATGGTGTTCATCACTTAACGCCGAATATGTTTCTCAGCGTAAGAATATGTGCAGATTGCTAATTATCTGGTAGTTGAAAAATGGAAATATATACTTACAATTAATGTGGCTTGCTTACTGCAATAGTAAAAAAGCTCGATTTACTCTCAAATAAGAGGAGAAAAAGACTTAATATGTTGGTTCAAAGAAAACAAGAAAAGTTTTTCTAAAGGGTTTATGCTTATGACTGGATTCTCTTATAACGGAAAGCTTAAAATAAAGAAAGAAGAAAGAAATATCAAAATTAATTCGGATTACTATCAGAAATATGTTTTAACACCTATTTTTAAAGAAACAATTCCATCCAAACAATCTTCACTATGTTTAGTTCCATCAGGATAAGGCTCTAAGCCATTCCTCTAAATCCATTGCTCGATTTTTATTTTAAGAAATGAGAAATGAAACCGGAATTGAAGCTTTTCTGTTTAAATGCATCCCACCCAAGTCCCCTGATGTGTCTCCTGTGGATTACTGTGCATTTGGACTTTTAAAATCAGCTCTTTATAACGGCATCCCAAAATATTGGATGGACTCTGGAAGATTGTGAAGGAGGAGTGGAATAAAATCAACCTTGATGTTTTAAGAAAAATGACTTTTATCTTGAAATCGAGATGTAATATGAGAATTCAACAAAAGGGCTATCAGACTGAACATATTAGAAAATAAAATTCTAATTTTTTTATTTATATAAATCTTTGGAAAACCGTTACAAAAATGTTTGAACGGCCTCTCTATATAGACTGTTAATTCTCACAATATACCAGGCTTCCTCATTAATACATTAAAACTTTGGTAGGTTGGTATGTTACGGCTTAAGAGACTTATATTTATCAAGGTAGACCATTTTATATACGTAAAAAACTCCTGAACAGCAATGTGCATTTTACTGAAGATAAACTATCTTCATTGCAGTATATGCTATCATATATTTCTATGCCATTATGAATTCGAGAACTGTACCTGAGGTTTCTAAAACTAATTTTGGTCAATCAAAATCAGTTTACCTTCTGAATTTTATTCTTTATTATGAATATCTGCATATAAAAAAAACTGTACTATGGTTACTATTTTCCTAACTGTTTAACTGCACACTGTAGTTAATATTATTATATTATTAACTGTAGTATAGTTAATAATATAATAATAAAGAAAATTATTGTCAATGTTCAGATGATTTAAGCCGGTGTGAGTCTCGGCTCTAAATGCCACATGGTTTCTTATTACCCAGTGTTATCCAGATTTCGAAATAGGTGTGTTGATTGTATTATACTGATTTTAGGAAGAGACAGTATTGTTTCATAGCAGAAAAGCATACAGTTATGCACCCTTGCGAATGTCCTTCATGTAGAATCTCCCAGAAGATCTGATCATATCTGATCACTGGTTATCATAAATTAAGGAAAAAAATCACAAAATTAACGATTACTGAAAACGTTTCATGTAGAATTTTATAAAACTTACTCACAATATACAACACATAGTAAGGTATCAAATATAAAAAGAAATTACCACACAATTATGGTAGTTTAGAAATTAGCACATGTATGAAAGGAACAGATCGAAGGTGTCAGTTTGCTATAGGAAAAGTACCTTCAGCATGGAATATGATCGCCTCTAGAAGCAATACAGTACATACAGCGTTGTGTGATGCTTTCAAATATGCGGTCTATCAGTTTCATAGGCCGCGAAAGCCATTGCTCTTGCAAAGCAGTTGCAAGCGCGGCAAGGGTCTGAGGGGGCGGATTGAGAGCAGCTAAAGCATCCCAAACGTGCTCGATAGGATTCAAGTCCGGGGATCGAACTGGCCACTCCATGCGCATAACTGTTTCCTGTTGAAGATAATCATCTACGATGCGAGCCCTGTGTGGTCTTGCGTTGTCGTCCTGTAACAGGAAAGCATCACCTATTGCCCCAGCATATGTCATCTGTATAAACCTGAGCATTCACGGTTTCCCTTGGAAAGACATGGTGGTCTGTGTGTCCACCCAAAGAGATGCCACCTCCAACACAGACACTGCCTCTTCCGTATGCATCTCTTTCGCGAATGTTTGACGGGTGATAACGGATTCCAGGCTCTCCCCATATCGAATAACGTCTACTATCGCTTTTTAGAATAAACCTAGACTCATCCGTAAAGGGAACAGCTCTCATTGATCAGGCGTCCAGTGGACATGTTGTCGTATCTTATAGTTGCTGATAATTATGTTTTTTCCTTATAGAAACAAGGAGGATGAATTCTTCTGAAAATATGCTGTGCCTAGGAAGTTGGATTGGCCTAATCGGAATATAGCCGCATGTCTGTCGTTTTAAATTAAAAGCTAGATATAACTAATCTGAAAGTGGGAGAAAGATTTACAGAACGTCTACAGAGACTGAAAACTAGGCATTTTGAGACAAACACTTGCTCCAGCTGTAGAGTCATTAGGTTATTTAGAAGCAGGAGCGATGAAAAATTAGCAACGCCTTCGCCGGGAATCGAACCACGGACCTCTCAGTTACGCGTCGAGCGTGCTGACCACTACAACACGAAGGCATGCGAAGAAGGTGGGAGAAATACCTTATACAGTAAGGTATTAATGTATGAACGCAGAAGAGAGAAATCATTGAAGAAAATTAAGAGCGCTCTCCTGAGTAACCCACAAATAATAAATTTTAGAGTTTTATTGTTTAGATTACACATGAGACATTAAAGCTTCCCATCAGTAGCCGAGGAAATAAACCGATAAAAAGCCCCATTTGTAACGTGAATATGAGCTAGTTTCCCTTAACAAGACTTTCACAAAGACATGCCCCCTTAGGCAGATAATTCTCGCCTGCTGTGTCTCAATCTGTTTAACCGTAAATTCCCAACCTCGACTCACTGCAAACTAGCCTAGGTTTTTACTGCTCGTCGTTCTATTCAAATTTTTTACATCCCCTACACTTGAAAAAGTATTATTATTAAGTGCCCTGATAAGTTATTATAAGTTTATTAACAAGTGTCTGGCTAAGTAATGGAATTTGTAGATACTGAAAGAAAGTGTATTGAAATTTTTAGGTAGTTACTGCCGTTATATTGTCATCATACTAAATGGTAAATGTGTCATCACACAATCGTAATAATTACAGACTTTCCAAAGCAATATAGGAAACCTGAAGAAACAAGCATGCCCAAATTATTGCCACCGCACGCGCAGTGGTGTGTGTGTATTTGCGTATGTACATGTACATATATAAACAGGTTACTTAATGCATGTTAGAAAGTGGATTAAAGGTGTTGTAATTCCCTGCTTTTAATTTGATCGTTTTTAACATGCATTCCTTTAGAATAAGGAAACGAATCTACATACAGCTCAGACAAACTTGTATCAATGGTCAACTGAGATTTTGGCATGATTTTCTTAAGGATGCATGGTTATAATGTTTGTGCGACCAACTGAATATTAAAGCACTCATTTAAAACATTTTTTCCCAATGGCCGTCGCTAGGCTATCGCTGGCCATTACTTCGAACCGTGGCCCTTTGGTACGGCAGTCAGAGTCACTAACCATTTTCCCCTCTGGGCGAGTTTAAAATATTTAGATAACAAAACTTTGCAAGTCTGCTTTTACATCCGTGCTGCCGCTCAAAGCCTGCTTTACTGCCTCTCAGACCTGTAATGTTCTCCTAGATCTTCTTGTCGCCGACTTTGTGAAACTATCGCTTAAATAAACATGAAGCAGTATGCAGTATAAATATAGCATTAATTTACACAAGAAAAGAAAACGTGTATATAACTTGCTTTCTTTTGCAATCCGAAGTAAATCGAGCTGTGCAATTAATGATCCTTCAGAAGATCTTGCAAGATTTCTTTCTAAACTTACTTAAATCCAGTCTCTACTTTGTTTTAAACATGCGCACCGAATGTGACACTACGTTACGTGCTCGTTATACTAAAATAAGGCATAAAAATTAGAGTGGGTAGTATATGTCGCCAGTCAGTGCGCAAATGGGCGTAAATTGACTTAAGAGGCGTGATGATACTGACCGTGGGCATTTCAAAATTAGATATTCTCTAAGTGGCGTAACTAATTTCCTAACCGTCTTGTATATGTGAAATTTTGCTTTCTTTTTGTTGTGTTTTATTGGCATTACAGTTATTCTGCGTTGCGCCGTTAATTGCTAATTATGCGCATTTCAATAATTACATCACATAGTTTCAACTTGTATAATATATATTAGCAACTATTATTCATTACTATTATTCATTACGCATGTAATGGTACATTTAATGTTATTGCGTAATAAGAATGGTATTAAAGAGCTAATAGAAATTATTCATACGGATTTGAAGTCCTCTATATTGTCCAAGTATTGGATCATACGTGGTTGTCGTATTCACGTGTCAAAAGAAAGCGTCTTAATTTTTTTAATTCGCTAATTTTCTTCTGAACGCATTGTATAGCGGATAAGAGAATAAATACGAGGTTTGTGATCTGCTAATCGCTGTTTTATAGGTACTTCTTACCTGTAGACTACTTGGTTTTGATCCACGCACTGTTTTGACGACTGTGCCTTATCTAGAACTCCCAAAGACTATTTTACTCGAGACCTCACTGGATGACAAATTTTCTCAAGCTTAAATTGGTTTAAGTTAGGTTATTTTTCAAACGTTTTAACACCTATTTGATTGGAATTCGCCTCTATTTTCATTGTTAGTGGATACTGTTTTCTAAATTGAGCTTGTGGCAATGATGCATCCAGGTATTAAAGCTCAGTCATAGTTTTTAATCGCATTCATTTATTCATATAGTTAGTCCCGTTCATGAATCAAAAACGTCTATGACGTTGAAGTATCGTTATTAAATGAAATTTTCAGAGTCAGTAAGAAAAGTATTCATTCTTATATTCGTAAAGATTTAAAAAAATCTGATTTTGCTGTAAAGATTAAATGAAATTTTGTTCTAAAATACTCCATAAAACAATGTTAACAATTAGTAATCGTTGTCCACTTATTCACGAATTATGAAAATAAAAATTACGGATTTGCTAATTAGAATTTACACTCTACGAGGACCACATAAAATTTAAAAATTTTTACAGAACCCTCTAAGAGTTGTGGCATTCGCCTTATGTACATCTGCATGGTGTAGAGCTTAATCTTATCTAACTAATGAATCGAAAAATATGTTTGGTAAAAGTTCGATTCCCGGCGGGGTATAGTTTATTTTTTAGTTCTGACTTCAAAAACAAATAAACAAATAAATAATGGCTGCGAAATTTCTACCTCTAATGTCAAGGCCTTTTGTATGAAACTGAAAGTGGAGCTACAGTAGAACTTGCATTCTTCGAATTCCGGAAATTAGGAATGTACAGAATCTGGAATGCTTGTTTTTCTAGGCAAAATAAAATTAAATCTTTTACTTATTTATTTAGGAGCTTTTATTAAATAAATCGAATTATATAGTTAATTTTATAATTTTTACGCGAATAAAAATTACATCTTCAATTCTTAAATTCATAGAAATTCTCTTTGACTACGCGTCTTGTTTTACGGAAAGAAATATTTCTTTTGCAATATATCGAAATTAAATAAATATTTACCCAAAGAAATATTTTTTTATTTATTTACTATAGTACAATAAAAGTAGTATTAAACGAGATTAGATTGTCAGAGGGCCTATGTGGGGGGAAAAAGTAAATTTATTGGTTTTTTGAGTTGAAACTGATTGTGTGTTGTAAAAGATAAATAAAAGTAATTTAATGATTTAATTTTGCTAAAGAAAGATATTTCTTATTATTTCATGGAAAGAAAAATATTTTTATAAAATGTAATAACATTTCTCGAAACAACATGCGATAAAGCAAATTAAAAAAATTAAAATAGGAGATTTTACTTAATGCCATAAAAAGTAAAAATTAATTTCCAGGAATCCTTATATTGTTGGAATGTGTGGAAAAAAAAATAAAACCGCTGGACTGCTAGAGCTGATTTTACATTAAAAAATTTTCACAAAAAAATTTAAAAAGTAACGTTTAAGATAACAAAGCGTAATTATTTACGTCTATTGTTCCTTGAATCTTATTGATGTCCTGATACAATTCGTTTTCGTGGTTTTCCCCATGCGTAACGTGTATACGAGCCAGTTTACCTTAGAAAGCCCTCCACAAAGGCATCCCTTCCCTTAGGCAGATAGGCCTAGAGGCTTTATCGTAATGATATAAACCAAATCAAACTTGATACAATTCATATATGGTAGCTCCACAGCTTTACTTCTAGTCCCACATGATCAAGAATATTACGATGATAAGTAATTCTTCCATTTCCTAAGACATTTAACTCAAATTGAATAATTTTAAAGATTTTAAAAGTTTTGTCTCTAGAATCGAGAAACTAATAATGAAAAAAAAAATCGCTGCCTTCGAACGTCAGAAAACTATTCTCTCTAATTTGACGTAAGATTACCTTAAATATATTTAAAATTATATTGGGTTTAAAATTCCGAATTCTGCTGATAATGAGAGAGAAAAATCTTGGATTTAAAAATCTAACATTGTTAGCAGTGATACAATAGGTAAAAAATATTTTAATAAAATATCAAAATTTGGCAAATTATGCCAGCAAATCCGACAAGCTTTCATTTAGAAGATATTTTTCCGTCTAGCCCAGGGATGGGCAAACGTTTTCGTTCGCGGGCCAAAAATCGAAAAAAAAAAAGTTCGGCGGGCCAAGGTAAATTTTTCTAAAATTTTGAAAACATATACAAATATTACAATTTAAATATGTTAATGAGAAGAATGAAATTGCGATTTCATTTTTAAAAGTTTCTTATGTTGAGGTTCGAAGTGAGATGTACTGATTCTAAGGAACGAGGCTAACTGCTCATCTGCTACTCTACTTCTGAAATAATTCTTTCTACGGTTCATTGTTGAAAACACTTGTTCACATATATAAGATGAAGTAAACATAGCGCTGATTTTCTAGGCGTGAGATATTAAATTCGGGAAACTTACTTTCGATAATGATGTTATATTCTTTGAAGACTGCTACAGCTTCATTGCAGATGAGACACACTGGTTTATCTTTTACAACTGTAAAAAATATTTCTAGGTCCATTCATCATTAAAAGCATGGCATTCTGAATCAACTTTACGTTTTTTAGTAGACATTTTGAGGTTGAAATATTTTACGAATAACCCAAACAAGCACTAGCTACGCTATACTTTTAACAATTTCAAAACCACTATTCACAATGATGCTATATGTCCGCAATCTTTCCATACGCAATCAATAATACTAGAACTCGCGACAAAAGAAAAGACCGCTGGCTGGAGCTTAAAATGCGCAGTCTGCCAAATGTGAGGTCTGATTCACTTATATTGGATTCGCATACTTCTCCCCGAAAAACAGATAACGATTCTTAAGCCAATCTACAGCATAACTACCAAAGTACTTCCGCGTTTAACACTTTACCGATTGAAAGGTGTTTGTGCTTGCTATTTCCATCGATTTATGTTTTGTAAAACAAAAATAGAGACAGTAAAAAGATCATCAATAATTTGAACAAAAGGAAGAAAAAAAGTAATATTTAAACAAAGTAGAAAAGGAGATGGAGATATAATATTTAAATATATATTTCTTTTAATTTGCCTCGGACCGGCAAATTAAGATTCTATCCGCGGGCCGGATACAGTCTTCCGACGGGCCGGATTTGGCCCGCGGGCCGTAGTTTGCCCATCCCTGGTCTAGCCGATGGTTTAAAAAGTCGAACTTCTGCGATGATTTGTTTAAGCGTTATACAAGAGTATACTTGAAGATTTTCACTCTAAGTACTAAAAGTAGCTATATCAATTTTGTAAAACTTCCTGTAAAAAACTGTGCTGTTGTCGCAAATGCACATCTGAAAAATATTTCAAGAAAATCGGATTTATTTAAAAGATCAAAAATTAGTTTCAAAATTTCGTCCAACCAAACAGAGCATTTAAGCAAAGTAAAACCCTGTAATAAAGCGGGAGGAGTCTTGGGTTACAGTAAATATTTATTTGACGTTTACGCTACTCAGTTATTCCTAGTTTCATAACATCCAGAGGGTTTATTGCCCTAGATATTTAAATATCTGAAGAACGTTTTTGCTATGTCAAGGCTTCATGTGGTATGTAGGGTCAGGTAAAAAAAATTCTGCAGTTATCTTTTTCGAGCATTCCTGTGCACCGGAACGAAATGGAGATGAAGAGCCTAATATAAGTACCCTGAAAGAATTTATGAAAAAATCTCCGCTAGAACCCCAAACGACCGTAATGATCGGTAAATTATGGAAATACGTTGTGAAGGGAAAATGAAAGACAGTTAGTTTACTTTAGACGTGCTGCCCTGGAGTGTTGTTTATGGAGTAGACTTCAGTTTGTTTGGTTTTTTATTTTTTATATTGCCCTAGAACTATAAATTTAAATGGCGAATAGCGTGATAAATGAAACTGCGGCAACTAGTTTTCTTGCAAGAACTATTAATTCAGAATAACACCAGGAAAAGGAAGAATAAGTGAAATGTAGCAAAACTGTTTGTTGTTCATATTAGGTTGACAAGAAAGTAATTTAAGGATTTTTAGTGTGAAGTAAAACTCAGTTTTCTCCTACACAGAAATGAACTTTAATCAGTCAAATATGTTACATTATATTCGATGACATTTTGCCATCTTTCTGGTAGCTTCATGATTCAGCTGTCGCAGAGAATTGAAGACAAAAACTCAACCAATTGCGACTCAGCCGACTGCTGTTTGAGGTCATCGTTATTACTGAAATTTTTACTTCTTAAGATGTTTTGTAAACTTCGAAATAAATGATAATTCGATGGTGCAAGATTGGAGGCGATATGTGAATGCGACATCACTTCGCAACTAAGCTCCAATAATTTCGTATGTGATGTTAAAGCTCTGTGAGGCCTCACACTGACGTGGTGAAACACGAATCCTTTGCAATTTGCCGATTCTGGCTTTTCCTTTTGATTGCTTCCTCTAATACTGTTCGCCTAGGGAATACTAGAATCGAATTTGGGGTTTAGCAGCGATCATATTCGACAGAAATGTCTACCCAAAAGGTGATTACGAGAATTGTATCATAACTTCTTATTCCTTGCCATCTTTGTGAACTAAAATCGTAAGAAAATTTTTATATCAGCAAAGATCACTTTTATCCGTATTCCTCCTTTTTTCCCCAAAAGGCCACGCTATAGATTTATTCACAAAAGCAGGAAAAGCTAATCCAAGCATGTAAACAAAGAGAAGAAACGTTTCAAGAAATAAACAAATCTTGATAGAAAAAAGAAGGGTCAACTTAAGAAAACGTGTAATTAACACTCACTTCAACAGCAAGACGCCGAGGTAGAGAGATGCTTGGTTCCGTGTCGTCGGAAAGAATGCATTCATAGTTCAAAAATACTAAACCAGCAGAGATAAAAATGAATGCTTTTATCAAACTGGGAATTCCCGTTTTTGATAATTGTCTAGAATTTAAGGCCCTTTATTAACGGCAACTACGGACAAAAATACACGTATTTATTGAATTACTTTTATTTAAAATCTTGTTTGACACTTCTGAGAAACAGCTGGAATTTTAAATCCAACTAGAAATATCTTGTGCGAATCAAATGCTTTATAATTTATTTGAAATTTAACCTAAAGATTTTGCATTAGCTCGGAAATACAGATAATATAATGGTTGATACTTGTTATCTCTCTATGTATCGTAGGTTTCTTTGATCTCCAGCATTAAAATCATTTTGTTTCTGTGATACAACCAGCTTACGTAAAGTTGTAAAAGTATGAAATTCGAACTTCTAATTTGCTTATCCGGTTATGACTTATTAGAATAAATAGACAACTTGCCATCGCTTCTATTTAATGATTTATATTTCAATTTATTTAATGATTTATATTTATTTACATTTTTCCTTATCTAGAATTTGTAAACTAATACTTGCCCCATTTCGCATGCCCTGGACTGGATAGTTATTTTAAAGCAGGTGTCTCAAAACCACATATTCCCTTCAGCTCCTGTCGTAACCATAGTAAATGGTCATCGCTGAAGAAATTCTAATCTCCGAATTTGCTTTACCTATTGTAATTATCTTTAGTGCATAACGGATAAGCAGGGACGTCAGCTGAGTCTCAAACAAAATGGAGAAAATTATTTCGATTGAATAACGCGTGCCATAGGGGGCAAACAGAGAGAGATGATATGATCTTGAGATGCTAATTTGCTTTTGACAGCGATTGAATCTATTTCCCACTAATTTATGACTGGACTGTAAGTCACTGTAACTATAGTTAAGATTCTGGACTAAAAAATTAATAAAAGATAAAAAACTAGAATAAAGACTTTTTGGTCTGCAATTAGGTACGTTGCCACTCAAACTTCGTGGAGAAAACAGCGTAAAGCGAAAATATCGTCTTCAAAACATCACGAGAGAAAAGAAAACAAGGAAAAATCATATTGCACTTCTGAAATATCGTCATAAAAAATAAAGCGGTTCAAAAATATCGTGGTAAAAAATAAAGTACCTACAAATTATCGTGTGTCGATAACATCACAGGCATGTGTTTTTCAGCCTTTAAAAGTTACAAATGATATTCGAATAATGATTTGTAAGCGTAAGTAAGAATGAGGAATATTTTTACCTCTATATTTCATATTTTTGGATTGAGTAATTATTTTTTTTTTTTTTTTTTTTTTAAAAAGGAAAAAAAGGCAAGAAGGGAACTTTAGCATACAAAAGCTGAAAATGATTATAAAATTAATGCTACGTACGAGAACGTAAATATTAATGCTACATAGTTGATAGAATTTTATATTTTTATACCTACCTAACTGTTAAAAGTCATTATTTTAGTAGTCTATTTTTTTAAAGATGTATTGATAGTTTTATATGAAAAATATAGTCCAAAAAATTTTTAAAAGGAAAAGAAGTAATTGCATGAGGTTACCTACATTAAAAATGTTTAATTAATTATCATACTGTGTCAGGACTCAGTGTTCGGTGCATACTCTTGGCGAACATATTCGTGAAGTAATCTAAGTCCTGATCTTGAACAGGGACCTGAATGCAGCTATGTTCTGTGGTAGAATACAGTGATTAAGTGGTAGAATAACTACACGTAAGAAGGATTTAAAATCCTCTTTTATTAAACCACTATATTTACAGCCACTTCCCAACTCGGGAGGGATACAGAAAATAATGACCGCACTTGGGTCTAACTTGAACAGTGAAATAAATTAAACTAAAGTTAAGTAGAAATTAAGTAATGGTTGCTCACAGAGCTATAAACACGAGGTTGGCCTCTATGCTAAATGGGGCGTAGCAAGATTTAACTAATACTAACGCACTTAGATTTACTTCAATAAGTAATAGAGTAACAGCGCTAAGGCTTAGAATTTAAATACTAACTAGTCAGGCGAACGTCGAACAGAGCAGCAGTGATCTGAGACTAAAAGCTCTCTCACATTGATTAGTTCCTTGCTAAAGATTAAATACCAAAACTTGGCTCCACTTCAAATTAGCATAAAGCTGAAACGCGCGTTCATTCTAACGGGAAGTTGAAATAAGAAATCATAGGAAAGGAGAAATTCAAATAAAACTTTGTTAAGTTGTTATATTCTTTTACCTTTGTTAATATGATATTCTTTTAGTAAAAATGAAGTCTTGTTTTGTTTCAGTTTGTTCGTCTTCTTAAAAGTGTCATTACCATTTGTACATATTAAATCTCTTTTGGATGTTGTTTCTGTGCTTATGACGACCCATGCCAGGAAGTGCTACATAATATTTCAGTAGGGAATTTGGATTTATTACATTATTGCAAAGCACATTACACTGAAGTGACAAAAGTCATGGGATAGCAATATGCAAATATACAGATGGCAGTAGTATCGCGTAGAAAATGTATAAATGCGAAGTGCTTTGGCAGGGCTTTCATTTGTGTTCAAGTTATTCATGTGAAGAGGCTTTGACGTGATTATGGCCGCACGACGAGAATTAACAGACTTTGAACGCGGAATGGTAGTTGGAGCTAGACGCATGGGTCATTCCATTTCGGATATCGTTACGGAATTCAACATTCCGAGATCCACAGGGTCAAGAGTGTGCCGAGAGTATCTAATTTCAGGCATAACATCCCACCATGGACTGCGCAGTGGCCGACCACCTGCACTTAACGACCCAGACCAGCGACGTCTGCGTAGAGTTGTCAATGTTCACAGACAAGCAACGCTGCTTTAAATAACCGCAGAAATCAATGTGGGACGTACGAGGGACGTGTTCGATAGGACAGTGCGGCGAAATTTGTCTTCCTTGGGCTATACCAGCAGAAGACCGACTCGAGTGCCTTTACTGACAGCACGACATCGCCTGCAGCGACTCTCGTGGGCTCGTGAGCATATCGGTTGGTCTCTAAACGAATGGAAAACCGTGGCTTGGTCAGATGAGTCACGATTTCAGTTGGTAAGAGCTGATGGTAGGGTTCGATTGTGTCGCAGACCCCACGAAGCCATGGATCCAAGTTGTCAACAAGGCACTGTTCAAGCTGGTGGTGGTTCCATAATGGTCTGGGCTGTTTTTACATGGCATGGACTCGGTCCTCTGGTGCAACTGAACCGATCATTAACTGGAAATGGATACCTTCAGCTACTTGGAGATCATTTACAGCCATTCATGGACTTCACATACTCAAACAACGATGGGATTTTTATGGATGACAATGCGCCATGTCACCGGGCCACAATTGTTCGCGATTGGTTAGAAGAATATTCTGGACAATTCCAGCGAATGATCTGGCCACCTAGATCGCCCGACATGAATCCCATCGAACATTTATGGGACATCATCGAGAGGTCAGTTCGTGCCCAAAACCCTGCATCGTCAACACTTTCACAATTATGGACGTCTACAGAGGCAGCATGGCTCAATATTCCTGCAGGGGACTTCCAACGACTTGTTGAGTCCATGCCACGTCGAGTTGCTGCACTTCGCCCGGCAAAGGACCGACAAAATATTAGGAGGTATCCCATGACTTTTGTCACTTCAGTGTAGAGCTATCTGTTTAAGGGCAGAGAAATCTTTTTTGAGAACTTTCTCAGGAACTGCCTCGTATCCACATCATATATATTAGGAAAGCTACAAAAATCTCAAGCTGCGAGTTCGTTCGCTGAGTCAAACTAGCAGTGTTCAGCGATATTACTCCTCGGCCAGTGGTGGCCATTTCAGAAAAGTAATACTATCAGAAACTGATGCACTTTTACAACATTCATTGAGAAGACTCAAATTTAAAATTGCACTTAGAAAATGTAAATCCAGATTTTTCAGAAAGAATCCTCTTGGCGACTATCTTCCCAAGTCGACCAATATTTCTATGAACATAAATAAAGATGTATTAAACGTACCATCTCTAAGACGACCACATCCACGGAAGGCTAAAAAGATATGAAATCGTCAGTGGTCCCTTTAAAGAGGTTTTTTTATCGCTAAATTTATATTTAGACATTTTTATATGTAATTTAAAAATATCAATAAACTTCTTCAGAGACGTTCTATCCGAAATTTTTTTTACTTAGTTTTGAACTTTTATAGCATACAGTGAATTATCTTTCTTAGATGAACACTTCTAAAAGTTACCAGTATAGGTGTGAAATTCCGGCATTAAATTTCATTTGTTTAAGACGACCAGCTTCATAGAAGGCTAAATCACTTAGAACCGTAAATTGTCGGTTCACTGCGTTTTATTACTTCTTTGGACGAAAAAAAAGAAATATTGTAGTCGCGATAAATGTCAAGTATCATATTTCAAAGGAAATAGCCATTTTGACCGTTCCCGAATCCATGTGGACTTTTTTTTTCCGTCACGTCTGTACGTACGAACAGAACAAAGGATTCTTTTTTTAAAAACTTAATGTAAAATACAGGGTATTTATAAAGTCCCGGACCCATTTTGATGTTTAATAAGTCATAAAATAATGAAGATATAAACAAACTTAGGGCATATATTGATGGAATAACTTATATATTTTCCTTTTCAGGTTTGAATATTTTTACTTTTGTAAATATCGTCTGCGCGTGTGGTTAATTTCATATAATTTTATTTTCCAGTCTAAATATCTGTACTTTTCTAAATATTGTCTGCTTATTAACTACATTTTTCTCTCTCTTTTTTTTTTGTGTGTGTGTTCTCCGACGAAGCATCCTTTCATCTTTCTGGCATTGTTAATCGCCATAATGTGCGCATATGGAGATCTGAAAACCCCCATGAATACCGTGAGGCACAAAAGGATTCCCCAAAGGTTAATGTTTGGTGTAGACCAGGGATGGGCAAACTACGGCCCGCGGGCCAAATCCGGCCCCTTGGAAGACTGTATGCGGCCCGCGGATAGAAGCTTAATTTGCCGGTCCGAGGCAAATTAAAAGATATATATATTTAAATATTATATCTCCATCTCCTTTTCTACTTTGGTTAAATACTACTTTTTTTCTTCCTTTTATTCAAATTATTGATGCTCTTTTTACTGTCTCTATTTTTGTTTTACAAAACATAAATCGATGAAAATAGCAAGCCCAAACACCTTTCAATCGGTAAAGTGTTAAACGCGGAAGTACTTTGGTAGTTATGTTGTAGATTGGCTTAAGAATCGTTATCTGTTTTTCGGGGAGAAGTATGCGAATCCAATATAAGTGAATCAAACCATACATTTAGCAGACTGCGCATTTTAAGCTCCAGCCAGCGGTCTTTTCTTTTGTCGCGAATTCTAGTATTATTGATTCGTATGGAAAGATTGCGGAC
>KK121523.1:221701-255590 GCA_000611955.2 Stegodyphus mimosarum
TATATATATAAAGAATTTAGAAAAGTTTCCGAAACTCCTACATGAAGATGAAAGATTAACAAGTAGAAAATTAGCGCTTAGTGCTGCTAAATTTTATAATCGAATTTGGGAAATTAAAATTTAAAATAGAATTTTCTAAGGATCTGTAAGAACTATAATCCCTAATATATCTTTATCTCTAAAAACCATTCAAAAAGCTGGGATAAAAATAAGTGAATTAATAAATAAAGGCGACACTGCATGTTAAAAATGAAGAATTCTTATGCGCATGGCTGCTACAGTTTTACGCCTTCTGAAAAGTTGGCGAATTCTTCTAAGGTGGTTGCACTAGTATGTAAGTACCATATCCTGAAAAAACTAGAAGAAAATATGCAAGTAAATATGATAGCTAGCAAATGATTTCATTACGATATTTGCATTTTTAATTTTTTTTTTCATTCTGCCATTCAGAAGCATCTCCCTCCAAAGTCAGTTCACAAATAATGATATATAATATTTTTGCGAAAGTAAATGATTTACAAATTTAATTCCACTCGAGTGAATAAATGCATTACTACATAAAATTTCCAAAAAGCAGAAATTAAAATTATATTTTATAACTGTTCCCATAAAGGAACCTACCATATTCAAATCAGATTGTCTACTAATTCTTACTACTACTACTCAGCCTATTATCTATTACTGGGAACATTGGCAGGTAAACGTTTAAATTGTATTTGATATTCTCTCTTTGCTCTGAATTATCAATACTCATTTCCTCGGAATAACTATTTTCCTCTTTTTCTTAGGCGTGATAATGAGAGGCGTTATTGTAAAATATAAAGACTACGGAAAATTCCTAAAAAAATTTTTTTTTTTAATTGAAATGCTATGTGCGCTGTAACTAATACTGATTGAGTACTTAAGTACCACCTCATTCATATACAACAGCTCATTCTTCTGTCGACTTGTTATTAGGTTAATAAGATGCTTTGTTTTGGGTGGTGAAAAAGACTAACTACCTGTCACAGTTATCATCTGAAAATGGATAACGAAAGGATAGCAATTCCTGTAATAATACGTGCGGCACAGTGAAGCTTCTGTGATCTATCAGATCAGTACTTTGATAAGCACTATTAGATAAGTACTGTGATAAGTATTAAATAAGTATTATGATTTATAGATCAGTGATCTCGCAGAAAAATGTAGTAAAGGATAGGAAGAAAATTAAGTCGGCAGGTTCCCCCCCCCCCCAAGTTTTGTGTCTTTTTGGAAGTTTTCATACAATTTTTTCTAATTTGAATTAAAAATAAGTTATTTAGTGGTAACTTCAAGGTATTACAATTATTTATGTATTACATTTATGCATTACAATTATTTGTCAGCCGGAAAGTTTTAATAGGTATCTGTCAATACGTCTGAATTACAAAATGTGAGCAATAAAAATTTCTTGTGGGTTACCAATCTTTAAATTTCAGGCAGAAAATAAGTATAAATTTCGATTTTTTTAATCATTTTTATGCGTTTAACAAATATCTAGTAATTGTTTTTAATCTGTGTTAACAAATTTTGTTTTACTCAGAATTTTACTTTAATTGCGGACCGTCAGCTACTTTCAGAATATGCATGGGGCTCGCTTTCAATTTGAGTTTTTTTGTCGGAATACATTATTTTTCTTCACAAACCAAATGTACAAAGTTTTTAATATATTCTTTGCCTTGCTTTAAAGTATAATTTATATGTTAAAAAGTTTATACATCAATCGGCTCAACTTTAACTGTTCCTTTTAATTTTCGCAATGTACATACTAAGTTATTACACATGCTTCAGTTGCGGCCTGACAAACCTCAAAACGGTATTCGATTTCGTACTAACTGTAATTGTCATAATATTTTGCTTAAAATTTTTTGAAAGAAAATTAAAAAAAGAGAGAAAGAAATATAAATACACTTATGTCTGCAGTTGTATCATTTGCGATTTTGTGCCACAAGTGCTGAAACTTCACAATATTTTCATAATACATAACCTGCTTGGCGACTCTTTACAAGAACAAGTCTACAGAGAGAAGATTAGGAGTTTTATTGCCGACTAGCGGACTACTTTCCCTTCGATATACAGTCGAAGTTAACTTTGCAACTCCAGCCTCTTGAAATGTAGCGTGAAATGGAATAGCATCTGGGGATAGTCGATACGAGAATTGTGGGCCTATGTCATAATTTGCTAAGAGATAAACCTCAGACATTTATTTTATGCTTTAACATTTAAAGTTCGTTCTGTAGTGTATATATGAGATTTAGATATAATTGTTGGGGTCGCCTCCAAACGTGTACATTGTCATAAGGCTTCCTGCGTCGTTATGGAAGTCGGCAACTATCCGAAAAGGAGGCATCCTTCATAAGGAAACCCCGGCATAAGATGGTGCTCTCCGTCATGAAGATTGGTTTCTAACTTAAATAATAATAATAATAATAAATAAAATAAAAAAATAAAAACAGCGATCTTCTCTATGCCGGAGGACCTTTTCCAAAATAGAATTTTCATTTGCTTTGCTGATTAAAGTAACAAGCTGAGACCCGACTTGGAAAGAAAATAAATACCCTAATAATTATTAGTAATGTATTTAAGATAATGGTATGACCAAGAGCAAATTGTATCGCACTTGCCCGTTTAAAAGACAGAAAAAGTTATTATTAGCATAGAAAGTATAGAAAAATCATTTTTCTTCCATCAAGCATCCTTGTAAAACTTTATTTTTTACTCCACCGATAACGCTGCTGGTCCACTTAGCGATGCAGCTTCTCAGTCTCTTTAAGTACTGCCAGTGATTTTAATTTCGTTGATGCGTTCGTAGCCATGTCTGTCGTTCGTAGCCATGTCTGTCGTTCGTAGCCATGTCTGTCGTTCGTAGCCATGTCTGTCGAGAGATGTCTTTATTGGAAAGGACAGTGAACGTATAATGGAAGGAAAGTCAGCTGTACGACTGAAAGCACTCGGCTGTTAAGCTGAATAATGAAACTGCAAGGAAACTATGCACATATTTTACTTTTGTTTTAAAATGGAGCTGTCTTTTAAATTAATTAAATGTAATTAAATCTAAATAAGATAAAACTAGTTTGCAAGAAATATAAAACCTAAAATCAACAGCTTTACTGAATATTTCAAGATTTTAAATTACGTTTTCCGCCGAAGTAATGTTTTGTTTCATTCATGTAAAATAAAAATAATATACAATGGTAGTGTAAATAAGTAGCAGTCCTGAAATCCTGTTTCATTTAGTTTATATCAAGCCTGAATCCAACCTCTTTATCACTATGGGTCCATCTGATAAGTTAATTCATTTTTAGCCAATCTCTTTTAACTTCAAACACATTTCACGGTGGAATAAATATCTGTGAAATGTATTTTGAAGGACATATTTTGTTTTTATTTCATTTGTATTTTATTTCATTCGTCGGCGGTTCTTAAGGTTTTCTAATTAGGTGTAGGTAAAATCTCACTTTTTAAACCGCTTAAAATTGCTTAACCATTGCATTCAATTTCGTATTCCATTTTAATGAATTTGTATTTTATGCGAAAATGGCGCCAAAACTTTAGAAATTAATGAAACAAATAGAATTTCGAGAAACGTTGGTTTAATCAAGCGAGAATTCATGAAATTTACATTTATAGCCGAGCTACCGTACGAGCTTGATTTCATGGGAGGGACACGAAGACGTAAGAAAGACAAAAGCAAACGCCTTTAAGGAGGGAAAGGACTAGAAGAAAAATGAGCGGAAAATAAATAGGGACATCCATTCCGGATTGGAAAAAAGTGATACTGGCGCCATATTTTGAACGTGGTTACCATCAGAAGGCGTCTCAATGAGAACTAGATCCTCCTCAGAAATTGTAAGCGATGTCTACTCTTCAATGATGGGTAATGGCCATCATCGAACGGGTAATCCACATAACATTTTCGTTCTTCCAATCCATTAGTGTCTGTAGGAATGGTACTTATCATTTAAGGTCGTGTTTTATCTTTAGGATTATTATTACTCTTCATAAGTATTTTTATTGAATTTTACTGAACTCGGGTATCTTTTCCACTGCGATGCAGTCAGTCATGTTTTTTATAGTTTTAACTTGTAATCCCTATCGCTTTTTCTCTTTTCCTTTCGCTGAGTTAATGGAACTAAGTTAACTGGAATGTTAATAAATGGATGAGTATGCGTTTTAAATTATACAAATGTAATTTAGTTTGTGTCTAAATTCCTTTTAGATTTAAACACAGAGACTGTTCGCACATTTTTAGACGATTTTCCTTGTATTTACAAAAATATTTTACCTAGAATTTTTGCATTTTATATATTCTGTTTGATAACCCTTATTCTTCACTATCTTTCTACATGGGATTTCAAAAGCAACAGAGCCTTTTGTGGCGTCGGAAGAGGTATTTTATCCCATTCTTCTTGAACAGCTTTTTAAAGTCTACGGTGTCAAAGACGTTTGGACAAGAAGTTTGGACTTTTTAGAAGTTGAAAAGTGCAAAAATCCATGGAGGATGCATCAGAATATTTAGTAGAGCTATGAGTGGCTTGATATTTGTTTCTTGTTCCATTTTTTTTTCGGGAAATAAAGCAGTGGATTCTGACATATGGCTGCTTGCTTCGTCTTGATGGAGTTCAGCTGATTGATGGCACTATGGCTAATCAGAAGTTATTTCATATTTAAAACCTGGGTATTAGATATGTTTCTGATAATTTTTTAATTGATCTTAACATTTTTCACCACTGTCTTTATTTTTAATTTGCCGTTATATGAAAAAACATCAACTGTCAAAAATCCCTTTGAAAAACTTTCTTTAAATTCTTTGAACTATGTGTTTAAGATTATTTTTTCTTTTTTTGATGCTAATAACGGATCTCTTTTTATTGCAGTCGTTTAATTACACCCAAGATTCATCTATTATGACAATATTTTTACATTTTTGTTCGGATAGATGTTTCTCATAAAGAATTCTGGAGCGCGTACTGCATTCGGCACGATGTTGTTGGGAAAGACGATGCACATTACCTTTTTTCGCCTTTCTAAGATTCAAATCATCATTAATCACTTCGTTTACACTTGATAGTGACAGACAATAAGCATTTTAATGATTTTGCTACTGTCCTTAACGGAATTTCTTTTAAGCGTTAAAGATTTTACCTATACAAAATTTGAAACATTCCGTTTTTTCGTTGGATATTATTTGGGGCAAGTTTTTCATTTGAAGCCAAACTTTGACATATTTTTCCTTTCTTGTTGACAATATTACCTATCTTAGCTTTAGCTATCGAAAACCAATGGGTTTCACAGTGTTTTGTAATAACTAGATACGAATAATTTTCTTCGGAAAGAGCACAGACGTGTCCTTCCATCCACTGCTTCTTTAAAACCGCCGTTTTGCATGAAAACAAAACTGTCAAGTAGCAGATGATAACTAATACTTTCAAAAATATAGCTTCAGTTAAAAAAAATTCCAACAGACGAATGTTTTTTATAGCAAAGCAAAATCGTCTAAAATTTGTGCAAACAGCCTCTGTATTTATTTTAATCTTTTTTTTTTTTTTCACAAAAGTAGATGAAAAGTTTCATTCGGAAGAGAAATAAAGTGCACAGCACTAACAGCAGCATTATGAAAGGATTTTTTTATAAATCCTCTTGATTTCAAGTTTATCAGAGTGAAGAGGTTTTTGGAAGACCTTTGGAGAATATCCGTACCTTTTTTTACAAAACGTTTTGCAATCCGTACCTTTTTTTGCATCCGCCATGTTCGTATCCACGTTACACATAGGGAAAACCACGAAAAAGCCCATGAGCCACTTGGAATCGAACCTAGGTCGAACTACCAGTATTAGTGACTGCATCGCTCAGCCGATTCTGGGAAAGGCTCGTTGGAATTAATCAGTTAGCTGATTTTGTTATTTCTTAAAGTTTTTAAAAGGGAATTTGTTAATAATTACGTCCCGTTCTAAGTTAGGTATGCAGCCATGTAGCTAATAATTAGCAGATACGTTATTCCTTTATCTCAGAAGGCAGAATTAATTTTGCATTAATAAGTAAGATAAATAATCGACAAATAATTATCTCTTTTTAAAATTTCTTCTATCTGCATCCTTAATGTCAATTGGCTTTATTAAAGATATCTTCTTCAATGAAATTTAGAAATATAGTCACGCCTAAAAGCAATACAGATTGCAGGCTGTTTGAATTTATTTAAAATAAATGAGTTTGTTTTGGTGGAAAAACATCTTTACTTTAAATTTTCATGGGAGGAAAAAGATAGACCAAAGCGTTTCGAGTTGTATTCATGTTACTAGGGAAATTAACGAATCATTTATTATGATGCTTTTAGGTCATTACGCTCAATTAAGGAATTCGGAATAAAGATATCAGCATTTACCGGTTTCAGCCGCTGAGCCATAGGTGTACACGTACAAATTATAGAACAGATATCAAAGGAATTTCGCCGAATCGCTGCTTGGTATCAGGGAACAGCAACAGCTAGCTGTCACTTTATGAATTACTTAAATGTTTATGCAGATTTATAATTACTCAGTTTAATAAGATGGGCGTCGGCTTTGTCTATAACACGATAATGGTCTGCTGTACTATTTTGTCTCTAACACGGTAATGGTCTAAGTACGTACGTTGGCGGCGTACCAAATATCCGATATCCGACAATTTAAATAAATTGGAAAGTGTACTTATATCGAAGTAATAACAATATTACTCAGAAAAGTAGCGTTTGCCCACGCTGTTAAAATCTAATACGTATGATTATAGTAATTAAATCTGGAATATGTCAGGGAATATTTATCAAGTATTGACATTAATTTGTCTCCCGGGAAGATTAACAAAAACAACAACAAAAAGAAAAAAAAAACTTCTGAAAGTTGTACCACTCCCCTTTGTAAACATATATCAGTGGCTCTTCATAAATAGTCACGTCAGTCATAAAATATATTAATATTTGTTAATTCATAAGCTTTCAAATGAAGTAGATCGGTTTAAATTATAAGAACATATATATAGGTCTGTTTTTCCTGTGCGTTTTCTTTTGCGTAGTTCACAGCAGCAAAAGGGGAAAGAATTACTTGAAGTGACATTCTGTAACACAGCCGAAATAAAGAAGCTCAGACACGCCTAACGCTATTTTGACACACATCTGCAGATTTGCTTCATGTCATAGAACTCAATATGGAAATTATTAATGGCCATCTCAGAACCATATGTGTATTCTTTGCTTATGAGAAAACCTTTCAAAGTCAGAGTCCTCAGACCAACTTGATGGTGCTAAATATTGTAGCTGAGTACGAGTTCGTTATGGATCGAATGCATAATCCAATCTCACAGCGAATTCGTTACAATCAGTCTCAGTATTAAGTAAACAAACAGCAATTCGCTTTAAACAGCTACAACTACAATTGAGATGAGGTGTTTCAAGTCGGCTTTTATAAGCTTTTATAATTATTTACTAGAACATTCCGGTAAAACCTCGATTTTTCTCGATATTTGTGGATGGCAACAGTAATTACGAGATATTTATTTATTAAATATTAAATGCACGCGCAGTTTTATTTTTACTTTTCCGACGTAGCTTTTTCTTCAAAAATCGTCTGCGTTGCACGGGAAAATAAAACTATTTTAATTAAAATTCTAAATAAATAGCCAAATAAATATGAAATCCGTAACAATATGTTATTATAAAATTTCGATTATCACATGAGTGAAAAATTATTTGAGTTTTCTTTGTTTTTATACCCCCGTGTTTTTAAATGTGTTTACTTCCCTCTGCCATACTGGTCGCGTGGCTAAGATCGTTCAATACTGAGAGTTCGAGCCAGGTTTAATCCCAGGCAAATGAGCTGGCTGCATGGTTGGTTTTCGTACTTTTCCCCATGTGTAACACGTTTTCCTTAGAAAATCCCCCATAAAAGCATCTCTCCTCAGGAAAGCAGCCTGTAGATTTCTTAGGTTTTCTGATGCTGAGACATGAAAAATGTGCAATGTCCTCATCGGGATTCGAACTCCGGGCTTCCCGAATACACTTCGAGTGTACTTCCAGTTACTACAAAGGCATGCGGACAGGGAGGAGAAAATAATATTATACCTCTCCTTTCAAAGGGCGACTGGAGGTGAGGAACCCACTCGTGGTAGTGACGAATCATCGTCCACTGCCTTTTAGGTCGGGCGCCAGTGTAGAGCCATTATGGTTTCTGATGATGGAGGCGTGAAAATCGTGCAGTGCCGTCGCAGGGACTCCAGAACTCCCGAATACGCGTCGAATGTGCTTCCAGTTACGCCACGAAGCCATGTGGAAAGAAATGAGAAGATAGCTTATAAGCCTTAGTGTGCTTTTCCATATTCAAATAACTAACATAATCTAATCTACCATTCTCATTAATATAGTAGTATCGCAGTTGTCCTGTTCATTGACCACAATAAAGACCCCAAAGCGTTAGTACTTAGAAACTGTTAATATGCTGTTAGTTGCAGAAAAATCAAAAATGTGGCAAGTACCCATAGTTACTGCATTTATATTATCGGTATTTCGGATAAATTCCTTCCTCTCCATAAGACAATATTTAATTAAAAAAATCTCCCCCTGAACATAACCATTAAAAAATTGTCATTCCATTCGACCTGAAGACTTAAAAAATGACTCTAGTGTCGTTAAAATTTTATAAAATAAATTAACTGCATTTCTGCTTACGCAGCCCGCAACTGTAATAGCAAAACAGAATACAGTAGCTTAGGGAAAAAAAACATCGGCGGAATATTTTGTAACACTAAATTTCTTAATGCGCTTACGTGACTAAATCTGACTTTATATCCGATTTAAAACTTAACAACATAGCTTCAAAACCAGTGGAATACGAAGAAACGGACCTCACGAGATGAAGAAGTGAATCGCGAATATTAAGTGACTGTTTTGAGGCGTCATCCATTCACTAGTCAATGAAAGAAGAAGCTTGCAGGATTTCTAACTCTTCTTCTTATGTCTGCATACAAAATTAAATAGATTAGTTATAATGAAAATTTTTATAACATTTAGATCGCACGCTTTTGTGTATATTTCGTTTCTACTTTTACTGAAACGGTAATATAATTTTTTTAATATTATCGTATATTTTTGTTTACACTACTTTACGGTCGATGAAAGAATATAGGAACTTTTATAATTCACACTCTTAGCCCAAAGGACGTTAGCCCAGAAAGGCTATTAATTTCGTATTGGCATTTTGCGTTGAATCACTATAAACGGTGTGAGCAAATTGTTGCCACGAAATGTTAGAGCCTTGCGTTATATTTAAAGAAATTAAATAATGAAGAATCTGCATAAATGTATATATGGTTCTCGCATTGTGATAAAACAACGGTTCCTATAGCCATCCAATTTTGAATAACGTAATCCTCCTGCGAATATGGCCATCTGGAAGCCCAAATTTGAAATCTGGAATTTGTTTTATTATCGATTTCAAATTTTGTAAAACTGTTTGTCGAATGTTTGATTAACAAACTCGAGGATTTCAAAGCGAGCAATGACAACATTGTACAAAGAAAACATTTTTATCTCCAGCGTGTGAGACCGTGTATCGGAAATTCTAACGATATGCTCAATATAAAATTATTTTGCGACATTGCTCCTGAACTGAATTTTATGGTTTAAGTGCGAAGAACATGATATTTAATAAATAAAGGTAATACACAAAAGAAAGCTTTCAGATTTTTTTCCGTTGTTGTTTCTAAATTTTTTTTTCCACATGCTTTGTTGAATTTTTGAAAATTTAAGGCAATTGCCGCTTGCGCGGCCACCGCCTAAAATACGTATTATAAAAGAGGACATATGCGCAATAATTGGAATGAACCACGTAGTATAATTTCGTAAAAATACGTAATATTTATTAGACATTTCATAATTTTAATGCATTTCATTTAAATGAATTTATATTGAAAATTTAAAAAGACTATTCATAAAAACAGCGTTTATTGCTTTTAAATCGCTTGTTTTGTTACGGAACACCAGAGAGATTTAAATCTGAAATTTAAATATTTTACTCTTTACTGAATGGTAGCATGCTGGCGCGGGGAAAATAGAAGTATTTTATTTCTTGCGGTGGCAAGACATTGCTTTTAAATAGCTGAGTTTCTCGATTAAAATTGAAAGACCTTACAACAGCATGGCTTCAATCAGAGTTTCATAATTCGTAATTAACAGAACCCATTCTGATGCGGAGCATCGTGTTGCGGAGTTGTGCATAGCTTCGTATTTCATCGGAAACCTTCAACTCGAGCGTAAGAGTTGTTGTCTTGGTGCCGAGGAGTCCGGCGCCCAGCACCTCACGCTTAATTAGAATACCTGTTCACGCAGAGGTGCGGCGCTTCGGGCCTTCCTCGCCTCACAAAATGGCCAGTGGCGGGCAACACAAAAGAAAAAGAGGTTACAAGGATAAGGGAGAGAATAAAAAGTAGGCTGATGGGAATTATTGGAGGAAATATGACGGATATGAGTGAAAAGCATTCCTTACACCGCTTTCGTCAAACTTATTCATTTAGTGAGGACAGAATTATTTATTTGGTAAACTTTTTTTTTTCCCCTACTGATTCGTTGAAATATGCGTTCATGCGTCGAAACGTGATGTGACGTAAAGTGAAAGTAATTTCTACTGAGAATCTTCTAACTATTACTTTGCAAATCAGGACGAGGTGAGTTGAAATGTAAAGTGAAATTGAATGTAAGTTAAAAGAAATTGCCTCACAAAAGAGAAAAAAATCGTAATCTGCGTGATAGGAATTGAAGGATGCTGGTATTGCTGAAGATTAACGAAATGTTAAGCGCTTTATTGCGAAATTTTCGAGAAGTGCTTTGCTGTGTGTACGTTAAGGCCGCATTTTACGTGGTTTTAAACAGCGCATTTTGAAAACATAAGATGTTCGAGTACATAAACCGCGCGACAAGGGCGCAGTGTTATTCCCTATCTCGTATTTCCTCACGTATTTCTCCTCTAAGATCCCCCACTCGCTGGCTTGATAGTTACCAGTAGTTAATATATGCGAACATTTTATCTGCTATTTTCTCATTGTACGTAGCATATTAAACTCACTTATGAATAAACGCCTGGTAACTTTCAAGCTAGCAGGGAAGGGATACTAAAAGGAGGAATATGAGAAGAAATACGGTATATATCACTGATGGCGAACCAATGACACACGAACCGATTTTAAGTGACACCAATGACGCATTTTGGAGCCGTCGAGGAGACAAAAGATTGCATGATACAAAAATATTTGTATCTTGCAACGGCATCATCAGTGTCAACATATATTTTCCTACCTCGGGTGCGTTCGAGTGCATTCTTAGCATATGGATTATTCTATATGTCATACGGCACAACTAAGGTAAAAGGTTTTTCCGAATTTTGACACGCCGAACTCAAAATGTTTGTCATCACTGGTTTATACATCTTAGAAAAAGTAGTTTATGTTCAGTTTGCGTCAAAATTCTGTCAACCAGAAATGGATGCTTTCGCCAATCAGCGATGCATAAGAACTTTATTTATCTTTCATATTGTAAACGTGCTTTACTAAGTGTACCGTAGGTTGATCATTAAAAATATTATTTCATGTAAGCACACCCTATCTTGTAACAAGTGTTATATCATGAAAGTGTTATAATATCGTGAATAAAGTAAGCTTCTACCGCTCTAAAATCTCACACTGTACTTCTATTGAAGTGAGAAATAGTGTACAAGTACTGCTACTTGTTTGAATAAACTACCTCTGAATTAAAAAAGAACGTCTTATGGTTGTGATGAAGGTTAGTTCTAAAATATGGATTAAAATCCTTTTCATATTTTACTTTTGATTTTATTCAAAAGAGTAATGTGATTTTTAATATTATGATATTTTTTATACCGTTTTACTTAACAAAATGTTGTTGCATCATAAACTTAAATATAGGGCGTTGAAAACGTCATGCATACATATCCATTTATTATCCTTTCGTCTGAAACACATCTTCGGCTTGAAAATGAGAGTGCACTTATTGAGAAATAGGCAGTTCGGACCATTATGTCTTGAATGCTCACATAGCCAAAGATGCAGATTAAAAAGCCATACTTGCACTATAAATATTCCTGGGCGGAAAAAAAATTGAAGTATGTTACTGCGATGACAAAGCTAACGAGAATTAATGAAACAAACTGAGATCCTAATAGAAAGATGAAGACCTTAAATATTTCCTAACTTTCAGACTACTTAATCTTGTCTCTGTCACCGCCGCTTGTTTGGTGGAGCGGGATAACTTTTTCTGATCTTAATTCTAAATAAAAAATCTTAACCTTTCTGTTCAATCTTGGTTAATCACAAGAATTTTTTGGGAAGCTGGAAAGCAATGTTTGAAAAATTTAAGGCTTATCTACTCAATGTAGTTTAGTACTTTTTCCATTTTAAAGTATAGCTAGTGCTCAACCGGAGAAAAGCACGGGCGGCCAGGGCATCCCTCTCTGGTTGATCACTGGTTTGATGCTGTTGCAGTAACGCTCCCGGTTTGATCACTGTTTTCACTTCCACTTTTCCCACAGTTTGACTGCGAAATCACACAGCACACCAACAGACCCTTGCCCGCACAGCACCACCTTTCGAATACGACTTTTCACCACACATCATCCACTTATTCTATAGTTCACGCATGTGATCTTAAATGATTTATCCAGAGAGACGTCTAAGGGTTGGAGCATCGAAGTTAAGCAACCGGTGTAACCGCAATCTTAATATTTTTCCGGATATCTATTAGATTTTTATATAGCATTGCTCTAATATAGGTATTTTGACACAAAATCGGACTTTTTCTGAAATGACAGGCCAATTTTTTTCCATATTTCGATTTTGTGACTCAAATTATGCCAAACTGCCAAGTTTTGTAAAAATCGAACAAGTAGTTGGCATATATCTATTAATCTCTCTTTTTTTTATTTGTTTCCTCCGTTCACATTTTGAAATCTAGATTCATCCCAAATAAAATTCGCCTATTTTTATGATTTATTTTTAAAATTTATATTTTTAAATAATATTTATAAATTTTTCGAAAAAAAATTTGATTATCATCTAAAAATTTTTACCATCGTCTTAATACAGATGTATTTCTAAACATATCTGCAAAAAATTATATTTTTTTATTCAAAATTTCCTACGATGTACCTGAATTTACATACTGGCGAGTTTTGAAATTTGGCATATTTGTTATAAGCGATAATAACGCCAAATGTGGTTTACGTAGTTTGTTAAAATTATTTGAAATTATGAATGATGACCAATTTTCCGGCCAATTTTTGCCATCATCTTAAAATAGATGTATTTCTAACCTAACCTGCAAAAAATTAGAGTTTTTTATTTAAAATTTCCGAAGATATACGTGAATTTATGTAATGGCGCGTTTTGAAATTTAGCATATTTGTTGAAAGCGGTAATAAGTTAAATGTGGTTTAGGCACTTTGTTAACATTATTTGAAAGTAGGAACGATGTGACTTTTTTCCCGCTAATGCAGAATGTAAAAAGGGAAAGGAAAATAGGTTGCTATATATTAAGAAGTTCGCCAAGTGAATTATTCTTGGCGTAAATTGGAAAAAAAATACGCCAAGATAAATGTTGGAATTTCTCCATAAATTTTTCACCAGATTTTACAAAATTTAATATTTAGGCATAATTTGAGTGGTAGAATCGAAATATGGAAACAAATTGGCATGTTATATCAGATCCGATGTTGTCTCAGAATACCTGTATTAGAACAATGCTATATATAAATCTAATATGCATTCTAAGTCACGCTTTCGAGAAATGAAAAACGCAAACGAGAGATAAAGAATTATCCAATTTTTTTTTTTGCCCAGTGTACATGCGAGGCACATGATTCGGCACGTGTTTCTACAGGCAGTGCTGGCAGATGCAAGAAAGTAAAACGTATTCCAGGTGAGATCGTTGATTTAAACTTCTAGAGACATCTTAGAATTTTTCGAAGCAAAGAAACCGAAGGAATTCCCGACGCCTACGCCAGAATTCGAACTCCGAACCTCCCGAATACGCGTCGAGTGCGCTTCCTGTTACACAACTAAGACATGCGGAAAGGAGGGAGAAAATACTTTGATACATTTCCTCTTTGCCCGCATTAGCAGGAATTTTATCTTACCTTTTTCCGGTACCTCAAATAATTCCCCTGTAGAATTACCACATGTGCTAAACCTCAAGGAACTTTCCAGTAGGAAAGACCTAAAATTAAAAAGGAGAAAATACCTTATATATTTCCCCCTTTAGAAGGTGAGTGGCGGTTAGGGAACCCAGTCGCCAGATTCTGGTCGTGATAAACTATCGTCCACCACTTTTTTTTTAAAATTAGGGCGCCATTTGTAGAGTCTTCTGTAATTATTCAATGCCAGCGGACTGAAGAATTATGCATTCGTTGGGATTCGAACTCTAGACCTTCTGAATACGCGTCGAACGTGCTTTCTGTTACAACACAAAGGGCAGAGCGAAGGGAGAAAATACCTTATAAACTAAATTCGTAGGGCGTGGATGGGTTAGGGATCATCTTAGAGGTCAGATATATGCCAAAATTTTAAAAATTTGCTGCAAATTTATACCTCGTCTTATATGAAGGTTATAGGTCGTCTTATAGGTAAATGTCTTTATTAGAACTGATTTTAAGGAATACAATTTTATCGCAATTCATTTTTCATTTTCTAAAAATTGCAATATCAGTGTCTATATATTTTTCTTTCTCTTTGGCCTTTTTTTTCCTTCTTCAGACATATCTTTGCTGTAACAAACTGCATTGCTCATCGGTCGGTGAACTGTAAGATTACATCCAATATTATGATCAACTACTATAATATGTCCTGGCAACTTTTCAACTAGTCCAGTAATTTTTGTTAATTCGTGTCAATTGTTAATTCTCGTACAAGGATTTGAGCATAGTCGTCGTCGTCGAAGTTCTCGTCATATTCTTTATAGTTCATCTGCGTTCTTAATAGTTCATCTGTGTTTCTTGTCACATAACTTTAAAACCACACAAAAAGAGATGACTACATAAAAGAAAAAAAATAATCATCTATGTATTAAAAGATAATTATGAGTACTGATATTTCGTAATTTAATTTTGTTTTGCTCAGTTTTAAAATTTAGTTCAAAGCCGAACTATGATGGATATTGCTATGTATACTGCATTTACTTACATATTCCCTCTTCTTTTCCTATTAACTTTCTCGCTTGAAAACCGGGAGGGTTCAAACACACCGTGTATATTATGCATTTCTAAAGATGATAAACATAGCACATTAAAAAGCCCACATAAAGACTCACTAACACTTGTATTATAGTATTATATATTTCAAAGAACTTACCAGTTTCAATAATTACGTGCCCAAAATAATTTTCTTATTTGTGCACGCATTTTACATTGTTACTCTAAATCAGAAATGTGTACATTCTGTGCTTGAAAAGGGAAGAGGTTTGGTTCATTGAGATTACGGCAAAGCACACTAGACTGTCTGTCTAAAGAGAGGGATGCCTCCATGGATGACTTTCTAAGAGAAACTGTCTCGTATACACGTTAAACATTGGAAGAATGATGAAGACGCCCATGCAGCCTGCAGTCGAACCCAGGTCGGAACTACGAGTGTTCAACCGGGGGGGGGCAAATACGCGAGGGGGAGAAAGTATGGTATATATTCTTTTACGGTTAGAATCTTATCTTTTATTTTATACTAATCCTTTGGTTCATGTAACTAGGTACTTTTAAAAAGAAAACCTAACGACCGTATTATTGTGAAATTACTCGTAATATATGCATCTATTTGCTTCTGAAACTATATTTTACGATGAATAAATAAAAAAAAATGTTACACATCTTGTTATACGTATGCATTCATTTAAAACTATATTTCTATACGATGCATAACTATACTTGCTGCTTTGCTCACTGCAAGCATCTTAAAGTTTAACTATTCAGGGAAGCTCTTTTGAAAATTTTCATGGATTTTGTTGGATCATTCTGTCTTTCACCCAAGTACTCAACCTTTCAGCCGTTAGATACTACCCTACGTAAAGTGAAATCAGATTTTGATGGACTTCAGTGACAGGTCCATGCACCTTTCTGATATCATAACATGTCAGGCGGCAAGGCTTCCTGCTGTCAGCAAATAAGATCTCACGCTTTTATCGCGCCTTCGTCGGTTTGTATTGGGTGGAGCTGGAAAATAATCGAGATATACATTTCGAAGTCCAAAGGTTAAAACCGTCACTTGGAATATTTAACTCGTATGTCGAGTGTTAGTGTGATTTCGGAGAATTAATTCCGGAGCTCTTAGAGAGCACGCAATGAAGAAGGAAAATTTAAGCGTTTATCTTCAAATAGCTTCTTGCATAAATGAAAAGTATTGTTACGAATTTTATATATATGTGAATAATTGTAGTGAAATTATATGTGAAAGTTTACTATTTTTTGTGTAATATAACATATCATGCTCGAAAGAGACAAAGCTCTGCCGGAAAAATAAAATTACAGAGGCAGTTCTATTAAACATTGAGGTAAATGGCTGTCACTCGCTAAATTGGCGAGATATCGCCAAACTGGCTATGGTTTTTGGCGACTAATTTTTGTCGCCAAGCTTGGCAACTATTTGGGGACATTCTTGTCCGGTCTCTGTATAATTGTAATTGATATTATAATTGAATAACTGTATTGATTCCTATATGTAACTCTGACCGTATCTGGCCCTCTCTCATATTCCCTCCAGTAATTTTGAGAGGTGGAAGGCACTGGATATTTTTCGGGATAAAACTAAATAAGCCTGGAGAAAGCAACAATTCTCAGATTTGCAGTTCAAAGTTGACTTCGGAGTATTAAGATATCTCCGTGTGAGCTTCGCTCTTTAGACGCGCTTTGCATTCCGTTGTGTTTAACGTTCTCAGTAGTTTAAAGTGTAGATTCTAGTTTATTCTGTGTTTCAAACCAAGAGAGTGGCCTAGCAGGATGGGTACTTTTCTTGGTTTTCTCAATGTGTAATATGAATACAGGGCAGTTTTGCATAGAATATCCTCCACGAAAGCGGGACCCACCAGCAACCGAGCGGTAAGTCTTTGAACACTAGTAGTTTGACATAGTTTCAATTCCAGGCAGATGGGCCTGGAATTACTTGGGTGTTTTCCTCGTGTGTGACGTGGATACGAACTCGTATCCCTTCCTTAGCAGGTAGCTCTCGTGTGCTTTGCTATAATAAAATAAATCAAACCACTCCAAAATTCCACGAAGACATCCCTCTCTTGTGTGCTTTCCAATCTGCAAATAATCTTGGGAAGATAACAACTTGGGAAGGGGTAATTTTTAAAATCACATATGTGTTTTTTACTTGTAGTCTACATCAAATGCATTTTATTATGCATTGTGAGCAGTTTTCAAGAAACTTAATAGAAACATAATTTGATAACTGTATTTAATAGCACAATATTTTCTTATGGATATGGCTTATGATTTTGGAAAAAAAAGGAGGGGGAACAAGGTAAACGCTTTTTGACAAGAAACACATATACAAACAATATCCTGTTTTTCTCCACAAACTTATTAAGATTTTAGGTGACGCTGTGAGCATTTTAAATCTTATTTGCTTATATTACCTTATTGTATTATTTTAGGTTATGCTGTGGCGTTTATATTCGTATTTTACAGTGTTCTTATGTAATACTGCTTTGACTCGCAATTATTTTCAGCTTTACAGTGGGTTTATTAAAATACAACTCGGCGCAGTTCTAGAAACACTTGTACACCAAAACCTCTTCTTAGTAAATGATTTTATATTTCATTAAATATAAATTTATTTTATTGCATACTTTTAAAGCTTCTAAGTACAATTAATAATACATTCTCAGGTAAATCTTTAACACGAATATTGTCAATTTAGTGTGAATTCCGTAGTGTAAGAAAAGTAATTTTCCTCTTAATGACGACGATAAAATCTTATTATAAGTATCTCTTTCTTTCATCTTAATCGTTATCTTTTAATTAACATCTCTAAACAGTGAATCTATTCTTGCCTAACTGCATAACACTCAGATATTTCTTTTTATTCTTTCGTAAATGGCTAATGTACATGCATCTCTTTCTACGTTCATAACTCTTTCAGCTCAGCTCCAGATTTTATCTAATAGGCGCGTACGTGTTGAAAGTAATGGCTGTGGTGGTGCTGCAAAGGTGGTGGCGCTGGAAAGGTGGTGGCGCTAAATTGTCTGTTAATGTAAAGAGTTTTAAAGGATTTAAACTTGTCATACTTTTCTTTGCGATAATATTGCTTTGAGATGAAAGGATAAGGTCTGGAGCACGCCTTCGAAGTATAAGATATTATCTTTAGGGCAAGGTTGTTTGAATGGAGCGTTGCGTCAGTTTTGTTGATGTTATGATTAGGTTTACATTTTGGTTTGAAAAAATAAAACACAAAAATTCAAATTTCTTAGAATGTTTCCGTAAGTAATTTTTAATTGTTATCTTTCTGTTTATATATATATATATATATATATATGTTACTCGTTTAATAGTGATTTATCTATCTAAATCAGAGATTTCCAAACTTATTCTTGCATCGACTCATTTTGAAAGAATGGTTTTTTCATGGACAGCTTTACAGTTTTCTCTGTAATATACAGCATGCAACATAATCATAATACAAATAATTTCACATTAACAACTTAAAAATGACACTTAAGAGAGAAAAAAAAACTCTCTAAAGTAAAACATAAAGTTAGACAAAGCAACAATTTTTTATTTGGCATTGTAGTCGTTCTTCTATAAATATAAAAGCCAGCTAGGTCTAAAAGTGTTTATAAAGAGAGCACTGAAACAGTTACAAAAAAATATGTACATCAAAATAGAACATAACTGAAACGAAGCACCTAACATTTAGAATTAACGTTCGAGTCACGAAGACATAATATTCGAGAACCTAATCGCAGCTGGAGCTCGACTACTGTAGCTCATTCTCGTCAACACTAGATGGCGTTCAATGAACTAGTTCAGTTACATCCAAATTCTTTTACGGCGCAGATTTTAAGTAAGACTCTTGATTTCGAGGGCGAACAGCTTCAAGTCTTTCTTCATCAGGAGCAAAGAAGGAGGAACCACCGTTGTATTTATACCAAAAGCAAGAGAGTTAACAATTAAATATAAAATATGAATGTTTAAAAAAATAGTTTATTAGTTTTATATTTTATTATTATTAATTTTATAAATATGAACAAGTTTTCAGAAACAAAATCACAGATTCTAATTGCGCAGAAGTTCGATTTTAATTAATAAGATGGCTGTGTTTGATTTATTGATTTGGCATAAAATTATAAATTGCCATGAAATAGCTTAACGTAAATTTTAAATCACCTCATTCAAAAATATTCGACCTGTTTCTTGTTTTCCGTAGAAAATTATTGACTTGATTGAAGCCTGCTCCTACCCTTTATGAAAAGAGAAAAGTTGGTAATGCTGGTTCGGTAACAATTTTTATTTTGGGATATTTCTGTCGGATGAATTTAAATTCTAAATTTAGCGCAGCATGTGTTTTGAATAAGATTTGCTTGCCTTTGTAGTGCAGCTTGATATCAATATAACATTAATTATCAGTTTTATTTGTAATTTGTTTAATCAATAAGATCTCAATTATGCCGACCCATCGCAGATGCGTATTCGGCTATCGACCCCCATTCGATTTCTTGATTCTCATTGACCCCCTTTAAAACTTCATCGACCCCCAGGGGGTCAGTACCGACCCCGATGGAAACCACAGATAGATATTACATATAAAGTGCCTTCAAACTCTTGGATCTATGTTGTATGTTTTCTTTCTGTCTCAGATTAGCTTCACGTATTTTCTTTTCTTACGTTTTTCCAATGATAATTTAAAGTAATGAAAGGCCAAAAACTCTTTAATATTATTATCAAAACTACAGATTTATAAATCTTTTATCATTGTTTTTAAAAATATGTCTAAAAGCATAAATGGTGTGAAGCAATTATAATTTTAGTGGAGCATCAATGATAAAATGCTTTGAAAATTTGTAAAAAAAAAAAAAAAAAAATTAATCGGGTTCCGGAGAACGAATTGGCTAGAAATTTGTTATAAATATTTTGCAGTTATAAATGTGCTGAGTGATAGACGCTTCTTCTAAACTTTCATAGTAATAATACCGAAAGAATAAATAATTAAATATTCCCTATTTGCCAGTATAAATTTGAATATTTTTGCAGTAGAATGGTGACGTCTGAGGTCTAAAATAAAATTTGTACTTCTAGTTTTAGCTACGGTCGTTTATAATGTTTACTGCCCACCACTGGGAAGGAAAAAAAAACTCGGCTGCTGCACAGGGCAAAAAAATAGCATGTAGATAACAGTAGAAGGCTAATAGACATCAGAGGGTAGCATGTAGATAGCAGCAGACGGCAGAAAAATGACGAATGGGTAGCCTCAGAAGTCTGTGACCACGTTGCTTACCTCTGAGTAAATGTTGCCTCGAAAAGAGAGGAATCACAATCCTTCTTATATTTTCTCTTTTTCTCACACCATTCCACACTAAAGTGAGTGAAATATTTTGTTTCTGAAGTGACTGTTAGTGTTTTTGAAAAATTAAAAAATCTGCAGCGGAAACCACATCACTTCCTTGTACGGCCTACTAAATTATACACACCTTTTGCTGCACTTCATTTAAACTTATTTCCTCCAATTATACACCGATACCTACCGTACCTAACTTATACACCGATCCCTCGAGGCAAGTTGAAATGGTAGAACAAAAACTGCAAGTTTTGAAATTAAACGTCCCGGTGAATTTTTGTCATATCGAAGTCAAATTTCTTGTAATTTTATTTTTTCGTAGCAAGCACAAAATTTTCCCAAGTATAGTAACCGGGAGACCACATTAAAAGTTAGATTTAATTATTTTTCCAAAATTATTATTATTATTATTATTTTAATTTCCCATTGCGAAAACATGAATATTTTCGTCATTTAAAACACTACTGGAATTGGAAGTGTATGACTACGACCAACGATTTCGAAAATAAAGAAATACAAAATAAGAAATTTAGAACTAATTTTTCACAAAGACAAAATTGAAATTCATAATTAATAAATTTCAAATAATCCATTAAATGTTATAAAGAATTTTAAAAATGTTGAAACCAAAACTTTTTAATATTTGTAACATTTAATGGATTTAATGGATTATTTGAAATTTATTAATTATGAATTTCAATGTTGTCTTTGTGAAAAATTATTTCTAAGTTTCTTACTTTATGTCTATAATGATAATTTTTCAGGAGCTTAATGCACGAAAATACTAGGCATGTTTATATTTTGTTTTTGCCGCCCAATCGGTATAGTGGGTAGCGTCGCTGACTGCCGTGCCGAAGGGCTCGGGTTCGAATCCCAGAGAAGGCATGGATGTTTGTAAATGTATAGTGTCGTGGCGGCATGGCGGCACTCTAAATATGCGGCGAGCCCAAAGTCCTCTCATGTGGTTTGGTGGAAGGGGAGAGGGGTGGGAGACCCTCGAACCCGTCTCCCCCCGTCTCCCCGGGGTGCTCTCCATCAAAATTGGGGACGGAACTGAGCCAAATCGTAATATCACCTATTAAGTGCTCAAGGCTGTTGCCAACGACAGGGCGTAATCTAGCGCACCTTGACACCAGAATTCTCGTGGGCTTGGGCTGACAAGTGAGCATGAACAACAAGAACATATTTTTTAAAAAAATTGTTCTGTAATTACATATATATGTGTGTGTGTGTAATTTTGGTCGTGCCGATTGCAATAAAGAAGGGAGGTACACAACTAGAAGTTGTAGCAGTCCTGTATACAAATTTTCAGGGTTCCAGCTAATAGTTTTTGAGTTATGTGAAATACAAACGTACCTACGTATATAGAGATATCACGAAAACGTCCGTTATGATCTATTTTACATTCCATTTTGGAATAAAAAGTCTTTTATTCTGTCCGTACGTACAGAATGTTCCACACACACACACAAAAAAAAAAAAAAGAAATAGTTAAAATGATTTCGAGAACGGTCAAAATGGGTATCACCGTTCAAATCTAATAATCAAATTTTTTTGCTATTGCAATACTTCTTTTATTTCGTAAAGTGAATTATAAAACCGGACTCGAAATCAAAACTTGAACTTCCAGGAAGTTGTTGGAGTGGAAGACTACGTGTGTTCAAAATTTATTGGTTCTAAGTGCCATCTCTTTTTTTCCCATGATATGGCAAACAGACATTCATACAGATTCTTTAATATTTAATAACGGAAATTATTCATGGTCAGGTCCTGTATTATTTAAAAAATAAATTTTAAATGAAAGAGAAAATAGCAGAATACAAGCAGAATTATTTTGAAGCCCAATACAACTATTTTAAATCCACAGAAATGGGATTCATGAACACACTGGAATTCTCTCGCAAGGTCTTAGTTTCCGTTTATAAGAATTTCTATCTGCATTAAATTTAGATGGGCGTGAGACCTGAACAAATACACGAATGGAACAAGACACTCCACTCTTGTATACTTGATACTTGCAGTTTATATTGTTAGCTCTCAAAATTGTCTGTTTTGTGCAAGCTGGAGGTGTTTTTTCCCCAAGCAGAGCAAAGTTTTATGAATTGAGTTCTTGCTTATGAATTCTTACGTAAACGTTGAAGCGTTTTAAAGAGAACGTCCCATATGTTCTCAAACCTGACAACCTTCCCGTATATTCTCGAACCTGACAAAACAATCAATCTCCGCTTCGTAACATGATTGCAAGAAAATGAACGCAGGAAGTCGGGAATAAAATGTTGCTCTCATCAACAAAGTATGTAGAAAAGATGGCATCGCAATCAAATTTATGTTATTTACTTCTGCGAAGTAACGCTGAATGACAGAAATTAATTCTGTTTAGGAAAAAAACTCATCTCCATCTTCACCAAGCAAACGGTTTTTGAAGCTAACAGCATAAACTACAGTTGAAATTTCAAGTGGTATATTACTTATATTACGTGTACGAGTATAGAGGCTGTTTGGAACTGACGGTAGACATGCGCACGGTAGCCTGTTCGGCACGCTCTGCATCTCTCTCCCAGCAGATGCTCACAAAGATTCCCAAGAAGGAGAAGCCACGAATATGACGTATGTACGTTACCGCGGCGAGAAATATGAGAAGAAAGATATTATTTTATTAAAATTTGTGCACTAGACATTATATGTCATGATTTCGAAGCACAGTTGTGATGGGTGAGTTGTAGGGCGAGACGGAAAAGTTGATACCAAACTAAGTTCAGCTAATTATCATCTTTATTTCCAGGTACATTAGAAGCATTCTTCGTAGACAGTATATTTTTTTATCATAAACAATTACAATATTTTGCCATATAGACCGGCTAACAAGGGCGGGATCCTTTTAGGTAGAGAAGCAGAGCATCGGGCATATTTTAGCAGTTGCGGAAGCTAGGAAAGAAGGTGATGTAATTAACTCGCCAGAGTATTTATACAAGAGTAGGTACGATTCTACAGACAAGCTATGATAGGTTAGTATTAGTTTGGGTTGCCTCTTTCAAGCAGCGTTACGTAACGTAGAAAAATCTCGAATTTGGGAGAACAGATGAATTCAGGGGGAGAGCACCAAGTTTAGAATGTTAATTTTGAGATCGCCAATTATTTTTTAAAGCAACTATCGTATTTTCTTATATCTTATATATATATATATATAACGTTTTAATGTGTAGATGAAAACATTTTAACAACTTTCAATAGTAGCTGAGGGTGAAGGCTCGATGACGCATTTAACACAACTGAGCATGAAGTATCAAAATCTTTATTTTTACTGTTATCAAATCATCCTTTTGCAGACAAGATATTTTTTAATCATAGTTGAATACAATAATTTTCATGTGCACATGTTTTAAAGTACGACGTCATCTTAGATGAGTAAGCATAGCAGCAAAGTGTCTGGCCAAGATGAAAGCTTAAGCGAAAGTGACGCATTAATTCAGAGGAAGAAGGGAGGGAATCAAAAAGTTTCAGTTCGATTAAAAAAGTTTTGGTTTACAATTATTTTAATCGGACAAGAGGTATCTGCATTAAGCGTTACGTAACGTGGAAAGATCTCGAATTTGTGAGAACAGATGAATTTAGAGGGGGAACACCAAATTTAGAATAGTCAATTTTAAGACTGAAAATGATTTCATAGAGCAGCCATCGTATTTTATTGTATCTTACATATATATGTGTGTGTATATATATATTTACCGTATTCGTGCTGTAGACTGTAAATAAAGAGCTGTTCTGTGTATACATACTATGTCTTAATTACAAGAGCACATTGCGTAAGTTAATGAACAAAGAGCCCTCACGTACGACGAAATTCACCAGGGTGTCGTTCATTAAAAGAATTTTCGACAATTTTTGAAAGTTTGGTGTGTTTGACTTCTGGATCACTCTGTATTTTGCTAAGTATGGCAAATCATAGCTAAAAGCATTGCTCTAGAGGGAAATAATCATAATTAAACGTATTATTTTTAACATAAGAAACGCGCATACGTAACAGTATTGTATAAGGGTCCTGTTTAACATTAATTGAGATTTCCATTTAATTTTCTTATTTAGAATTACTTTTTTCGCAAATTGGTGCTTTACTCAATAACAGTAGTTAATGTTTCAAACACGCAGATGGAAAAAGAAGTGCAACTGTTATACTTTTTTATCCTGAACATTATTAGATGGCGCAAGATTGCGTAAAAGCTTTTCCTTGAGCTAATTTGTTCTCAACTTCTTTAAAATAAGATAATTAATGACATCTGAAGTAAACTTTCTTAAATGTATAATTTGAAAACTTAATGGTTTTCAGATTTTACTGCAGTTTATTTAAACCTACTTATAAGCGAAAGAAAGAAACAGTAGTAGTTCCTTAACTCTTTTTTTAAATCCCATTTCTCAGCGCGAACATTTGGACACGGTGTGTTTAATTCCTTTTGTAGAGCTGCTGTGTCCTAAATAAATTACTTGATTTATACCCACATTCTGTCAAATTTTGATAATTATTTACCCAGGAGTTTCTTTTTTTTCCCATTTCGAAGTTGCTTTTGACATTATTCTGATTTTTTATTGTTTGTAAAATTATTTAACAACCGGATTATTAATATAATTTTGTTATTTAATTTTTCACTCTGTGTAAACCTTTCTTTCTGCTATTATATCCATTGAGGGGACGGTGAACTTTAAAATAGCTAAAAATCAACAAAAATATTGAATTTGTTTTTTTACTTTCGTAATATTGCATATACGTAACTACACCGTATGCAAAGAAACCGAGTTCAAATATTATAATTTTTATAAAGAAGTTACAAGCATTTAAAATTTATAAACAACGTAAACTTTGCCCTTTAAAATTTGGAGAAAATGTAAAAAAATGTATTTCAACAGTTATTTACTGATGTTATAATTTATATCTTTGCCCAAAAGAAGTGTTTATTTCTGAAAAAAGACTAAAAATGTCAGTATTGACAACATTGAATTTAGCTTTGGTTATGTAAATGCTATCTATACGCGTAGAACAGAAAGAAACAAACTCGTTTTCCCTGCTCATTGCAAAGAAGTGTGATCAACGCTGCTTGAACCAGAGCAAAAAGAGAAGTTTAGCTGCTTGGAAAAAACAGAAATAGTAAAAGATATTGTAAAGCATTGAAATATAATGTAAATGTAACAAATGTAGTAAAACGTATGGTGCGGGAGAATTTTAAAAGTTTCATTGGATAAAATGCATAAATTGTTTCTACCTATAACTTCGAATTGCATACCAATTTGCGATATCTTTATTTTTGTCATATTTAATATTATGTGATTAAAAATAGTTAAATGATAAGTAAATATTATCTGGTGTTCACAAATTCATATTTAAAGTTAATTTGCTGTTTCTTATGACCATATATTAAAGGTAAGTTTGAATAAAAACTTTAAATCCGGTTTTCTCAAAACACATTTATTCGCTGTTCGTATGTTTTGAAAATGCTCCATGCGTCACATTTTTAGTTAAAAATGAATGATATTTGGAAGACACTATCTTGTGATATGTTAAAGGAGATCTGTGTCTGCATTTTTGGATATGAGGTTATTAAGAAGTTTAAACTTGTGATAATAAATAAAAGGTGTTTCCATTTTTTTTTTCTCGTAATGTGTATTGCAAAGGAATTTTTATGTTTAAAATTCAAATACAGTATAGGCTCATATTTAGATACTTAGAGGAAAAAATGTGGGCAAACATGATCACATTAAATGGCGCTTACTGTATTCCAAAATCAGTAAATTTTGCGATTGCTTCGTAATGCAAGTAACTTCAGAAATAAAACTGCTGACATTCTGCTACTCTTAAAAAACCACTTTAACTCCTTTTGAAGTGCATTCTAATGCATCCTCCAGTGTATCCTAAATGATGCCTTCTTCTTTTATCATTGGCGGTATTCTTTTTTTTTTTCATTATATTTATTTTCCTTGTAACTTGAGTTTCCATTATAACCTACGAAGAAGGAAGGAAGGGTGCACAACATCCTTGCCATTTCTTTAAGGAGATACTTGAACTCCAAATTACGTCAACAAATTTCGTTTTCCTTTTGCCAGGATTTAAAATTCGAGATCTCCTAAATGATGGTGTACTTAAACACTTTTAAGTCTCAAACTCTTGGATTCTGAAACAAATTTATGCGGCCCTCGAATACATGTCATTTATATATTTGTTGCAGAGATCTTATTTGATGAAGTTGGGGTTTACATTAGTTTCGGTATGTTCATATAGCATTCATTACATTATTTTCATATAGCTTTTTAATTTATAGTGTGATGTGAATCTTGGTCAAAGGTATGAAGATGCAGTTTCTTTGAACATTATTTATTCGCACCTGCTAAAAAATAAATAAGCTCAGTTAGGAATTTTTGCTCAAAAATATTCTATTTGTTGAGAATACATTTAAATGAGAACAGATTTTTTTCACATACAAAAATAGGAAACCCCTATGAAGATTTGTAATCTGTGATGAAGATAATCTCTAATAATTTCTATCGAAGGTTAGCAACTTTATCAGAATTGAAACGCCACGAAGTATCAAGCTGTAGTAAGAAATAAAAAAGTTTATACCTGGTCGTAAGGAAAGTTTTCCACCAAAAATGTTCTTAATAAAGTTAGGGAAAAAACGTGAAATCAGTACTTTTAGTGAGGGTAGAATCACCACCCAAATTTATGAATGTCTGCCAATGATTTGATAGTTTTTCAAAGCCTTCGGCCCGAAACTTGGTGGCTGCGAGTTGAAAAACTGATCAGCGTGGTTTCGGACGTCTTGTGCAGAATGGTAGATAGCACCAACAAGATGTAGCTGCAGGTGTGAAAGAAGGAAGAAGGAGCAATGTCGGGGCTATATGGTGTATGTGGCAGAAGATCCCATTTGAGTCTGTACAGAGTCGAGCCAATGGATGCAGACACTTTTTGTGAATAATACCACAGCACTTCCACTAGATACAAAATGTGGTCTTTTTTGTTAGTTAAACTGCGCTTTGCAATGTTGCCGACGAGCACACAGGGCGCAGACCAACCCCCTTCTCGGCCTGTGTTGTTGGAGTAAATCCACTTTTCATCACAAGTGACTATCCGGTCCAGAATGTTGTCCTTGCGTTGATATTCGAGCAGATTAGTGCAAGCCCGAACACGTCTGTCCTTATCTGCTTGTGTCAGCTCATGTGGCACCCAGCGATTGAGCTTGTACGCATATACGTCAAGTATATGCGATGCATAGCGCGGCTAATGGACATGGTAGTAACGTCTGACACCTTAGCAAGCTCTCGAGTGGTTGCGTCCTGATTTTCTTCCACAGGTTCTCGCAGACGGGCTTCATCTACATCAGTAGGCCGGCCAGAACGCTCTGCTTCTTTAGTGTCATAGACCTTGTTTTTGATCTTTTGGTACAAAGGCTTCAAAATGTTATATGATACAACACTAGGGTACCTAAAGTTGTACTCATGATTGGGTGATATTCTGTAGCTGACGTTTTGTAACAGAACTGGAAGTAAATGATGCTAATCTGGTAGCGTGATAGTTCCATTTCAGACACCTTGTACTTAACGATAACGATATTTTTTACAAATTTCACAACACAGTGTTCTAAAGGAAGTATCTTTCTTTCAAATGCCAAAAATCGTTTAACAAAATATGATTAAACACACCAACACGAACTCCGCGCAGACGATATTTGCGATGCCGGGAAACGTTCGTTAAAATTCGATAATTATTTAGATACAAATATATGTATTTTTATTTATGCGTCAAAGGAAAATTTAATAGATAACTAAATAACAGAAAGAGACTAAATTGTCATTATTAATTCTCAAGTTTCATCCAACTTGAAAATTTTCTCTGAAAGGTCAAAAAATTTTCATAATTTATTTACTTAGTTTAAATAAAAATAATTTGGTAAATGATTAAATAAACATCTTAAAACTATTTAAAGTAAATCTCAGCCTGAAATTTTAATATTTAGCTATTTAAAGTATTTGAATTACATAGTAACTAATAAAAATGTCTTGGAGGTAGTAAACTTTAGATTTCAAATCAGAAATAAACATAAGTGTGAATTTTATTCTTTTGCGATATTATTATTATTATTTATGTATAAAAATGTATTACATTTCTTTATTTTGTTAATAAATTTTTTTAAATATCCTTTGAAATAAATTATGGCCCGTCAGCTGTTTTTAGTTCCCAGTGACACGTGTGCAGTTTGAGATAACTGATTTATAAAAACTCTGTTACTTTGTTTTCTCTAATTCTTAAAAAAAAACGTATAAAATCTGTATAAAATATCTTTTTAATGCTGAAGTGCTTTGAAATTTTTTTTCTTATACATATATATTCAGTCTTTAAAGTTTTGGCTTTTCTTGTCCTGTTTTTTAGCCCAAATCAGCATTAGCCCAGAAGGGCTATAAAAAACATTTTGAAAACCTCGAAACAGCATTTTGCGTCGAATCACTTAACAGTTGTATCATTCTTCAGATTGCTCCAACAAAAATACTATCGCCCTGTATTATACATTCACTTCCAAAAGTTAAGCACAAAGATGTAAAATGCAAAAAAGTCAACAAATACTGCTTTGATTGACACAAAATTCGGCAGGAAAGTAGCATATATATTTATGCATAAAACAAAATTAATAATTATATACAGAAATGAAAACAATATTAAATTTTTGTAAGTTATCAGATAATGACATACTGGAGACTTACACAGAATTATGTATAAAGTGAAAATAAAAAAAAGGACATTAAAAGGGTATGTGATCCCCCCCTCATCTGTATGAAAAGTTTACACCTTGTGACCATGCTTTCAATTAGGTGACCAACCACCGCAGAATTAAGCAATCGCCATTCTTCTTGTAGAGCAGATTCCAGCTCAATAAGAGTGGCTGGAGGTGAGAAACGTGAAGATACAGCAGGGCGAATATGCTGGCCACGCCATACGCGCAATCCCTTCACTGGAATGAAATATTTTTATCTCCAGCGCCGCGAAACTGCCTTTCGGAAATTCTAAAGATATGCTGTTTTTAAATATTTTTAGCCCAAAGGGGCATTACCCCAAATGCTCTCGAAACATGTATGTGTAAATGGGGGGGAAAAGGCTCGTTTGGGCGTAATACAAAGTCTGAAATCTCTCAGGGTTTTTTTTTTTTTTCCTTAAATAATGTTCGCCGAAGAAGCTTCCCTTTTAATTTTCCGAGCAAATTACTGTAGAAAATTATTTAAATATTGGTGACTATTATAAGTTTATAAACAAGAACTAACGGACGATTAAAAAAATTTTTTATAGACAATTGATTCCGAAATTAGATTTAAGTTTTGCTTTGCATTATTTGTTGCCGTAATTTTTTAGTTTCAACTAGGCTTTGATATTCAGATGGTTAATGTAGCTAAATTATTTCTCATGGTGGTCTTTTAATAAATTTATTTACGTAGCTGTCACTCATTTTTATAGAAGGTCTTGATTTTCCAACTGCGATGCATTTCTGCAGGAGCAATATTAAAAACGGTGTACCTAAAAAAGAAAGATATTCTATATTAATTAGCAACGTTAAGTTCAGTAATAACTATTTATTTTGGGTATGTTGTAATCTATGGGTGGTAAATAACAGCTCAAACCATTTTCTATTTTTCTATGCAGGAAAAAGGGTTACGTCGTAGGGAGTCTTGTGAATTATCTCTCTTGACACATGTCATGCAGCGCATTAAACACAGAGGAAAAATATCCAAAAACATTTTCACCCTTCAGTTACATCCATAGCTTGTTATGATATCTGACCACCTGGCTGGAGTATGGAATTGGGTAATTTCTGGGAAGTCAGCAACGTTTCAAAATATCACGTTGGATGATTAATAGCACTTCACTTCGTGTATTTACGATGAGCAGACTCTTCTGAGCGAGTCCTAATGGTAACCACTAACACTTCTACGGCTGAGCTTGACCTGTAGTCGTACAGTTTTGATGTTTTTATAAGACGTAGCGGCTAATAAATTTGGGAAATATTTAATGGTGAAATAAATTGATTTTATGAGTAAACATGTCAGATATCGCTGCTTCTGTGCCATTTTGCTGAGTTAATGATATTCGTAACATGTTTGATGATTTGATTAGAAATATATGTTCGTGTGCTCACCGAAGTAACTGTACGAACATTTCAAATTAGTTTTCCTAAAGCTGAAAATTAAGAGTACTAAATATAAACGCAGCACAATAGGGATAGATAAAGAGCGACAACCAATGTTTTATAGTGGTGTTAATTTTAATGACTTCCTTCACATCCTTCTATTATAAATTACACATATTTTTTTCAGCACTTCATTTAAACTTATTTCCTCGAATTATTCTAAAATAAATTATGATAATTAATGAGTATTCCTCGAGGCGAACTGAAAAATGTCATAACAAACTGCAAATTTTGAATTTAAATGTCCCGGTCAATTTTTGTCGTACGGGAGTCAAACTTCTTGTTTTTTTATTTTTATTTTTTCATAACGAGTATACACTTCCCCAAATATAAGTTTAGGAAACGGAAATCGCATTAAAAGTTAGATTTTGTTCTTTGCCCCCAATTTTTATTATTATTTTTTTTTAATTTGACGCTGCCAGATTTCGTCATTTGGAATACATCTGTAATTGGAAGTACATGACTACTACCAACGATTGCGAAAATAAAGGCCGGTGAAGGGAGATGGGTGTATGTATATACATATACAAGGTGAACCTGAACAAGTGTGCAAAACTTTAGGGGGTGATAAAATATTCCTCACGGGGTGTATGGTCGGAACGCAAACGGCGAGCCGCTAGGTGACATTGTTGAATAAATGGTATCAAAAGGGCGAGTTCTCGCAACCAACGGCATTTTCTACCTAGGATTGCCGAGAGGATGACTTCTGGTTATACGAACCACGAAATTTCCAGGGCGATGGATTGGTCGAGGCGATCCTATAACCTTGGGCACCAAGATCACTGGCGTCGTCGTGTTTGGACTTTTTCCTGTGGGGCCATATTAAAAGCATAATATACGAGTGCCTTATTGAAATCAATATGGATATAGTCGCCAGGATCGCCGTTGTTGCCGGCGTTATTCGGGAAATGCCTGGTGTCTTCGCAAATGTGCGTCAATCCTTATCGCGCAGGTGTGAAGCCTGTATTGCAGCTGGCGAAAGGTCTTTAGAGCAATTTCTGTGAGCATGTTCTGTTAATAAAATGTCTTCTGAAATATCTCCTCTGATTCTTGTGTTAATTCTTTAAATGTGACAGTGGAAAACTACCCTCTAATTTCTTCCCGCTTGGGTTACGACCAGACATTCTATAGCGAATATTGCTCGTATAGCTGCCTTCAATCACCCCCTAAAGTTTGCCCATTTGTTCAGATTCACCCTGTATACTTATTGCCGAATGCAACGGTACTGTCGATTACTGCGGTATTGCCGTACTAATAAAAAATGAATGTGCACAATTTTAGATGTTGTAACAGTCCCATACACAAAATTTGAACATTCTACAGCTAACCGTTTTTGAGTTATGTGAGACACATACACACGTACGTGTAGACGTCACGAACTATTAATTCATTTTGAGCCCATTTTACAATCCGTTTTGGAATAAAGAGTCCTTTAGTCTGTCCATACGTGCAAACTCGCGCAGAAAAAAAATAGTCAAAATGGATTCCGGAATGATCAAAATGGATATTTCCGTTGAACTATGATAATGAAAAATATTTCGCGATTATAGTGCTTCCTTTTCATTATACAAGGAAGTAAAAATTCGTAAATATCTCACAAGGAATTAAAAGCATTTTTCCATGTGCCTTTAGTATATTGAACTTCTAACAACGGTAAAAGGGGTCCAAGGAGCAAAAGCGGTTGAGAACCAGTGATATAGACCTTTTTAAAGAATCTGATGTGGACACCACATGATTTCCTTTTGTGGCCTATTAAATTGTACACATTTTTTGCTACATTTCATTTAAGCTTATTTCCTTGAATTTCATTAGAGATATATTTCTCATTCAATTAATTCAGTTCTCACTTCGCGACAAAGCAAAAATACATAAAAACTCAAACCATCTTCATTAAAAATTGTAAAGTACAGAAAAACATGAAACGCCAGATACAGCTAAAACAGTTTAATTTTTTTTTTTTTTTGCAGTTAAAATTAGAGTTTCTACTCAAAAAACATGCAATTCAGCCAGCGGGCAAGAACCCAGATTTTTTCGGTACACAAAACTGAAAGTTTACGTATATATATATATATATGTAAAAATAATAAAAAAAGTCTGAAGTAACTGGAATTTTAACGTCGTAGAAGTGTTGATCTATAACGAATAGGAAATTGGAGGCAAAGGCAGATTAAATATTCATTTTTTGTTGCCGCTTGTTGTGGCCACAATCAACTTGGCACATTAAATGTGCCTATTCCAAAATAACTCACATTTTAGATTAATTTTCAGTAAGAAAGAAGAAAGCAGCAGACAGCAGTCCAAATAGACCGAAGCGTAAAGAGCAAGTGCGTTACCTTCAGGGCGAAATCCCAATTCAGACTGAGTTAGTTTTGGTTTACAATGCATTCAATTCAGACTGAGTTAGTTTTGGTTTACAATGCATTTTGATTGGATAGTTAATACTTCTGTAAAATTATTATTGGTTACTTGACTTTTAGTTCCATTTATATCATCAGAATTATGTAAGTGCCATATGGCATGGATCAATCTAGAAATGTCGCAGTGCGTAGAGAGATTATTATTTTTAGAATTGAGAAGGAAAATTTACGTTGTTAATTTAATCTTAGACATATTCTTTATTTTTCTTACATATTCCCCCTCGTCAAGGAAAGAAAGGCGTAGCGACAAAGAAGCCTTTTTAAAGGAAAAGCGTTAAAGCAAATGGCGAGAAATAATTTGAAAAATACCAGTTTTGAAATTTTGACCAAAAAAATACAAATCCTGAAATTTTGAACAAACTAATTACTTATATAATTGTTTAAATAATATTTTAGAGTCCTTTAAAAATTCAGTCTAAACGTTTTTGTAATTTGCAGTCCATATAATTAAATTCTTCAGAGAAGTCTTTGTAAAGCTTTGAACACAATATATCACAGTTGAAAAACCTTTGCACACATATTACTGATTTTGAATAATCAAAATAAATTTCAAAACTTTCAGAACACATCTAATTTTCATTCTTATATTTTATATTTTAACATCATAAATTTGATAATAGTATTGCTAAAATTATGGTTTTACCAATATTGTCTTTCATTTGCAATTTCTGA
>KK121523.1:255958-331096 GCA_000611955.2 Stegodyphus mimosarum
AATAATAAAAAAGAGTCTGTAGTAAATGGCGAGCAGGAATTTTAACGTCGTAGAAGTGTTGATCCATAACGAATAAGAAATTGGAGGCGAAGGCATATTAAATCTTCATTTTTTATTTCAGCTTGTTGTGGCCACAATCAACTTGGCACATGAAATGTGCCTATTCCAAAATAGCTCACATTTTAGATTAATTTTCTGTAAGAAAGAAGAAAGTAGCAGACAGCAGTCCAACCAGACCGAAGCGTAAAGAGCAAGTGCGTTACATTCAGGGTGAAATCCCAATTCAGACTGAGTTAGTTTTGGTTTACAATGCATTTTGATTGGATAGTTAATACTTCTGTAAAATTATTATTGGTTACTTGACTTTTAGTTCCATTTACATCATCAGAATTACGTAAGTGCCATATGACATGGATCAATCTAGAAATGACGCAGTGCGTAGAGAGGCTATTATTTTTAGAATTGAGAAGGGAAATTTACGTTGTTAATTTAATCTTAGACATATTCTTTATTTTTCTTACATATATATATGGGGTTGGTGCAGCCGATTGCAAAGAAAAAAGGAGTTGCACAACTACATTAAATTTCAAAGTTCTACGGCTACTTGTTCTTGAGTTATGCGAGATACCTACGTACGTACTCCAATTTACAAACCTTTTTGGCGAAAGCTGTCCTTTATTCTGTCTGTACGTACATATGTCACGGAAAAACCTCGTTCAAATCGTTTCGAAAGCGGTTGATAGGAATATTTTCGTTGAAATATGATACACGAAATTTTTCGCAAGTAAATTACAGTAGAAAAGGAAGTAAAAACAATAAATGTTTTCAAGCGCAATATGTGATAACACGTCGAAGAAGAGGTATTATTTCTCGATGACGATAAAGTAATATCTATTATAAATACGTGTTAGGATAACGCGCTTTTGCAAATTGAAAAGATACAAGATGTCTTATTTATATTCAAAATTATAAAAGATAATTGCTCATTAGTGCAAAAAAAAAGATTTATTTAAAAATTATTTTATCTCTACTTAGAAACGTAACGTTAATTTTTATCGTAAGTTATGCTATTAATAAAATCTAATTTCTTAAAAATTTTATTCTTTTTATTTTTATTTTGTAAGGTATTATTTTTAAAATTCTATCCCCAAACTAATATAAATTTTTATATATCGATATTTTGTTGTTTATGCATTAAATATAAAATACTTTTTAAGTTGATTTTTAATTTCATTCAACAGCAAAGTCTTGGTTCTATGAACTGAAGAGAGTAAATATTATTTGTATTTATTATTTTTTACCTTTTAATTTTTTTATAATAAAATCTTCTTTGAAATGTTAGATTGTAATCTAAAGTTTCCAAATTGCAAATATTTCCTTCCCCTCCTCTTTTCCTCTTTATTTTCATTCTGCGCTGACACATTTGACATCTTGCATTGGAAAAAAAAAGTATCGAGTATTTTTTTCTCTGCAGAATTTTTCAGCAGTTCATAACAATGAATAACTCCGCCGATTGATTCTGAATGTCGGAACTCTTGGTTGGCGCGCACCTTGTCAATTTTCTGCATGCAAAAAGTTCCCATCATCCCTTGCTCAGTTCCGCCAATTGACAGAGAGAGATTGTCATGCAGATCAATTTAATCGAGGGGGCACGATAAACTGTCTGCGATGGAGGATGTCAAAATCAACCAGCGCTTCGTTTTACAATGTTTACGTTTGAAGATGGACAGGTTTACAGGAAAGCATAATTGAGTTGAAAATCACATGCCTTTCTACCCCTGTTTTGGAAGTTTTCAATATTCTGCTTGAAGTTAAGTACGACCAGTAGGGCATTATTAATTTTTCCTTTTTAATGACAGCCTCAGAACTTTTCTATTTGAAGACATCTTGCAATTCTCTCATGTTTTAAAATCCGAAGTGATTAATATATAGTAATTCCAGAAACGTAAAGAGACCAGTTGTTATGCTAAATTTTTTATCTAAGAGATGTTATAGAGTTCACTTTCGATAAAATCACTTGCGACATTAATACACGTTCTTGCCAGTCGACAATGAATAAGATCTTTAATTTGCTTCTAGTGTCTTATAAAAGAGCAATGCTGATTAGAGTATTAAGTAAGTCATTTTGCTCGGAGTTAACAACAGTTTGTAGCAACATTCATTTATGCCAAGAGTGCCGTAAATAAAACAAGTTTCCAACACTATTATAAGTATGATTATTAATTTCCTAGTTATTTTTCTGTACATGCAAATTTATTTTTCTTTGTATTATAAAAATAAAACGAACTTTAGAAAGAAGTTCAGAAACAATACCCGAGCTTTTAAAATTGAATTTCATTTTGAATAGAGTTTTAATTTTATAAAAACCATAAGAACCCTTTTTAATAAGCTGGGAATGATGGATCTAATCTTTAATTAATAAGAAACGCAATTTATCTTCCTTTTACAAAGTAGAGGAAGTATTGTAATCGCGAAAAATTTAGGGTATCGTATTTCAACGAAAATATCCATTTTGATCGCTCTCGATTCCATTTGAACGATGTTTTTACGTTACATCTGTATGTACGGAGAGAAAAAAGGACTCTTTTCCGCAAAACGGATTGTGAAATAGATTCAGAAGAGATATTTTTCGTGACGTCTGTGCGTACGTACATATGTATGTATCTCGATAACTCAAAACCAAGTAGCCTCAGAAGGTTGAAATTTTGTGTATGAAACTGCTATAACATATAGATATGCACTTTCCTTTTTGTTGCAATAGACAACCCCAAAACCGTATAAATGTAAGTATATATATATATACCCACTCTGTGACTCGGCTCGGTGAGCTAAGTTTTTTTTTTATTCTTATATGGTTTGTAAATTGTGCATTTTTTACTTTAAAAGCGTTTGAATTATATTGTTCTTATGTTCCGGTTAAGGTTTTTATGCCTGTAGTTAATTTGCATGCAATACATGTAGAATATCAACAATTTAAAAGTTGTTTAAGTTCCACTAAGCCTAATGACTCCGCCATTTGTTTACATTTGAAACTTGGTAGCATAGTGAATTAAGTCAGTTTCTGCACCTACCTCAGTGTCTTTTTGCCGAGTGGAGTCAAAAGTTTTGTCCACCGAAAAGTCTGTCTTTTAGCTAATTTTAATTAATTTAAACTCTAATTTTAATTATAAAATTGTTTTCACGGTTTTTAAATCTGTTTGGTGTTTTAGGTTTTCCTGTATTTTACAATTTTCAATGAAGATGCTTTGAGTTTTTATGGGTTTTTTTTTTCTTGCCACAAAGTAAGAACTGAATTAATTGAATGAAAAATCTATCTCTAGCGAAATTCGGAGGAATAAGTTTAAATGAGATACAGCAAAAAATGTTTATAATTTTAATAGGCCTTACAAGGAAGTCATGTGGTGTCGACATCAGATTTTTTAAAATTTTAATGCTCGTTTTTTCTATGTGGAGTTAGAATACAAATTGAAGTGTTCAAATAGCAATTTTTTCATTACTCACTTCTAGTAGAAATTAAAATCTTGAATTATAAAATCTGCTAGCCAGTGATATAATTCTGAATAATCTCAACAAATAAAGTATGCTGTTTTCATTTATTCTCTTACTGATTAGTTATGCGACTTTTAAGACAGATCATAATATGTCCTTACGATGAATGCGTAAGAAATATGTTTATTATGACTTGTACGAGCAAATTTTATGAATTTCTCTCTTCTGGGCCTTTTTTAATCTTTTATAAATTTTGCTAATCACTGCTTATGATCGATTAAAATATGAGAACATTAACAATTTCAAAGGCTAATAACAAATCTTATTGGTGTATATTCTTACTAAATAGCAATTACATTCCAAGTACATACTGCGCAATAGCAACTATTATGACAATAAATTATGTTCATGAAATATATAATTTTATTAAAGGCGAGTAGTAAAGGAAGCTAAACGAGAGAAAGATAACAGTCTGGTAAAATTCATATCATTTAAAAGAATAAAAAAACTGTAAGCCTAATGTAAGTAAGAGTAATCATAAAAAATTATAATTCCAAGTATGAGTACATTTACATACAATTTCAAATGTAATATAGAAGTTGTACATACGGCTGAGGTGTTAGCTGGAAGTGATGGGAATTTTGAAAATATATTCTTGGCTTTTCTTGCGATGTCTGATTTAATATAATATGCCATTTTTTGATCCGGTTGAAAAAACTAGAAGTGGAGCAACATGAGAAAGTTTCACAATTAAAAATATTTGTCTTAGTTCGAATCATTGTCTCTAATAATATATTTTTTATCGCAATGTGCACAAGTGTTTCTTCGACATGTGCAAATGAAAGCTAAAAAAGGACTCATCTGTAGTGAAAAAAGTATTAAGCGTCAACGGAACAAATTCAAAAAACGATTCTTTGTATTGCTAGCAATGGCTACTCTAAATTCTCGGAGAATTTACACAAGTTTCTTTAGTATCTGTTTATAAGAGAAGATGACCAAAGTTTTTTTAATTCACTTTTTTTTTTAATTTTATGTTCTCAGATAATTCTTATTTTTTTAACATTATCCAAAAATATCTAAGAATTCCTTACCGAAGTACGAAATATATAACGCCAGAACCATCATTTGTTAATTACAATAATGCTATCAAGGTTGAATATTAACTAAACTAAATCTTATTTTAAATAGCAGCAGTTAAACGTATTATTAAGACGATTAAATAAAGTTTTAAATTATGAAGTACTTTCATTATTTTTATATCTCTCAGTTTGTTGAAGTATATGATTGTCATTTGAAAGGCACATTAAAGAAAAATGAAGATAGATTAAAAATCTTATGTTTCATGCAATAACAAAAATTCTGAGGTCATGTAGGGAAGAGATAATGGAGTAGCTTAACATATGGTAAGCTAACCGTGAATAAAATTTAGAGATTCTTGTAAAGAAATTTCTAATGCCACATGCTTGAAATAAATGGTTAATTTCAGCATAAAAATCACGTCGGACTAAAATAAACGAGATGCTCTTAAACTATGCTGTACATAAATCTTCCATTTATCTTTTCTTTTACTATTGCCAAGCTAAAATAATGCAGTGCTTATCAGTCTTTGGAGTTCCTCTCTTTGATTCTGCTAATTTAAATGTCGAGGAACCTAGTGAATTGTTAAGCGAATTGCTGCTTAGTTCGAAGTAACAGGAATCGTAAACTTAAGAAGAGTTAATTAACCTTTATTCACCCAAAATTAAGATGAACAGTCGGCATTTTCCTTCGAGCTTACAGCAAAGCCTTCACTCGGGCTAGAACTCAAAAATAAGAACTAAGTATAACTAACTAAGAGATTTAGCCGAAGCTAACGCTGATCTAACGGAGTTGGCCCTTAGTTTTAATTTAGCCGATGAACTGTCAAGAGGCACGTAATATACGGCGGAACGTAATATCAGTTAGAGATACTTCTTAGCCCAAAGGCAAACGCGCGCTACTCAGGATTCCTAGCTCTTTCTCGCGAAGTAAGTTGAACTTTCCTTTAATATTACTTCTTCCTCATTTGCATTCAACGCGATTCTAAAAACTCATTCTGGTAGAGAGTTGTAAGTTGAAACGAGGCAAGATAGGAAATGTTACTTAAATTAAAATAATTGTTATAAAATTAAAATATATATTACAAGTGTAACAAAAGCCATTTTAAAATAATGTTTAACTTATCAGGTTAATTACTTCTTTTTTTTTAATGACCATTCTAGTGATTGTGTCAAGTACTGAAATATATTTGACAATTTAGAAAATTACAAGCTGGATTATTTATTTATCTTTTTATTCATGTATATATGTTTACTTTTAATTTAAATACAGAAGATTCTGAAAACTGTGTTGAGCCACTGTAACTCTGTATAAGTCTACTTTGAAATACGTCCTGTTTGGATGCGAAAAGTTTGTTTGGTATTCGACATTTGTTTGGAATATGACTCGAGTTCGATGAGTTATGACTGCGTACACTAAACTTGTTTGTCTTTCTCGTGGCAATGCCATGACCGCGCATGAGCTTTCGGTACGCCTGTTGCTACTATTCAGTAAACAACTTGCGATATAATTCTGAATTTTCTAGTGCTTTTGTGTTTTTTCGTGTACATTGTAACTTCATTAACAATGAGTTTCGGAAAGTTAATGAGAAAATTCACGCAACGAAGAGAATTGTTAGGATCACCATGGAGATGATAAAAAATATAACTGAAAGACATGAAGATGGCATGCGTAACCAAGACTTAGCTATCGCATACCGTATGCCGAGTACGATAGTTTCTAAGATTGTGAATCGGCAAGAGCAGAGACCAAAGATCAGAGAAGTTAGAGCACATTGAAAAACTGCTTTTGATCTAGATCACACAAAAATATGTGCAGTGCTTCATTGTGTACTGTATATACGTCTCCTACTTTATAGTATTAATTTGTATCTTAATAATAATGATAGGATTTATTTATGAACGGGTTAATTAATTTCTGTTTGTTTCTTATTGGAAACGTTCATCTAGTGTGCGCGAATTTTGGTATATATCGAAGAGTCTGGAACGGATTAATGACGTATACGAAGTAGCACTGTATACATTTCATGAGATGACATATATTAACTAATACGTTCCTTTCAAACAGGTACTGCAAATTGCACATGAACACAGACAATGTCCATTACTTTTTTCTTCCATAAAGTTATATTCTCTTTTCAGTTTTCTTTTAAAATTTTTGTCTTTTTAATGTTTCATTTGATAACCCTTATTCTTCTCTATATTTCTACACCGTAATTTGAAAGACAATAAAGCCTTTTTTTAGTATCTAAAGAGGTATTTTGTTCTATTCCTCTTAAACAAGTTGAAGAAAAAGAACAGTTACCTAATAGTTACCAAAAGAACAGTTACCTAATGATTAGGTAACTGTTCTTTTGACTTCTCAGATTTTCTTTTAACATTAAAGTTCTTACCTACCAGACGTTCGAAACATTCCGTTTTTTCCTTGGATTTGTATTTTGAAAATTTGTCTGCTTAAAGCCAAACTTTGCCCTTTTTAGTCGAAAGGGGCTTTGTCCCTGAAGGACTATTGTTTTCGTTTTGCGATTTTCCGTCGGTTCGCTCTGAATGCCCGTTTCACTTTTCAAATTGTTGCCACTAAATATTATCGCCCTGTATTATAAAAAAATTAAATAATGAAGAATCTGCATAAATGTATGTATGTTTCTCGCATTGTGATAAAACGAAGGTACCTAGAGTCATCGAATTTTGAATTTAGTAATTCTACTGCGAATATGGGCATTTGGAAGTCCAAAATTTGAAATTTGGAATTTGTTTTATTATCGATTTCATATTTTGTAAAACTTTAGGGAATTTCTGATTAATAAACTCGAAGATTTCAAAGCGAGCAATGGCAACGTTGTACAGAAAAAAAAAACACACTTTTATCTCTAGGACGTGAGACTGTGTATCGGAAATTCTAAAGATATGCTCAATTTAAAATTATTTTGCGATATTTCTTTTGAACTGAATTTTATGGTTTAAGTGCGAAGAACATGATATTTAGTAAATAAAGGTAACACACAAAATGTTAAAAAAACACCCCTATGGGCGTAATTTAAACTCTGAAACCTTTCAGATTTTTTTTTTAATTATTTGCCTTTCTTATTGATAAATGCTATGTATCGTCCCTTTAGACACTGAGAAGTCATGATTTTTACAGATTTTTTAATAACTAAATACTAGTAATTTTACAAACATAGTCTTCCATCCATTGCTTCCTTAAAAGCGCCATTTTGCATGAAAACCAAATTGTCTAGTAGCAGATGTTAATTTTCACTTTCAAAAATATAGCTGCAGTTAAAAAAAATTTCAAGCAAGCTATTTTTTATAGTGAAGCAAAGTCGTCTAAAAACTGTGTGAACATCCTTTTGCAGATGGCAGAATAGGAAAAAACTGCCTCCTGAAACTCCACTAAGTTCAGAAGAAAGCAAGATGCTGAAAATTAAAAACTTTGAATAAAAGTAAATCTTTGGTGAGGCTGAACCCTTTTTTTAATCGCAACAAGTATAATCATTTCTAAGGGGCGTTAGGTTCATCCATATATATAAAAATTAAAAAATAATGTGCTGTTCTTCGTAGGTACTGAAACTTATCAATCAGCTCTAATCGCAGCTTGTTCAGTAAATGTATGACTACTTTGAACTCTTCTTTTATCTTCCTTGCTATAATAATCGTATTTACCCGTAATAGGGTTTCATTATCTATCTTTGTGAACGCTTCTGCGAACCCATTTAGCCGAGTATGCATATTTAGTATCAATAATAGGTGGCCTGTAGTTAAATGATCAACAATGCATACTCCAGTAAATTGTAACGGACATTGTCAGCAATTGCAATAACCTGGAAGCGTCCCACTTTTGAAGTAAATCATAGCATTAGACACATTATTTTCTCTGCGCAGGTACTAGACAAGAAGTTTTGTAGCCATTCTTAATGGATTTTAGATTTCTTATTTTCTAGTTTGCAACAGAAGATAATCTAATAATCGGTAAGCTTTTTTCAGTTAAGGATTTTAAGCGTTCCGAATCAAGATTAAGCTTTGTGGCCATCCTTGAGGTATTACATAATTTAAAATGGTGACGTATAATTTAAACTGCTGAAACTTATGACTAATTTTTCTGCTTCAGAAAACAAAGTTAATGCCGCCCAGCCGGTATAGTGGTTAGGGGAGCTTGACTACAATACTGAAGGGCCCGGGTTCGAATCCCGGAGGAGGCATGGATGTAAAATTGTCTGTCCCTTCATAGGAGGTAGCGGTGGCCGCCTATTAGGTGCCTCTACAATAAAATGGTCACCACTTCTGGCTTTAGTAGTGGCCAATGCCGTTATAGGCAAGTGCCCGCCACTCATAAAAAAAAAGTTAATTGATTATTTGAGCGATACCTGCCACTGGAAGAGATGCCATTCTGGTGGGCTTTCTATAGGAAACTAGTTTGTACTCACGTGTAGAGAAATCTCGAAAATTCCCTTTCAGCTGTTTTTTTTGTCGGGAATTAAACCTGGAGGAACTGCTAGTGTTTAGCTTTTTTTACCCACTTCCAGTAATCGACTGAATCGAGTTTAGCGATAGTCCCTGTCTCGGCGAAAAGGCTGACTACCTGGATGTTCCCTCTTAGGTGAATGCGCAATTTACCCTTAGAAAGGCCTCCAAACAAACATCTCGACAATACGACTTGATTTCTTTGCCGTGTTCAGCCAAATAAAGAAATAAATATCTTTTGTTCAGATCCGTCACAAGACTTATATTTAACTAGAAACTTAAAATAGAAAAATTATGCGGAAGTGGAGAGAAAAAGCAAAATCACGTAATAACAATTTTATTGAATTAAGGAAAATAGAAAATTTACTTTGTTTTCGAAAACTGGTAGTTTGGATACTTGTTTAGTAAATATTCATCTCGAAGAATATCGGAATTCGGAGCGTATTTGTAATTCATTAAGGTTTTTTGTTCTTTCGTAACTTTTTCGTGAAGAAGGAGCAAGATTCACATGTTTTCTTTTTGTAGTTAATTGGTAAAAGAATTAGGTTCCATTAGTTCAGTGTCTGTTCAAAGAATTTAGGTATTACATAAATGTACTTAATTCCTTATTTACAGTGAGTATCATGAAATGCTTCTCAGTCTAAAAAAAATCTGATATAGACACCACATGACTTTCTTGTCCGGCTTATTAAATTATACACTTTGTTTGCTGCACTTCGTTTAAACTTAATTTCTCGAATTATTCTAACCGATCCCTCAAGGCAAATTGAAAATGACATATAAAATCGCAAATTTTGAAATTGATTATCTGTTAAATTTCGTTATTTCTCCAAAATCGATGTTTTTTAAATCTGACATTGCCAAAACATGGCAATATTATGAATATTTTCATCATGATGAATATTTGGCACATCAGCGGCCGAGCGGTAAAGTCCCTGAAGACTGGTATTTCGGTCTCAGGCTGGAATCCCGGTGATGGGTGGGCTGCATAGTCGGGTTCGTGTTTTTTTCTGTGTGTGACGTGTTAATACGAGCCAGTTTATCTTAGAAACTCCTCCACGAAGGCATCCCTCCGTTCCGTGTAGTGCCCTAGGGCAGGCAGAACATATAAATAATAATAATAATGATGATGATGTGATGGATATTTTTATCATTTCAAATACTTTTGTAGCTGGAAGTATATGACTACAACCAACGAAGTAATAGTCAAAATGAATTCGGGAAATGTCAAAATTTATATTCCTGTTGAAATATGGTACCCGAAATTTTCGCAATTATAATACTTCCTTTACTTCGTACGAGTGAGGAAAAGTACATATACTGTATCGTAGATGTAGATACTTAGAGGTCATGCCAGGTTTTAGATGAGAAACGTTTCTGGAAACAAAGGCATTAATTTGTAACTTGGATTCATATTTGCAGGAATAGTGATCACAATATTAATGCAATCAAATGAGGATTAACGTGACCTTGTATTAAGAAAAGGTCAGGTTTGTTTATTGATGAACAATAAAGAAGTTACTATCATAAACTATAAGTATGAAATACAAATTTTTATGGGACATACAAATAAATAAAATGCGTAAGGTAACAGCACTGATAGCAGATATGTTACAATATTTAGGAACTGTTTTATCCGCAACAGTATATAATATATTTGTATATTATCTGGAATCTATAAATATTTTTAAATTATTTGTAAAAAGGAATTGCTAAATCTTAAAAAAATAAATTAAATATATAACCATTAATTTTCTGTTTCCCATTAAGTCCTATCGAAACGCAAGAGTGATATAAGCAAATATACGTTTTCCCTGTTTTAAAATATACGAGCCAGTTTCCCTTAGAAAGTTCCCCACGATGGCCTCCTTTCCCTTAGGCAGATATCCCTCGAGGCTTTGGCGTAATCACATAAACCGAATTTTTTCCTGTTTTAAAATATTTGAATGCATATCAGCAAATTTACGTCATACATAATTTACATCAGTAAATGAACTTGTTCTTTAAACTGCTTTAAAATACAAGTAAATTATTAACTATATTTTCTGTTAACTGTGTTCTATTTTGCTACTCTTTCCTATGTTTTTTTAACTACTGTCGTATTAATCACGATTTGGGGTTAATTCTGAACGTCGACGTCCTTCCCTCGGTTAAGTGGAAGTCTGCTTATAATACTGTGTTACAAAATTTGTAGTTCTTGTTGTTCATGTCATATATAAGTAGGAAATAAAAACAAATTCGTACGAAAGGTGGATCGGAGTAAAAAATAGTTATACGAAATTAATGTGAACCCAGCATTATATAAACTAACATTAACCAAAAGAGAGTGATGTCTGCGCCGTTGGAAGAAGATGGCGTAAGAGATTAGAAAGTCAGAATCTGACTCCCTGTAGAGGAATGGTCATGGCTCCCAAAATCAGATAGAAACTTTTAAAGGAAAATTACGCTATGCCCAAGAGAATTTGATGATTAATTTCTGTACAGCAAAACATAATAAGGATACCTGCGTAAGAGAAGGAATGCGTTCGCGGAAGGTTTTCTTCGAAGAATTTTGCTCTTGTTCATATAGCACATGGGTAAAATCTCAAAAACGCTTTTACAGCCAGCTCTTTCGCTGGAATTTGAGCAACTAATGAAGGACCGCCTTCAAATAATGAGACTTGTCAGTAGTGTAAAGATGCTGCAGAGATAAACACTTATGCCATGCGGATTTGCTTAAACGTGTAAAAACCATCTGTTCTGGAAATATTACTTAATTTTAAGTCATGTTCTGAGGAACTAGGAGTTCTGGAAGTCTATTCGTAAGTAACGACGTATCAAAAGCCGGGAGAACTTCCTGTCAGTGGCAGACCTAGAGCTATCGAGGCCCCGGGTCGGAAATCTCTCTGAGTAATCACTTAACAAAATGTCAACACAAATATATAATTAACATTTATTTTATTAAAATTATATTGCCAAAATAATTCGCAGAACAAAAATCTTAAAACTGAAGAAAAAACGACTTACATCTAATAGACAAACATATTGTTACGAATTCTGTATAAATGTTAATAATTTTAATGAAATTAATATGCAAATCGTAGTACCTTTTATAAAATGCAACAAAAAAGACATCAGAATGCGAAGCATCGCCGTCCATTTAACGCTGAGGCTATAGCAAGCTGGCAATGGTTTTGGCGACTAATTTTTGCCGCCAAATTCGGCAAGAAATTGTCAAAAGTTGCCAAGCTTGGCGACATTTGTATCCGATCCTTGTGTAACTGTAATTGTGTACGTCTTCCAGCAGTTTCCAGAAACCGAAGGTACTGCAAATTTCTCGGCGAACGGGGGAAAACTATATAAGACCACAGATACTGTATAGTTAGTTTAGCTCAGAGAATTGAGAGAGATTCCTGTACGAGTTTTTGTATTTGAGGCTGTTTGCATTATTTAGTAGTTTAAAGTGGTATCTACTGATTATGCGCAATCATACTGAGATGAACTGTAACGAGTGCTTTTGCGAAAAAATTCTAGAACTGTATATTCAGTTTCAGTGTTTATGGAAAATAAATTTTATCGGTTCTGTGTGCATTCAATCCTTCACGAACGCACATAACAATATGTTTAAAAAAAGTTTATTAATGTGTTATCTTTGATGATTTAGAAAAATGTTTTAAACTTTTCTGCCAATAAAAAAAGTTTAATTCCCCATCCCCGAGCCTTGATTTCTGAAAAATTTCTTTACATCATCATCAAAATGAATGTTTTTATCTGCATTTTCAGTGAGAAGAATTGTCAAACCGTCAAGTCTTACTTGGCTCAGTGTTGATCGAAGATAGCTTTAAATCAATTTAAACTTTGAAAAGCTTCTGTCAGGCAACTGAAACATGCACTGTCAAAAAGGGCTTTAGGGTCAAACATGACTTGGGGATAGATTCTTGGAAGTCTATTTTGCATTTTAGTTTCATCCTTTTTTATATTCCTATGTTTAGGTACATGATAATTTAAGGTTCTTCGGAGACCCTCCGATCAAAGACAAGGTGCGGTCTGCCATTTCCCCTCTGTACACTCCTGCTTCCTGTGGTAATAAAAATTTAACTAAAAAATGTAATATATTTTAAAGGTAAATAATTTTAAAGGTAAATTCGTCTTTTTGAATATATTTTTTATTACTTTGTGGTAAAATTATCTGAAGTCATAAATGGACTGAAGTTTTAATGTAAAATAAATAAAAACTTAACATGATTTCCTGCGAATCTGAGTTTCACATTTCTGCCGTAATGAATTACTATATTTTAAATTAGTAACGTACTACTATAACAGCTAGAATATTCATTAAAATGCTGGTAATTTACTTATTAGCGCGACCGTCGTCGTACACTTTAGAGGGAGAGGGACGAATAATGACTTAATGGTGGTAAAAAATTAATTATTACATACATACATATGTATTTTACGTTTTAATTACGTATTTATCAAAAAATTGTGTATTTTTTGGGGGGGCGGGGGTGTGTACTGTATTCCGGCAGATATTGTATCTCGTTTCTGCTATTATAGGAAAATCCACCAGCATAAATTTTAAAACTGTGTTTAAGACAAAATAATCTGAATTTTTGTTTAAAAACTGTTGGAACTTCGAATACAACAAAAAGAACGCATGTGAAAATGGCAACGCTGATTGTTAAAATGGAAAAATTGTTACCTATGTGGTTGTCAGAGTTTGGCACATTCTGAAACTTTGGCGATTTATATTAAAATGTGTGTGACGATACGTAAGTACCAAAATTTTTAACATATTAAAAGAACGTAATTGTTTATTCAAAAATTTCTGCATGGTCTTGGAATATCCTATCTTATATATTTTATTTAAAATCAATGGGAAATTGACTTTCTGGTATAACTTCTTCATGTTGAGGACAGGCCATGCGTAGAAAATACTTATTTTCTGTAACACTAAATGCTAAAGAAGACAAAAGTTAGCCGCAGGAATTTGCGTGAAAGTAAGTAAAAATCCAAAGCCAGTTGTTTTGCTTCCTTTTAGTTCATTTGCCATAAACTGTTGTAGAATTTTATTGGCTATTTCAGTGCTTCTGACTAGAGGTTTATACAGTTTGCATATATTAGAAAAATACAGCTATAAGTATAATTTAAAGTACTTACAGCTTAAAGAAAAAAAAACAAGAAAATAAATTATAGAAAATGTGTATAAAATACTTAACAACATTAGGGTCTTTCGTAATCCTCTTTTAGGCTGTTTTATCTTAAGACTTCTACCTCGTTATATTATTAACTTAAAGAATTAATATTTCACATAAGTAAACTTTATAATAAATTCACATTTATAGTCCTTTCAAATCATTATTCGACACAAATGTTTTAATCAGAATTTACCGCCATCGGATTTCTTGAACACTTTTTAAACTGTCATTCGTTCTGATTTCCATAACTAATTTGTAATCGAAAATAAGAAAAATGATCGAAAAGCTTTTTTAAATTTCCATATAATCTCTTTTCCTCCTCCTGGATGACCACACCACATTTTGCCATACAAATTAGTGAATATAAACCGATTTTTATTTGCACGGCAGAAGGTAGACTAACTGACAGCGTAAATTAATATGCAAGGACTTAAAGGGCGAAAGCAAGCAGTCAAATGAGATTCCCTGCAAAATATGTCAAATATCGAAATTTTAAAAAAGATTTACCGATATACCAACCTTATAATAAACTTGCTATATCATTTATTTTTTAGCTCAACGAGATTCAATCAATTCCCTTCTAATTTATTCGTTACCTGTAGATACTCCCTTCCTCATTTCAAAAGCCTGTTTTTGTAAGGATATCTGCCAACCATCCTTTCAAGTTAGGTTCTTTCTACCCTGTATGAGGTTTCTGACGTTGAACGGGACCGCATCAAACAACACCGCTTTAAGAAGTTTCCTTCTCCTTCAGAGTAATGTATACCAATGACCATTTCTCTTGTAATATTTCGAAGGGTTTATCCTCTAAGTATACCTTACGCTTAATTGTAGAGGCGAGGCTTACAAGCGAATAATAATAAAGCATTAAAAAAAGCACCTTTACGACTACTAGTGCCATTTTGGGGCGCGGATGTGTCCCTCATAATATGATCCTTGCGCTGACAGCCTCTTGGGAACTAATGGATTATGGTTTAAGGGTGGAGACCTGGTTGAAGACAGCTCTGGAGTCCATGCATGGGGCTATCTGTCACCGTCTGTTTTCAGTCGCAACAGGATATCGAGCTATTTTTCTCACCCATTTGTATGTATGAAGGCGTGAGTGCTATAAAGCAGGAGCCGATGGATTGGTAAATGATGCTGCTCCGTGTGTAAGCATAATAGCGTACGTACTGGTGGGATTCAAATTGTGCTTCGGAGATAACTAATAGGTTTGATCGGTTGGTGAAATTTCGTTGTTGTTCGTAATTATTAATGACGCTATGATTGGCTATCCCCTGCTTTTCGGTATGTAATTGGCGAGGGTTGATTATAAATTACGAGGTCCTCGTTCTAGCATAAAACATATTGGCTGTGATATGCAATTTGGTATGACTAATGGGAGAGTCAAGACAAATCTTCAAAAATGCAGAGGTTGTTTGCTCATTTCTGGAAAGATTTAGGAAAAGAAATAAAAAAAAGAAAATGTTTTGGAATAAAATTTTATGGCAACAGCTATTATTTGAAATGAGAAATTTTGTATGCTACTTTTAAATTTATTCTACTTTCAAAATGTGCCATGTAAACAAGCTGTGGATTGAAGCATGTGTCTTTGCGCTTTCCGAAGAGAAATAGTTTCATGCCATAATTCAAAAACCTTATGAAATGCATATATACTGTTAAAATTTTTAAGTGCAAAATAAGCAACATTATTAGCAGGAAAGGGAAAAACCGTTAATCATTGCTTCGACATGGAAAGAAAACTCCAAACGAATACCTGAAAAGGTGCGCACGTTTTCTAATGTTTCCAAAATTAAGTCGTTGGTTGGAAGAGAAATTCCGTCTACGCAGAAATCAATTGCAAAGTCCTTAAATAAATCTGTAACAGCAATAAATAAAAAAATAAACCAATATTTACAACTAAAAAAACTAAAAAACATAATGCTCACCAACTTTTGCCGAGGCATGTGGAGTCAACGCAAAACAACTTGTAGAACCCGGTATGAGAACTATTTAGCAGGAGATAAATGGAAATACCCTGTGACGAAGGATTGGTTTACCTAAATGACTGAAACAAAGAAACAAATCGACCAGCAGGCAAGAAGGTAGATTTTTCAGTGCACAAAACTGAAAGTTTACTTTTGGTCTCACCCAGCAAAAAGACACTGAAGGCTTAGAAACTGACTTAATTTGTAGTGGACTCTATGCTGAGTCAATATATGGGATAATTTAATAACTTAAAAAATATATCCAGAACGGATTAAGCATAATTTAAATCGCCATAATAAAAGAAGGCGTGAACTTTCTTGTTGCGAAGCTTAGTTTCTCTGAATTGGCAACAAATCCACTATTCTGCTAAGTTTCGAATGTAAACAAATATGATTGCTATGGCCAAAAAAATGAGGCTTAGCCGCACTTAAACAACTTTTAAATTGTTGCTAATTCTACAACTATAACATGCAGGTTGACTAAAGGCGTAACAGCCTTAACCGGAAGATAATCGTCTCATTGAGTTCAGTTTCTTTATTCTCATATGTTTGTAATTTGTGCATTTTCTGCTTTAAACATGATTGAATTATGTTGTTCTTATCTTCTTATGATATATATATATACATGTATATATCATACGTTTGGTGCGGCCGATTTCAACCAAAATGGGAGGCGCATTTCTACATGCTATAATAAACAAAATTTCAACATTTTGAGGCTACTCGTTTTTCAGTAATGCGAGATACATACATACATACTACATGTACGTAGGTACATACGCACAGACGCCACGAACTCTTCAGAGTCCATTTTATATCAGTTTTATAATTTTTTGGGGGGAAAAGAGTCCTTTATTCTGTCCTTGCGTACAGATGTCACACAAAAACATCGTTAAACTGCATTCGATAGTGGTCAAAATGGATATTTTCGTTGAAATGCGACGCCAGAAATTTTTCGCGATTACAATACTTCCTTTTTGCTTCGTACAAGGAGGTAGAAAGGGGTATTTATTATCGAAAAGGAAGAGAAAAAAGATTACAAACCTGATTCCGTCAATACAAAGAAAGTTTCAGTAAGGGGTGTGTGATTGTTATGAGTGGGGAAAATGTTAAATATCAACTCAACCTACTACTAAGAGAAAGTTTTGTGTCCGATATTAATAGAAAAAATTCAATTTCTCTGTCCCAGTGACTCTCAAAGAGTGAAATGTCATCAACATAATATGTAGAAAAAGCTCAACAACCTCCAAATTTCTGTAATTTAGGATTGGGACATTCAAATCCTTGTATATTAAGATTTTGATTTGAAATTCGAAGACTTGAATCTTCCACTTTATTCGTCTTTTGAATCTTACGTTAAAAACCCGTTAAACATTTTAACTCAATTTTTTTACTTCCTTTCACAAAGTAAAAAGAAAGCATTGTAATCGCGAAAAATTTCGGGTATCATATTTCAATGAAAATGTATATTTTGACCGCTATCGAATGCAATTTAACGATGTTTTAGAATGACATTCGTACGTAAGAACAGAATAAAGGACTCTCCCCCCCAAAAAAAGTAATTATAAAACTGATTTAAAATGGATTCTGAAGAGATTTTTTCGTGGCGTCTGTGCGTACGTACGTACATATGTATGTATGTATCTCGCATAACTCAAAAACGAGTAGACTCGGAACGTTCAAATTTTGTATATAGGACATGTTATATATTTTGTATGTAACATGTAGATGTGCACCTCCTATTTTGTTTACAATTGGCTGCACCAAAAGTATATAAATTTATGTATATATATATATATATATATACACTCTTTTACTCGCCTCAGTGAGCTCATTTTTTATACTTATATGTTGGTAAATTGTGCATTTTTTCGTTTAAAAATGATTGAATTATGTTGTTTTTATCTTCCGATTAAAGGTTTTATGCCTTTAGTAAATTTGCATGCAAAATTTGTAAAATTATCAACAATTTAAAATTCGTTTAAGTGCGGCTAAGCCTAATCATTTTTCTCATGGCGGACATATTTGTTTACATTTGAAACTTAGGAGAGTATTGGATTTGTTGCCAATCTAGAGAAACTAAGCTTTGCAAAAACAAAGATAACGCCTTCTTTTATTATTGTGAATTAAATCATGCTTAAAATCCATTTAGGAATTTATTTGAGGAAATAAGTGTTTAAGGATTTACTTCGTAATTTTTATATAGCTATTTTGAGTTTGTATGTATTTTTGCCTTGTCGCGAAGTGAGAACTGAATTTATTAAATGAGAAATACTGAATCGTCTGTGAAAAACTGTTTTTTTTTTTTCCTTTTCTTTTCTTTTTTTTTTAATTTTTGTTTGTTTGTTTAATTTCTTTTACACATTGTTTTAGATTTATTATTGTCTTTGAATAGAACATGTGGCAACGATTAGGTAATTCTCCAGGTTATATACTTAATTTTTAAGGATTCTGATGAGTTATAAAATGAATGAGAAGTAACGCTGTTAATGAAGCTAACACCAGAGTGCTGCTGTGGTTAATAAATTTAGTGAATTTTAAAGAATGCATTTATTCTACTGTGGTTTATGCGCTATCAATGAAGTAGATTTAATTCAATCCAATAAGTTAAAATGAAATACAAAATGCGTATAATTTAATATTTGTACAAGGAAGTCATGGGGCGTACACATCAGATTTTTTAAGATCGGTTTTATTGACATCTACTAACAGAAGCTTTCATTTTAAAAAACGCGATTGTTGCAGTTTCAGCATCAGTTCATCAAAAAGAAAAACATTGTGGCGATCTGAGTATCAGACTACGAAGGCCTTTTATAAAATTTTAAAATGAATAAATATCTGAGTTTTCTTAATTTTCTAAAGAAAATTTAACATTCCATGTTTCATTACATTAACGTTAAACCTTCGTGTGTATGTAAGGGAGAGAGTATAATGTGAAGAGAATAATTTAGATTTTTATTTTATCTGAAGTACTAAAAAACCTTAAATTAAGTACATGAAGGCAAATGCTCAAGTATCAGAAATATGGAAATTACACAAGTTTCACATTTCTTGCTACTGCTGCTTATCTTATGCTGTTTTTTTAAAACAGAAACTGCTGTAGTTTTCCACAGACGGTTCTCGGTTTACACGGTCCGAGCAAATTCTTTGTACTTTCCTCTACAGAAAATTCGTTGGGAAGTTGTTCAAGAAATGGACAGACAGATTCTAAAAGCAATATTTACCTTGCAGCAACTTGTGTAACCAGCTGAATCTGTGTTTGCTTTTTTATTTGGTTTTGTCACAGACATGCTCCTCAAATTTAAATTAATACGAACTGCATCTGCCGCTTTTAAATCGCTCAGCTAAGCGACTAGAGACTGATTAATTTTCAAACATAAATAAATATTTTAATCTCCTTCCTCGCCTAAAAAAAGAGATTGTACTCTAAGAATTTGCAATCTGTGATATCGCTTAGAAACTATATCATAAATTTTATGATGTTCACGGTGGCAGCAAGGAATGGGATTATTCACCGCCGCCATTTCGACCACGTTGTGGTACCATTTCACCTTTGGGCCGATTCTCCCTGAAACCATTATGTCTTGCCATGTCATATTAAGTTTATTTAGTGTAGCAATTTTGTTTACCTATTGTATACTTCTGGCTGTCTTAAATTTTAAAAGAAAAAAACTTTTTCAATTAAACGCCTCTTAGAATTACTAAAATATTACCTAGAACTAATTAACTAAAACCTTTTGAGTAATACATAAAATGTTTTTGTATACAATTTTATACAAATATATCGTTACACATGGCATAAAAGTTAACTTATTAGTTAATAAGTTATATATTTATTAATTTTGAGAGCATTTTCTCACGAGATTCCAAAGTAATTCCATGTTTAATTAAGATTTCATAAATGTATAAATTTCCTGCTTGCACGAGAGATTTCTCCAAACTGGATGAGTAAAAATTCAAGAAATTTTGACGAATCGTATAAATATTGTATCTGCATAAATTTAGAAACGATAATGTAACAGAATATCTCAGAGGTTTAACCCAAGAAACCTTTATTTATGTATTTGATTTCTACTCACCGATTGAAGGAAATTTGAAGCTTCCTATTTATGTAGTACTATAAAATTTGGTCTATTATTAATGCAGATAATTGTGAATACAATCGAAGATTGATAATACACCTATTAAACGGCTGTTAAAAACCCATTTTGGTACTTGCATATTACTCCGTCGACAGTGAAACTGTCGCCAAGTCGTGCGATTTAGTGTCAGTTTTATATAACAACGCCTCCATAGCATCTGCGTTTTCCCGATGGATCCCATGTTTTGTTTTTATGAGCAAGGATATAAATTAACTATTATTGCTGCATTTTTTTCTTGAATTAAAAAAAACAAATGATTAAAATTTGGTAACGGAAAAAACAGTAACAGACTGAATAATTGAGAGAAGTAAGTTCTCATAGCGTTCTAAACAGAACTGCCTGTAATATCGGAGAGCTCAACAAAATAGTAGAAGTCGAAATAGCAAAATAGTAAAAGCTTTTTACAAAGCGCAAGAACGATGCGGTTCCTTCAGTAATTCCTTCAGAATTCTATAGAAATGACTGGCGCAATTTTTTCGGAATCTTGGATAAATTTCATGGTCGACGGGATAACGCGTAAGTACTCCAGTTTTCTTTAGGATAATGGTAGAATGAAACAACGATTCTTGGAAAATATTATCAGAAGTGAAGATTAAAATGACTTTTTAACAACTCCCTTTTTATCTCTATTGAGCATTATGCTTTTATAATATCGAACATAATGAAAGATACTATGCTTCGCCAATCAGCAACAAAGTTTACCTATGACGGACACTGAAAATTATAAACAATAGTTCTTCTTTTAGATGCAATATATAGAAATTTATATTTACGAATATAGGTAATGCGATGAGTATGTCTGAATTTTAGACAGTCTGCGGATATATAAATTCTAAAATAGTGAATCTACTACATTTGGAAAACTTTGTGGTAGATTATTTTGCGAATATTGTGTGTCAGAAACTCTTATAAACACCCATGGTTCCAATTTCTTTAGCTGTCATGAAAATATCTATGCTACAGACGTAATAAAAGCTGCCTTCTCTTTATTATTTCTAAATGATATTTCAGAAACGAGATGATACAACTTGTGTCACGATGTCAGTGTAAATGACAGTTGTCTTGTTCTCAATAGAGTAAGAAATGATAAATCTATCCAAATTCATCTCCATCTCTGCCTTTTCTCCCTTAAAACGAATAGAAGCTATTAATCATACTTAGCTGGAGCAATTCGAGCGTTTTTTTACGTGATCGCCATCGGAATACGTTGGACGAAATCCATCATGTTTATCGGGTCCTTTCCGGACTTGCTGTACCACCAACATGCGCTATCACGCAATCCAGGACTCGGGCCAAAGTTGAAGAATCCCTTAGGTATGGGACACGGAAAAGAAAAGTAGCTCTGGAAAATTATAATAACATATTCTTGCATAATGTCACTAATTATTATTATGTTATTTAAGAAGAGAAATGATTATATCTATATGGTTTTTCCTACATTTTAATAGTAATATTATCTTCGAAATATTAGACTATAATCTAAACGTTTTAGATTACAAAATTTAAAATTTGTCAATTGTGACTTACTTAATTATATTATTATGTCATTCACGTAAAATTTCAGACCTGTAAACGTTTTGTATGTTTTTATAATGGATTTTTTTGTTCTTCCTGATGCTTCGTATGTAATGTCTTTTCTTCTGAATATTTCTTTCGCTGTGTTTGAAATACCTCTCAAATTTTACCCCGAAGCAAACACACCTCCGCGGGGTATGTTTTCACGTAATTAAAAAGAATTAGCATGTCAATAATGATCCTTCCACCATTACTCATTAGGCAGTTTAGGGCGGCCTACATACGTCCGACGTGATGTACGGCATCAAAATGCACATTTGATTTATTTCTCATTATTGCACCCCTCTCTGATGACCCATTTCAGTAGATCGGTTCTATCGGGGATGGCTGGAACTACCGAGAACCGGTCGGCAAGACGAAAAAAGAAATGCGATAAATGTCAAACACCCATCCCTCTAGGTGGTGCCCCAAAGGTCGATACATACAATGGTTGAAAGGGTTATGTGCTCCAACACTTTCAGGTGTTCTTTCTGGCTCTCCTGGGAAAGGCATGTTCCGTATTACCGTGTTCTGGTAACTTTAATTCTTTTCCTTTCTTTTTGAAAAGCAAACTAGGATATATTCTTACCGTGCAGTGAGTATTAATTGGAAAAGCATTTTTAAATAAAGATAATAAATTAGAAGATTAATAACGTTCTAACGTTTTCTAAATCCCGAAGTCGCTTCTTCACTAGTTAGTAACACATTTTGTTCGTTAGTATAAGGTTAGACCTAATTTGTTATCCTATTATCCCTTCCATCGAATTATTATGTTTACAAATAAATAGTCTTCTCATGTAAACATTCTAAAGTTTGATTAAATTGTAGTACTACTAACAGGAGATGAAACTGAACTAAAAGGTCTGTTAGATTATTCCTCGTAATTTACAACTTAAAATTAACAAACAATAGCCATTGCTGCTTTTGAGAGTTCAAGAATTCAAATTAGGCAGGTGACCTATCATTCATCCAAATAATTTGGCTTCCGTTATTGTTTGTTAATTTTTAACCCTGAGCTGTAACAAATACAAAATTCAGTTACTGATCCACTGGTTGGCTAGATGGGAAGGTAATCTTCTCAGTCTAATAAGTTATATTTTGCAGTTTCCATACCTCTTTTACTAAATTCCAGCACCGTTTAACCGAACTAATTCGACGAAGGTTGACGGCATAGGTTGAAGACGAAGGTTGACGGCATAGACAGCACAGAAAAGAATTAACATAAAAATTACGCTTTAAGTAAAGTACACATTATAAAATAAGGTATAATACTAAAATTCAATTTTATTTTCGGAGATATGTTTGTAATGGCAATGTAAAACCTACCCGAGGCTGTGCCTTGAATTGAAAAATTTAGTGTCACCCCCCGTTTTTTTATTGATAGTATCACTTTACCTAACCATATTCCGGTTTTGATCGACATTTCTCCTAACAACTTTTAAATAACGACTTTCGAAGCAAAAGTCTTCTTCTGTCCTATAGTCAAAAATAATTCTTCGCCTTTCGGTCAAAGAAATCTTGTTCTTTGCTTAGAAGCTCACGCCCGCTTTGACTGAAGATGGAAGAAAGTCATCTTCAATTCTTCAATCGAAAAGGTTTGGTTTATTTAATTATGGCAAAGCGCTCCAGGAATACCTAAGGGAAGGGATGCCTTCATGGAAGACTTTATAACGAAAACAGACTCTTATCTACACTACACATAGGGAAAACTACAAAATCGCGCATGCAGCCAACCCATTCGAAACCCGGACCAAACTACCAGTATCAACGTCTTTACCGCTCTGCCGCTGGTGAGCTCAACCATAAAAGATTTTTGAAGCAAAGGATTTTAAAGTCGCCTATTATGCATATAAAAAAAATCTGCATTTGCAAAGATCCAAACTACGACCTTCTTGCGCAGGAACCTCCTCTGTTGGCGATTATACCAGTTAGACTGCATTTGCTGCAAAACAACAGTGTCATGCAAAAGTACCTGGTGCTTACAGGAAAATTTAGACGCATTTGCACATTGCTTGTGTAAGGAAATTCGTTTTAATTTGACCATCATCTAGACTAGATCACTATCTAAAAATAATATAAATCGCAGAAATCACTGGCGCCGTAAAATAGGTAATTTAAGATGTAAGGACGTAAACCTGTTTGATACTATCTTATTTATGGCAAAGCACATAGTGGTTGCAATCTGCAATTATTAAAGGCATATTAGCATTTTGAAATCGCCAACTAAATACTTTAACAAAAGAATAATATCTTTTGCTTAAAGCAAGCAACAAGTATATACAAATCTATAAATCCAAATATATATAAAATATATCCTATCTGCAGAAAGTCTTGTGAAATTTACGATGAGATTTTTTTTAATAAACCTTATTAGGTGAAATATTTTTGTTAAAAGCTTCTTAGATTGGATCACAAGTAGCCGCCTGAATTGAAGCGGTCCATTTCAGGAGACTCGATAATCTAATTTTTGTGTAATATTTCGAAAAGAAATTTATATTGCTTTTCAGGGCAGATGTAGCTAAAAGAGGATTACTCTGAAAGTGACCAATCCTCTTTTATTATGATTGTTATAACGTGCGAGAATGGTGTATAAGGATACAGGCATTTATAATGTACTTGGAACAATTATTAAAATGCATGTTGTTAGGGGGGAACTCCTCCGCGAATGAAGTAAAGGTCAAATATAAAGAACTTGTAACGAAACTGATGGATGATAGGAATTGTAAAATTTCAAAAATATAAATTGTAACGAAACTGAAATCATTAAGATCTTTATTTAAACACTTAAATTAAATGAAAGGCATGGTTTACATAAGTTTTTAATTGTAACACTTATAACTGGAAACCTTTCATGCCTTCTCTTTCATGTCACGTCAGCGAATTTTACCCAATTGCCTCCTGCTTCAGAAGCCATTCCCATGGTTGCGATAGCAATGTGCACGTAGGAAATTTGCATCCCGGATACGCATATTGTGTTCATCTTTTTTATAATCTCTTTTTTCATCTCCATGGTGTTCCTAACCTTTTTTTTTTTTGTGTGTGTGTGTGTGTGTGTGTGTATGTGTGTGTTGCTTGACTTTTCTCATTAATTTTCCTAAAACTCACTCTTAATGTATTTACAAAAAAAAATGATTAGATGAAATATACAAAATTACTTGAAAATTCAGAGTTATAGTCCGGGCTGTTGACTGAATAATAGCAGTAGGTATACTGACGCTGATGGGCGGTCTTAGCTCATGTTTCGAATAAGAAGTGCAATGTGCGCAGTTGTCCAAACAGAACGTAGTTCAAAGCCTGGATACTTGAAAATAACAGAGAGAGATTCTAGAATATTCTAGATGAATAACAGAAAAATGAAGCGAATGGTTATTTCAGCTTGTTCAACCACTGATCTATAAACCTGCGAATTTACGTTACGCTTTTGGCGTGATCTTTTTCTGAACATTTGTAGGTACATTTTTCGTATTTCTAATATAAAATAAATAAAATTTCGATCATCTTTCAGTCTCGAAAATTCCATTGGGTAAGGAGGAGCGTATTTCACGTTGTTTGTTCAATTTTTTCTTGGTTTTATCTGTCTATTTTGTGCTCAGTCGTTCCCAACACCTAGTACATTACAATGTGGTGATTTACATCCGCCCAGCAACCAGTATGCTAATAAAGCCTTAAGACTTCTCCTATTTGAATATCTGGCCAATACCGCCGAACCAAATGTATACTATCTCAACTTCTGACGAAACAATTTATAAAAATTAATGCCACGAAGTTGCTCATTTCCATAAGTAAACAGTGGTTAAGAAACGCACCCACGTGTGCCTGAACAGACTAGAAACAATAGTACTTAAAGGGCAGAATAAAACGTTAAAGAGAAGGATAAAATGATAATTCGATAATTATTCATATGATTGAAGGCGTCAGCTTTTAAAGTTCACAAGTCCGCTCTAATGCGTTCTGATTTATGGCGGCGACCATAAAGTGCTGGTAGGAGCAAGTTTTGCATGGGAGCTTTGCCAACAAAAATATTCCTTCCTAGTATCATGAATATGCAGAGAAGCGCATTATTAGTGTTTTTATTATTTTGATGTTTTCATACTCAGTTTTTAAATGCCACTGAAATGTCGTCATCCATCGTGTATAGTTTAATTTTCCATTATTATCCTTATTCGTTTTTTCTGTAAATATATTCCATAAATCAGTTCATCATCATAATGATATTTCATTCAGTAGGTTATTAAAACAAATTTACTTTCAAGTTATTCCATGAATTGCTTAGTAAAGCCTCGAAGAAGTACTATTGCTTTTGATTTTGTGAGAAATTCCTATTATTTAACGTTGCTGCTAATCGACGATTTGTAAGATCTTTCCCTTATCTTCATGTTATTAAAGAGCTTAGCTATCAGCGAAAGAAAGGTCGGTTTTTTTTAAAGCGGTTTAATCTAGATTTTTCAACAACTTTTCATACAAGTGTTATTTTACACGAATGTCGTAAATAATGTATTAGGTTTCTAAAAATCAACTGCAGTTTTCTTTTTCTGTGCGCTACATGTATATCCAAAATAAATTTTGGTGAACTTTTGGAACTTTCTTCCTTAAATTCTGTTCAGATGGTAATGTACTTTTATTTTATTATTTTCACATTTATGCTATAAATGCAGAAACAAGTGCCGAAAATCTGATAACTGAAATTCGAGTTAGACTTAATTTTACTCAGTGCTAGAGGTTTAGTGTCATCAGCTGGTAAAAGTACATATCATTTAGAAAGGGAAAATGAAATATTTTTGTAATTATTTTTTCTTCTGGAAATTTTAAAGATAATAAACTCTTTCTTGAAGGGCTAGAACAATAATCTAAAAATTCAGGTTTTTTTCTTCCTCCCTTTTCAGTTTGGTCATTGTTTTGTTCAAGATTTTAAATTATTTATTATTTAAATGATTTGTAATCGACTTGTTATGAAAAGTACTATAATTGATACTAATGAAGACATCTTTGGAAATATTTTAAGGATTTATTAATAGTTTAAAAAATATTTTCTTCAAATTTTGTTTCTTACCATACTATGATAATTTTTTTGGCTATTTTTAATGTTATTCTTGACCTTGTTTTGAATTTATATTTTATTAAATTATTCTTGACGTTATTTTAAATTGGTCACTACTAAGGACGGAAGTGGTGACCACTTTAAGTGGTCCACCGTTACCTCCTATGAAGAGACGCACAATTATAGTCAGGCCTTCTCCGGGATTCGAACCCGAGCCCTTTGGCATCGCAGAAGGCTCCCCTAAGCTCTATACTGTCTGGGCGGCTTGTTTCATAAGTAAATCAGTTCAAATGGCACATTCATGTTTTGCGCTCATCGTCACACTGTATATATATTTGCGGTCAGCATGTCTTCTCCAGGTTTAATGCCCAGGCCTTTCTGTACGGCAGTGAGCGTCTCAAACACTTCCCTGTCTCAGCGGCGATTGAATAGGACAGCCATTCTTTTTTGAAGCTGTACGTAAAGAACGTACATGTTGTTCTTTGGCATACGTTTAATTAGGGTTTCCATCTAGTTAGATTTCTGATCAACCAAAGAACACTGAATCCTAGACATTCTTTAGCATCAACATTTATCTTTGGCACTAAATGGCGCAATAGTACTTCTGTACTAGATTCTCTTCTCTAACGGTTTAAGTGGATCTCTTGACTTTTGTTCGAAAGTAGATTACATTTTTTCCTTTCTTCAGAGTTAGATGATGTTAATTTCTTGACGGGTATGTAATGACCAACTTTTGCCCAATAGTTTGATTATAACATCAATTACTTCGTCTTTACTAATATAAAAATTAATCTCCTACTTCAATTCTAGTTTACTCTAAGGGAGAGTTAGCTGAGAACACTCAGCGGGCGACTGCAAGTGAGCGATAAAATCATAAAGATGCTATGTTGTTGAAAGCTTGCCGTAATAAATGGCATTTCCTGCGGTGGATTGCGTTTAATGGCTTTCTTTGATCCCATTCACGTGATATATATATAATGTCAGTATTTCAGCGTTCTCACCAGGAAGCCATACCAAAGAGTGAGCAAATGATTTACAACAATTAGTGTTTTTTCGGAAAGCGACTTTATTTTAACATCATATATGGCCATCTCTCTATCCATGGTTTTTGTGAAACCCCACCAAGCGATTTATTTCAACATATTTATTTCAGGTACTTTAGTGGCAATAAAATGTATTTGCGGCAAGTTCAAAGTATTATTTTAGATCATTTGCAGGAAGGTTTAAGGAAGTATGTTGCGCTATGCGAAGAAAAAAGATTTCATGCGTTGATAATGCTTTTTGTTTGAGGGTCAGATGACAGAATCCACCTTAAAAAACGATTTACTCTTCGAGGTTAAATAATGATTAAGATTTTAGGAATTTAGCTCCGTGTTTATTCCTACATTCCCCCATCCTACGTACACATAATTTTCCTTCTAGTTTATTCAGCATATGATTCAGAAACTTCTAGTTTAAGGCAACAGTGAAAAATGTATGTACAAATAGGAAAGTATTTGATGTAAGTAAAAGGAACATTACTAAAATTGTACCGCCTTTGAAATACGCAACTGTATTTACTTATTTTCGGAACTATCTTAATAGAAGTCTCCAAATTGTCAGAAGGTGCCAAACTCGTGCAACCGTGCTCGTAGCAATCCTTCAGTTAAACAACGTCACCATTTTCGTATGCGTTTTGTTAAATTCCAAGTTCCACCGGTTCTTTATTTCTTCCTTTTTCTTAACAAATCCTAATATCGTTTGCCTTCGACTTAGTTTTGAAATATCGTTTGTGAAATTTGCCAGCAATGGAAAATCGGTTGTGAAACTTCTGCTAGAATATATATATTTTGCCACGAAATAGTTGAAAGGAACAATGATGAGAGGAATTTGGTAGTTGGCCGGTGCACAATGCCGAGCTCGTGCAATTCTGTGATTTTATTTAAGCAAAAACAGATCGCTGTGCACACGAGACGAAGAACTTCAAAAAAAAAAATTAGAGCACGATTTCACGAAAAAAAAATTTTTTTAAGTATCGTATAACTTTTATTTAATAATTAAAATTTGTTTTTTAAAATGATTTTTCTGTTGATAAGTCGATATTGTTTATCTGCTTACGATAAATAACTACAGTCTGAAAATATTTTTAAAAAAAAATCGCGAAAATCGCCATCTTGCATCCAATAAGTAATTTTTACCTTTTTTATCTGTGAAAGACCTCCAAACTGCGCCAAGGTGGCTGTTTTAATTCATAAGTTCCTACATAATAAAATAATATTAGTGTCATTATGTCTGGTTTTTAATGTGCTACGTTTATCACTTTCACCGTTTCTTCAGAAATAGTATACATCGCTTCATTTTCCAAACTTCCTTTTCCCGGTTTTCAAGCCATAAAATTAGTAAGAAAAGGAACCGAAATATGCCAGTAAATATACTAATTGCTTTTGGAAACAAATTATTTCAAGAACTTGAATTTGCAAAAGATTGCATAAGTTTCTGAACAAAATAAATTAAAATTTAAAAGGAAAATCAAGAATAAGAAAGACTAAATGTTAATTTTTTCGAAGAACTTGCTAATTAATACGAATTAGAATGTATCCTTATAATCTTAGGAGGGGTTGAGGTACAAAGTTAGAATGGATTACTTGAAGATGACAAAGCCACGAGGACTGTCTATCTAAAAGAAGGAATGCTTTCGTGGAGGACTTTCTAAAGGAAACTAGTTCCTATTCACGTTACACATGAGAAAACCTCAAAAACCAACCATGCAGCCAGCCTGTTGTTTTAAATTTTTATTATTAGTAGATGAATGGTTCTCAATCGGTTTTACCTCGTACACCTCTTTCACCATTCCTAGATCATCATCCCTTTTCTATTCCGGCATGATCTTTGACATAAATATCATGGTTTTTGGCATGGCTTTACAAGTACTTCTTAACACATATACTGAGCGACTTAGAAACTGTAATGAATGATATTGCATGTTTCTCAAGAGCTATATATGAGTGAGATGTTTTATGCAAGTTTATAGAGTTTATTAGGCTTTTGCAAGTAGAGAACGTGAGCAATCATCACTGCCTTCGTGGTGTTGCTTCTATAACACCACGAAGGTACACAGCGGGGAAGGCAGTAATTCCTTATAATTTTGCTTTTAGAAATTTATTAATTTTCATATTTCCATCTGGATCAAATGGGTACCTGTGCACTGGCATATATTTAAAATACAACCCAAACATTTAGCGAAATATGACTAAGAGTTTTTAAGAATAATATTTCTAAGAAGTCTTCATTCAAAGTATTTACAAAAGCGAATGATAAATTAAAAATACGTCAACTTATTCAAGGTATGATAATAATAATAATAAAAGTCGAAACCTAATTCGTGAAACTGATATCAGTATCTATGCTGCATGATGAGAGTTCCTTTTACCTGAAAAAACAGTCAGAACATTTTCTGCAAAAACTTCGCCCTTTTTTTTTTCAATTTTGCTTGAAAGCTTAACGTAAAAGAATTTTAATCATTTTTTAAACATACTGTCATTACCTTTTCAAAATAACTGTTTTTGCGCTACGTGTCTGCCATCGCGGGTCAATTTATTCTTTGAACAGGATGAGCTACTCATCAAGTCAATGTCCAGTTCTTCTTGGCCTTCCAACTTAAAATTCTCTAAGGAAAAAGAAGTTAGGTCAGTCAGTTAGTGTTCTGTTTAGTTTGAAATAAAATGTATTGTCTGTTTCGCACCATTCCACAAGCCTTCAAAACCCTTGAAAAACGTGCAAAAAGGGCGGTTACTTTTTGATGCTTCCGTAGCTGAACGTTGGTTTCTGCGAATAATTGTAAACGTCTACCCTTTCGGTGGTTCGTGCACAACGATTTTCTGTTACTCTACCCTACCGTCAATACTGCTTTCTTAGTGGAATTTTATTTCATGCTATTCGTATGCTACGAAGATGCTTAATGATATCTATTTCTTTTACCCATCTGTGGCATAATGTCTTGACCCACGTTCTTGTATTTCATTTCATTCTATAGGAATGTAACTATGATACAGGTGAAGAAGGAACTACATCTCATTTTCATTATTTCCATACTACCTATTGTTTTCGAGATTTGTTACAAAAGAGATTAAATTTGCCATCTTTTATCTACTAAATGCTACTTTTTTTCGAGCGGTGTCGTTTATAATAAAGTGGGTATTTTAGTTAATGTTTAACACATATCATTATTTCACACATGACAATTTCGTGTAATGGCTAAAATTTTTATTGCATTAAAATTTTTAACAAGCGTAATTAAACTACTGTCCAGTTAGATTTAAAATCCTGGGAGATACGTATTTACAACCAGTAACTTTGTTTTAATTTTATATGATCCTTTTTTTTCTTAAAATTGAATAGTGCTTTTCTTCTGGAGTTTAATTCTTATTACCAAGATGTCAAGTTAAAGTTAGATTACAGAAATAAACTGGTTATAAATGGAAAGCCAAGGAGAGATTAGGTTTGGTTTATTCGATTATGGCACAGTACGTGAGGACTGTCTAAGGCAGGGGTCGCCAAAGTGGTCTATATAGACCCCTAGGGGTCTATTTAACAACAGTAGGGGTCTATCTGACTCAAGGGGTCCAATGGGGGTCTATTGGGACTGGAAGAAAAAAAGTTCTTAATACGCAAATCACACATATCTAATTAAATTTATTTAGATCTCCATTGCTACGTAAGGATTATAAGTATTTTTCAAATCTGCAACAATTAAAAATAAAAGAAGAAGACTTGGAAATATATACAAATCATCTTCAAAAATTAAGCGACGATTTTAAACTGCGCTTTGTTGATTTGGAAAACATCGACATCCCTGATTGGATTATTGCGCCATTTTCGGCGCAAATTGATAACGTCGACATCAACATACAAGATGAGCTTGCTGAACTATTGTCCGATCTTGAAGCAAAAACGCTTATTAAAAATTTGACAATACATAAATTTTGGACTAATATAAATATAAAGCAAAAATATGTGAAACTTTACGAAATGGTTCAGCCATTTATGCTGGCGTTTCCAAGTTCGTATATGGTTGAAGCTGGTTTCAGTCACGTTAATTCAATTTTAACTAAAAATGGAAATAAATTAAATGTGGAGCTTCGAGAGGATTTACGGTTAAAATTGACTAATTTCGAACCCAATATAGCGAACCTTGCCAAGAAACACCAGGCACACTCATCTCATTAAGAAGTAAAAAATCTGTAGCTACTTTACTTACCGTTTCTGATTTATTAAATATTTACACTAATATATAGTTTTATTTTAATTACTTGAAAATTACCTTTGTGGGGGGTCTATGGAGATTTCGAAAAATTATATAGGGGGCGATGATCAAAAAAGTTTGGCGACCCCTGGTCTAAGGAAAGGGATGTCTTTGTGGAAGACTTTCTAAGAGGAACCTGCTCTTATCCACGGTACACGTGTGGAAAACCACGAAAACGTCCATGCAACCTGCCTGTTTGCTGGAAATCGATTCTAGGTCGAACTACCGGTGTTCAACGACTTTACGGCTTGGCGGTGGTGGGCCCACAGCCAGGCAGCAAAAGAGTTATAGTAAAGTTCTGCCGGCCTACAGCTGAAACCTTGACATCCATTTATTACACTGGACTACTGCTGAAAACATATGCTAACGGAAATTATCAAAGGACCTGGTAATGAAATTTTCATGTTTTTGGATTCTTAAAACAACAGAAGAGTCGAGACTGAAGGATAACTCATGTGCTTGCAGGAAGTAGTGTGACTTATTTTAGATTGATTGGAACAATCAATGAAGTACGACAGATTATACAAGAAGGAAGCATCTTCATAGCAAAAAGAATGAAATAAAATTCCACTAGGAAAAGCAGTATTGATAGCAGAGTAAAAAACATAAAATCATTGTGCGTGAAACACCGAAAGGATGTATGTTTACAATTACGTACAGAAATTGACTTTCAGATGCGGAAATTTTTTGGCACTTAACGTGTTATCGTAACTTGGTAGAAGTCGCCACAGTAGATGCCGAATTCTGGAAACCATGCACATAACGATTTATGAAGCAACCATGCTCATAAAGCAACAATCAAAATCAAGCAAAGTCGCCATTTTCAAATGTTACAATCCAAGTTCAAACAGTTTTCATAAACAAATCATAATATTTTTTGCCTTATTTTTAAAATGTGCACTTGTAGATTTGTCAGCAGTGGAAGAAGCTGCGGTAAAATGTTTCCAGAAATACAGAATTTTTCCAAAATATTTCTAAAGGCAACAACGAGGAGATCCGTTTGATAGATAATGCTGTTGTCGAAGTTTACGCGATATCAAGTTTCTGCACTTTTCTGATGATTTTGTAATCAAAAAATCAGACCGCTGTGAACTTAAGGAGGCGAATAGTGCAAAAAACTTACAGAAAGATTTAAAGAAGAATGTAAATGTTTTTGTTTTTTTAATATATTACATAATCTTTATTTAATAATTAAAATTTATCTTTTAAGTTGCTAAACTATGTTTTCTTATCGTATGTTGATAATATTTGCCCGCTTGCGATAAACATCGATAGTTTGGGAATCTTTTTTTTTTTCTTAAAAAAAGGTGCCAAAATTACCAGCTTGCATTGCAAAAGCAATTGTTACAATTTTATATGTAAAGCAAAATCGCCAGAGTGGTTGCGTTAATACATAAGGACCGAGATGCAGGCTGAATAAGAATCTGGATAATTACCTCACCCATTTCTTTTGCTGACTCTGCGATTTCTCCAAAACGTATGTATGCATAAAGCATGATTATATGATATCTGAATAGTATATTTCTGGTCTCGCAAAAATATCTTCTTGGCTAGAACGAGTGCCACTAACAAAATATATAGCAACTACATTTATAAAACTCGAGGATGTAGGATATTTTTTCAGGCGCATATACTGAAGAGGGAGACATTAAAGTGCGTGACTGTAATGCAATGGAAACAGTATTTTATTTTAAGAATACATTGTTGGTGAACTTTATGAAAAATATAGAATATTTAGTTAAACTTGTTTATTGTGTGAATTACTTTTCAGGGAATCTGTTTGGCCTGGCACATCAGAACAAAATCATTCAGTGATAGTTGAAAGAAAGAAGTTAACTATCGGTGAATCGTAATGGGTTTTGTTAGGTTGTAGAGTTATTAGGTTATTTTTTGAAGCCGGAAATATAAAAAATTTTTAGGGCTCTGGCCGGGACTCGAATCCTGGACCTCTCGAATACGCGCCGAGTGGCTACCGTTTCGCTACGGAGGCATGCAGAAAGGAGGGAGAAGATATCTTAGGTCTTATTTAAAATTGTCAAAACGATCTTGCTGGCTATGTTGTTAAGCTTATGGTTTCTGTTTCTGTCATAAAAATGTGTACGAGCAGTGTATGTTTTGTCATTTCCCCTAAATCATGTATTACAAAAACTAGTGAACTACTTTTACGTGGAATTTATTCTATGGTGAAAAGTGCATCACCATACTAATCTAGACATGATTTAAAATACACAGGAGTATAAAAATATGCTATATACGAAGAATATAAACAATTTTATGGACGCGATTTAATGTATACGATATGATAAGATTGGTTATCTACAACGGGCTTACAAAATGTATTCGATACTTGCATATTAGTGCAACCACCTTGTTGCAGTCTGGTGAAAGAAAGAATGATAGTGTATAGTTACAAAAACTGACTTATTACGTATTTAATTTTTTTTTTCCGAATGGTGGGCTCTTATCGTTTATAGGCGTTGATCGCTACTGAGGTCAGAAGCGGTGTTCTCCTTATTATGAAGGCCACCGTTACCTCCTATGAAGAGACGGATGTATTATATCCATGCCTTCTCCGAGATTCGAACTCGGGCCCTCCGGTACGGCAGTTAGAGTCACTAACCGCTTTACCGTTTAGGCGGCGACTCGTACTTACGTATTATTACGTATATATTTCACATTTCGTACTACGAATTTATCCTAAAAAACAATCGATGAACTTGACTTACAAACAGAATATTGTTTCTTTTTTTCTTGTGTAAATTTTGTGGCGATGGCTTTGAGACTACATTTGAGAAGTACTTTTTCTTTTTATCTATTCTGGAGCAAAATACTGCAGAAAATTTGCTACAGTTACTTCTACTGCTTGCAGGCTCACCAGCGGCCAAACGTTAAATCGCTGAACATTTATAGTTCTGAGCTGGGTGCGATAACAGGCGAATGGGCGTTTTCGTGGTTTTCTTCATGTCTAACATGTTATACGAGTCAGTTTCTCCACGAAGGTATCTCTTCCTTTAGCAGATAGTCCTAATGTGCTTTGCCGTAATCAACTAAGTCAAGCCAAATCATCTGCTGTCAGCAAATACCACAAGCGCATATTTTAAAATAGAATATAAAAATTAAAAAAATATTCCGATCTGTCCGTAAAAACCGTTCGATTTTGGAAAACACAAAGAACGTATACAGAAGTGTGCTTGTTAAAACTGAAAAGTTTTCGTTTACTAAATTGATTTCTTCAATGCTGTAAATAAGGTTTAGACAAGGATCTGTAAACTACATGGTTTTTAGAATTTCTGCAGGAGTCAGATAATCTGATGACTGCTTACGATGTTGGCGCAAATGTATTACTACCTGCCATCATAGTTATAATCGACAGAAAAAAAGCCCAAGAAATAGTTGTAATTGCTTGAGTTTCTTGTCAAATCAGAATTTAATGTTTTATACGATATTGTCTTTTTAGTCCAAAGGGGCAATTTGCCCAGAAGAACTATTAATTTCGTTTCGGCAGTTTGCGTGGATTCACTAAAAACGTTGTTTCTCTTTTCAAATTGATGCGACCAAATATTATCGTATATTTAAAGATTATATCGTGTATTATATTTAAAGAAATTAAATAATGAAGAATCTGCATAAATGTATGTATGTTTCTCACACTGTGATAAAACAACGTACCTAGAACCATCCAATTTTGAATATTGAAAGTCTTCATCCGAATATGGTCAGCTGGAAGCCCAAATTTGAAATTTGGAATTTGCTTTATTATCGATTTCTTATTTTGTAAAAATTTAACGAATTTTTGATTAACAAACTCGAGGATTTCAAAGTCAGCAATAGCAATGTTGTACAGAAAAAAAAAACATTTTTAACTCCAGCGCGCGAGACTGTGTATCGGAAATTCTAAATATATGCTCATTTAAAAATTATTTTGCAATATTGCTGTTGAACTGAATTTTATCGTTCAAGTGCGAAGAACATGATATTTAATAAATAAAGGTAACTCACAAAATGTTAAAAAAAGTCCCTTTGGACGTAATTTAAAATCTGAAACCTTTCGGGTCTTTTTTTTCCATGCGCTGCAGTGGAGTGCTATGGAGATGATGAAGGTATAGGCTCACTGAGACTCAGAAATGCGACAATTACAGGAACTGGCACTTTACATCAGGATGCTATATTTCTAGATAAGTACAAACGGAGAAGGCGTGAGCTTTAATTAAAAATTCATGCATAACTTTAATACATTTATCACATACGAACTGGAGCAATAAAAGAAACATTTTGAAAAACATTTTACATCTTCCGAAGGCAATATTTTAGCAACGCATTTTATCCATACTTAGTCATTCGAGGGCCAAATGATGATAGATAATACTACCCACTTCGTGATCAACGACGGCAGAAAAACAACTATCAGCAAAAGTATATCCAATAGCACTAGACCCTTTCTGTTGGCAGATTATAGACAAACGTAATACCTTCTTCGAGTTGAAGCATTTCAATATGATGATTATTACTATGATTGATTAAAGCGATAGCAAGTTAGACTATTAAACTCGTGTTCAGAGCTGTTATCTATGAAACGAATGACATAGGGGTGGAAGTCGTCAGTAACTGTATAAGAATTAAAAGCAACAACTCAGGATTGGCATTCTATTGAGCGAAGTGCCGAAGTGTGACTGATTCAGGAACTATGTTGTTGATTCATGAATGATTATCTATCCATCTGGGGAATTGAAACGATTTTAATAAATTACAATTTGTCGAAAACTTTATTTGCATATATTCAAAAATGTGAATGATTTATAAATATTTAACAGCTTCTTTTTAATTTTGTGAAAATGTATGATAGACGCATAACTAACTGTCTTGCATTGCTTTTTATTTTCGAGTTGACATTCAAATATGTTATAGCACATTTACGTTTTTACTTCCTTGTACGAATTAAAGGAAGTATTGTAATCGTGAAAACTTTCTGGTATCATATTTCTACAGAAATATAAATATTGACCATTCCCGAATCCATTTTGACTATTTTTTGCGTGACATGTGTACATACGGATAGAATAAAAGACTTTTTTTCCCGAAATGGACTGTAAAATCAGCTTAAATTGCGCCGGAGCCCACCAGAGCCCGACTTCGATACTCAGTTTTCGAGATACATTATAGTTTGAGCCCGAGCGCACCGGAAACCTAAATAAAAGAACTCTGGCACTTCTTTTAGGCAAATGAACCACAATTTTAGCAGATAAATTTGTTTTAATAGTAAACATGCCTGAAAAATTAATTCTAACTTCTGAATAAAGGTCTGTCTTTCCGTCGCACCCAAGCCTTGTACAGAGGTTGATCTCACCAATCATATGTCAAAGGCTTATTCTCCAGTATCTGCAACGAATTGATGAGAGTGGGCAAATTTTGTGTTCCTCAAAGCACTAAAAGTGATACCATGTTCGTGCACGTTCCACGCTAGTGACTTCCTATTGAAGAACTCCTGTAGACTTTCTGAATGATGTAACCAAATGGGAGGAGACTCCTGTTGTCACTTGCATAGATAAGGTCTTACGTTTATTCTCACATTGTTACCAAATCGTATTCAAGGATAATTTCTGCTTGACGGCTAGAATTATATCGATAGGGCATCGCGATCAGAAAATCTTAAACTCTTCCTTCTTTATTTTCAAAGATACGCTTTTCCGTTAAAATTTCCTTCCATATATTCATGCTTTTTTTACAGTTCTCACTATTCTCCTTAGTGGAGCTTTAATCGTTTTAGCCTTTTTCCTTGGCGTGCTGCAAAAAAACGAGTGGTGCCTGTCATCCCTTGGAATAGTGCATTATACGTATAATCAGGGCTTAAACTCAGATGGAGATCAGCTGATCTGCTTCTTAGCTACTAAGTAGAATTGTAATTCCAGCCAATGCCCCAAATAAGACAAGATCCGATATTTTTTTCTGTTTAACTATTTAAAATTAATTTAATTTATTAATTAAATTAATTAATTTTAATTTTTAGCTATTTTATTTATATATTTTTTTCTTTCGTTCCTCAGTCTCCCATAGGGCTATGGCACTTCTAATTTTAGAAATTAAGCTCTATGTAAAGTGAATTTAAAATGGATTTTCTCGTAACGTACACGTACAGATATTCCGCTCTACCTCTTGCTGGGAAAACCGCAGACAGATTCAGAGGTTGCTATGTTGGCCAGATGAATTTATTTTGCCGAAATAACGAGAGAGCGTTGTTTGAAATGAAAACCATCGTGACCTTCGGCACCTATGGTGAAGGATTTTTAGAAGCCATCGTAACTGTCATGCCATAATTGAATCGGCTTGCAGGAAATCGAATATACTTTAAGAAGACTGTCGTGAAGATGATGAAGATAAGTGAAATAAATATCGGAATTTACTGAGATAAGTTGAATGCTTCTGCCTTTCTTGGGATTTAAATATGCATTAGCATCAAAATAATGCCTCTAGCTTTTGGAAACTTTAATTATTACATCGAAGTTGAAGAAGGAAACTCAGCTTTCTTTTCGACTGTCTTCTGCTAGAAATATTATCGGATAGAAATCTGTTTTATTCCGAAATTTAAATTTGAAATTTTCAGACTTGAATAAAGAAACTTTAAATTACTGCTATTATCTCGTTTGCGTATCACAATTTGTTGGAGCGATGGTTCATTTCTTTTTCAAATTACGAACTGGTTTCTGCGTTTGGGCTTGAAATTCCTTATAAAAGTTTCACAACAAGTATTTCTTATGTTTTGTAGATATGTAAGATAGACGAAAAAAGTGAAATTAAAAAAAATATTTTCTGTCAGAATTCAGTTATATATAGATGTAAAATCAAAAGCCTTCTATTCATGTATACAAAGGGCACAATATTCTTCTTAAATCGTACGCATTGCTCAAAATCTTAAAAGATGATGAATAACTTTTGCATTATTCTCCTTGACAGCCGCTTAAAATCAAACTTCAGAAAAAAAAGAGGGGGGATGTAAGCCGGAAAAGGTTAAATGAAATAAATAAGAAAAATAAAACTGTTAAAGCATGGACATGGTGTTATTATTTTGATTGATCTAAGTGTATACGATGTATTTCTCTAATGTATTCTTCGGTGCACGTAAAGACCTTTCAACCGTGGCCGATCGTGAATTTGATGACAAAGTGTTACAGTAATTGTTTACTTTCAAGACATACATTTCTTTGATAAAATATTTGGCCTTAGTGCTGCTTTATGAGTTCGCACTCACGTTTCTTTTTAACATTTTAGCCTTCTTTTCTATGTATGTGTGGATTATACATATGAAACGTATGCATTTGAGTTAAAATTCAGGTACATGAGAATTATTTAACATACTATGAGGAGTATAGTTATCTAAGTGTATTTTGGTTAGCTCTGAACTTTAGCCCGCTTAAAGAAACAATAACGTTAGATTACTGAAACTTTCGAATTTAATATTCGACAAAATTGTAAACTTTGAGCATTTTATATATATGTTTATATGTATATATATTATATATATGTATATAAATGTTAATAATAAATAAATAAAAATAAGAAATTCCTGTGCTTGTGCTGCAAAGAATTGAATTTAAGAAATTATTAACATTTATTAGAATTTTTTTTAAAAGAGTTTATCCTGTCGTAGGAAAAAATTGCATAGGGAATTAAAAAAGTGTTGCTTAGATGACTGGGAGTGAGAACGCGTTATTATTTGATATTACTATTTGTAAAGTTGGAAAATATTTGGCAGATTTGATTCTTAAAAGGCAAACGGAAAAAAAAATAATTAAAGTGTCAAAAATATACAATGAGATAAAAAAAAATATTAACCATCCTTTACTAAATGCTTCGAATCGAATTTTTCAAGGGATAAGTGTTTAAAACACTAAACAAATTTGGATAATTAATAAGGTGATGAATAAACGTTTCGCGCTTCTTATCATTTGGAGATCCGTACTGCGACAAACTACCTATGTAGCTACTAACTGCCTAAGTCAACCTAATGAGCAGTTAGCATAAAAAGTGCAACCTGGTGAGTAGTAGACAAAGAAAAGAGGAATCTAATAAGTTGCGCGTTTTGCTGACATGGATTTGGATATTTTCTACTTCGCGAATGAAGGTGGAAGAGATGATATTCTTAGGTAAATAAAGGTACTTTCCTTTAGAAAGTTCTCCGTAAAGACATCTTTTTCCAAAAGCAAACAATCCTCGGAAAAGTCTTTTAATGTGGAAAACCGGAAACCAAAGCTGAAAAACCTCGGACAACCGGTATTGCCAATCCCTTAATGAAACTACTATTAACATTGTGGGTGGAGAGGGTTTTGTAAAAGATAAACGAACATTTTGAATTGTTCCCATACAGTTAAACAGTTAAACTCTGACTACTAAAATATTAATTATTGTTTAATTAAAAAGAAAATGCTCCATTTAGGAGCAAAATGAACAGAATTAAGCTTAATAAATGTTTTCCTTTTTCATAAATGATTTAACCGTTTTATCTAGGCTACACGTGCTATTTTATCTAAGATGAACTATAATCGATAAACCGAATAGCTTCTCTTTTCTGTATTGCTCGCTAAATTTACTCTCAAAATTCTTGAATGAAAATCGGAAATACTTAAACAAAAACGTGGTTAGAAAATTCTTATACGGTATTTCCTTCAGTGCTTTACATAAAGGTATGGAATTTATTAAAACGAGCTCAATATTCTACTAACTGGAATTTTTACTTTATGAGCATTACATTTTACAAAATTTTTGTGACAAGCATCCTTCAGAATAATTTAAAAAATTTTATTTATGGTTGGAAATAAACGTCTAGAATGATATTTAAGAAAATAAAGCAGTGTAGCTATTTTTTTTCAACATGTATGACTCATAGATATAAAGATCTGCAGCGAACCACAAAATCAACTCCCCCCAAAAAAATATTATTCTTTTCTATAAAATCTCATTCGATATCCAAAAAGACCACCAACTAGTAAAGTGGTAGGCGAAAGGGATAGTTGCCTGGGCGTTTTTCCCTATGTGTAACGCAAATATCCATTTTCTCTTAGAAAGCCCTGCAGGAAGGCATCCCTTCTCTTAGGATAATATCCCTCGTGTACTTTGCCGTAACGAAGTAAAACGAACCAACAATCAAAATAACGGAATGTTGTTTGTGATAACATATAATCGCAGTCCTTTCTGTGGATGTAATTTTTATGTACTTTTTTTTAATATTTTCGTACTTTTTCTTTATGCACAATTTTACGTTCCAAAAGATAATGAATATGAGGCGCCAGAGCTTTAAATTGAAATTATTTTTTTAATTAAGTTTCAATGTCATTCAACAATAAAGTTTTAGTTTTTAGGAGATGGCGATATTATTAATATTATTTTTATTTAACAAGAGAAGTGAAATGTTTATACGATTTTCTATGTTTTTTTTTCAATACGGTTTTCTATATTTCATACATATTTTAATTACACAGTCCAGTCACATTAATTTGACCACCACGAACTTTCCATGTCAGAGTTAAATAACCAATCACAGAAGGCAGGTGGCAGCACAGTGCAGTTGAGCGTATATAAAGGGTGTGTGAGGGCTTCGGAAAACATTTCAATCGTTGGCGTAATGCAGAAACGAAGCGATTTATCCGACTTCCAAAAGGGCATGATCATTGGCTTTCGGGCCAAGGGTGGAAGCCTTTCCGAAACGGCTGAGTTTGTGAACTGTTCGCGTGCCGCCGTGGTAAAAGTGTACCGTGCATGGCAAAATGGGACTGTCCAAAATCAGCGACGTGGCAAATGTGGTGCACCACGGGCCATAGATGACAGAGGCGAACGACGGTTGCGGAGATGCGTTCGGGCAGATAGACGGGCTACCGTTGAGCAACTGACCACCAAAATGAACCAAGGGGCTACCAAAAGTGTCTCCCAAAGTACTATTCAGCGAACATTGCTGCGTCTGGGCCTCCGAAGCAGACGCCTGGTTCGTGCACCTATGCTGACTGCTGTTCATCGACGGCGAAGGCTAGAATTTGCACGCCAGTACAGCAGCTGGACGTCCACTGAGTGGCGACAGGTTGCGTTTTCGGATGAATCGCGTTTTATGCTCCATCGGACAGATGGACGTTGGCGTATAAGGCGTGAAACCTCTGAAAGGAACCACCCTGCAACCATTGCCGGAACGGTCCAAGCTGGAGGCGGGAGCATTATGGTCTGGGGAATGTTTTCCTGGCATTCTCTAGGTTCACTGATCATTGTGGAAGGCACAATGGATCAATACAAGTACGCATCTGTCCTTGCGGACCATGTTCACCCCTACATGCGCATTGTTTTTCCTCAGGATGATGGCATCTTCCAGCAGGACAATGCGAGGTGCCATACAGCTGCCAGTGTACGTGCGTGGTTCGAAGAGCACCAGGATGAGTTTACCGTCCTCCCCTGGCCAGCAAACTCACCTGACTTAAACCCAATCGAGCATCTGTGGGACCATCTCGATCGAGTTGTTCGCGCCATGGATCCTCAACCGCGTAATCTAGCGCAGCTGGCCACGGCATTAGAGTCGGCATGGCTCAACATCTCAGAGAACACCTTCAGGGACCTATGTGACTCTCTTCCTGCACGTCTCGCAGCAGTCCGCTCTGCGAAAGGTGGTTATTCTGGCTTTTGACAGATGGTCACATTAATGTGACTGGACTGTGTATTTACAATTCGAGATGTTGTGTAAGTTCTCAGTATGCAGCGTCCTGTAATCCCCTGCTCCCCAAATTGTATTTACCCATTTGAAATATTCATTCGCTTCTTTAATTCTTTAAATGCAATTTTTAAGTCAACACAGCAATAAATTTTAACTAGACTTTGATCTTAGCCAATAGTAAAAACTGATTTTAATTTATGTAAGGGTGAGGCTTCTGATATGGACCGACATGCGGGCAACAAACATGAAGGTGAGGTGTATTGAGGTGCTGCTGCTGCACCCGTCTTAATTCTTCACCTCTTCGAAAAAGCGTAATTTGGGACCTTCGCTGTATTTGAACAAAAATGGGATTGCACAAACAACTTTTTAGCTTTTTTTTAGATTTCTTGATTAGTCAGTCATAAAAGCTTTTAAATGCGTCACGAACTTTGATGTTTTCATTAGCTAAGCATAATGACTTTTGTTTACTTCGTGCAACTCGATTACGAATTGCTGATTTATTTATTTTTATTTTATTATTATTAAGTTGAAATTCATAAAATGAAACAACACTATGGGATTGGTTAACCACAATCTCGATTTGGGATGGCTCAGCGTGATTCTCCCCGAGCTCGTGTTTCCTGTTACGAAATGAACCGCTTTCTTTTGCGTAATTGTATTTTTAGCGAGCATTTCGTAATTAGATTTTAAGTTTAATCATTATCCTACATTTTCCTGTCGGGCGGAAAAGTGACTGAGCGACTGTGAGATTAAAGCTAATGGTTGTTATTTTGTACTGTCTCCGGAGTAATTTGGACACGGATTCTGAGGCGGATTTGTTAAATTGGCGAATAGGGCATTTCTGATTCGCTGCGTTTTTTGTGCCAGATGTGCTATTAGTCTCAAACCTCAGTTTTTTTTGGTAGGTACCACTTTTGTGTCGTTTCACTTTTCAAATGTTGCCACCAAAATGTTATTGCCATGTATTATTTTTAAAGAAATAATAAATAGTCAAATAAATTAGAAATTTCAAATTTGGGCTTCCAGGTGCACATGTTCTAGTAGAGGAGTGCGCTATTTAAAAAGTGATGCCTCTTAAGTACCGTCGTTTTTTCACTATGACAGAAGCATACATACATAAGCACAGATTCTTCATTATTTAATTTCTTTAATACAGGGCGATAATATTTAGTGTCAACAATTTGAAAATGGATATGCGTTTGTAGTGAAGGAACGCAAAATCCCATTTTGAGACTAATAGCCCCTTTTGGGCTAATAAATGAATATAAAGAGAAAAAAAAATTCTGAAAGCTTTCAGATTTTACATTACTCCCATGGGGGCGCTTTTTTAGCGTTTTATGGGTTACCTTTATTTATTAAAAGTCGTGTTCATCCGACTTACACCATAAAATTTACTTCAACGGCAATATCGCAAAATAAATTTAAAATGAACATATCTTTAGAATCTCCGATACACAGTCTCGCGCGCTGGAGATAATTATATTTTTTTTTCGTACAGTGTTGCTATTGCTCACTTTGAAACTCGCTCACTACCACGTTGAGTTTGGTAATCTACAAAATATGAAATTGATAATAAAACTAATTTCAAATTCTAAATTAGGGCTCCCAGATGCCCATATTCGGTGGAAGATTACGTTATTCGAAATTTGATGGCTCTAGGTACCGTTATTTTATAATAATGCGAGAAACATACATACATTTACGCAGATTCTTGATTATTTAATTTCTTTAAGTATAATAGAGGGCTGTAATATTTGGTGGCGACAGTTTGAATAGTGAACCAACGTTTAAAAACTTTTCAACTCAAATACTTTTGGGCTAACGCCTTTTAGGCTTTGGACCCTTTGGGGATAAAAGATGTATGACAGCACAAATAAAAGGTTGTTGTCAACGAATCTTATCGCCATGTATTTCTAAAAAATAATATAACGAATGTAAAGAAAGTATGGCAACATTTAACTTTTTATCAGGAGTTCTAAAGACATCCGATATGAAATATTTTTAACTTCCACGCGATTATTTTTTGCTATTTGGCAAAACATAAGATATTTAATTGTTTTCTTAAATTTAATCTTCCTATCATGAATTAATAAAATAAGCGATTTAAATGCAATAAAAGCAGTTCTTTCTTTCACTTTTTAATTACCAGCTGGATCCGTGAAATCGCACTAGGTGGATTCATTAAAATCATTAATTTATTAAAAGTACTGTATATATATATAATGCTTTTAATAAATTAATATGTATATAAATTTATATATATATTTTATGTAGTGATTATTTTAGTAAAATGAAATTGGTAAGATATTGGTGGCGTCATAGATGCATGGCGGAGAAGAAAAAACTTGCACTCATGGCGCAGATTCAACACATAACTACTACTAATAACTAATTTTTAGGATACATATTCTTCTTTAAACATCATCATTATGGGTTCGATATACACCCCATAATTTTATATAACCTCTCTCATCGTTAGACAATGCATGAAGCGGAAAAATAAGCAACATATGTTAGCACAGCGAGTGGAAGGTGGGAAATTGTGTACGCATTTCAGCGAAGAAATATTTATAAAGTTAGTTTCTTTCTTTAAATTTTGATTTGCGATTTAATAAAAAAAAATATTCATAATGGTACTCTTACGTAATGGCGTAATATGGATTAATTTTCGCATGACGCAATTCAGATTCATTTATTAGTAGTTTTTAGACAGGAATGGGACGTATTCAAATTAAAATGACTATTGATAAATTAAAGTTAACAGTTTCCTTTCACATTTTATATTTGACATATATTTTTAAATATTATACGGTGCGGTACTGGCTGATTTGTTCCCAGTTGCATGTATCATCATTTACTTAACTATAAGATTAGATAATGTAATTTAGGATCGAGTATGCAGTCGGATGGGGGAGGATGGGTCCATAACACCGCTGGAATCGATAAAAAATATATTTTTTATTTGACGCATAATAAGTAGATGCTTGCCATTTTTTTTACTTGTGCATTATTGTATTCTACAATTTGTTTGTGAGCCCCCCCACAAATTTAGTATTAAATTAAAATTTATTGGTGCAATTATTTGTAACTAATCTTCCTCCTCGAAAATTTTATCCTGATGCACCTGTCCAGAATTTTATACTAACTTAATTTCAGTGGTTAAAAAGCCAACAACATAGACATTAAATTAATTTGTGTAACAAATAAAAGTTGGTGTGAAAGAATGAAAAGAAATCACTTAAGGGACAACAAAATATTCAAGATATTGAAAAATATACACTGATTACCTTTTGCAGCATGCCTACTCTAATATGGATGGTTGGGATTCTTGTTTATATTTCATTAGATATTTTATTAGAAATCTTCGTTGAAATTTATATATTCATAAAAATCATTACTTAAATATACATTTAGCGGCAAATTATTTAACTAGACGCGCTGTCACTGTCGTTTAAATATCCCGGATAGTCGTCCAGACGGTATAGTGGTTAGTGGAGCCAACTGCGATACTGCCTGGGTTCAAATCCCGGAGAAAGCATGAATGTAAATTATCTGTCTCTTCATAGACTTTACAGGACTAGAACTTCCGTTCATTCGGAGGATGGTTCAGGCTCGGTAGGGACCATATGATACTGTCTTGTCTGCTCTTTTTGGTGGGGTCGCAACATGGTTAGATTTGAGGCTTTCCGTGGGCGATTGGTTCCACTCAGTCGAATATAATGATTGCGACTGAAGTGGTGCCCGGTTGCCAAGCGGTTCGTACTTTTTATTGTTTGAACGTTAGCTTTTGTCCAATATTATGTCTAAAGCCGGGGACCGCGGAGGCTACGCCCGTTTGTATGGTCTCCTGGAGATCGGGTGATTTTTCGTAAAAGGTAATAAATCAGGGCAGGAGTTCGTCTCTGGTGCTCAGTCGCGTCATATACATTAACGGTGGCCGTCTATTAGGCCTCCACAATAAAATGTCCTCCACTTTTGGCCTTAGTAGTGGCGAAAGCCTAAAAATGGCTAAACCTCGCCGTTAGAAAAAATATATCCCGAGCATTTTTTCATTTCGGAAGAAACCCGGCCGTAATTATAAATCCCGGATGTCTAGTAACCATGTTACTGTACTATAACTGCACTGTACCATCTCTACTGTACTATACCTTTACTAGTGACCTTTACTAAACTGTAACTGTAACTTTACATTCCTTATTTGTAATGAATAATAAAATGAGCCATTTAAAAAGTATATTTTGAATAATAATTTGATACTTTTAAAGGAAGCAATATATTAATAAAATATTTGCTGCTTGAATTGCAACTTCCTTACTGTGGTTTTATTCTTAGACAATACTTTTCATGAAAATAAATTGTTTTAAGTCGGGCGCCAGAACTGGTGCGCCGTATCGGGCGGCAGAAAGCCTAGCTCATTGTGGCTAGTTCATTTCACGGAGTTGCAGGAATTTCGAGAATCCGAGATTGTGCCGCAGAACAGACATTTGTTCAACGGCTGCGTTATGACTCATGACATTAATGCGAGTGAGATCCAACTGCTCTTCGAGTGCTTTGTCTTCCAGTTTTGCAAGATCAGATTTTTCAGTGCTGACACAAAGAATATTATTTGGATTTCATACGATACGCTTTGTAGCCATACATTTTGCAAAAAATCATCGTTTTAAGTTCTTACCTCTTTCATAACAAATGTGAATTTTTTTTCCAAATTTGTCATACGATTTGTCCCTAGCTGGAATTTTGAGAAAATTTGGGAAATTCGAAATTTGAATTGGGAAATTCGAAAACTAACTGAGCCTTTAATGTATTATATTTATTTTGCGCTGGTACATTGCCATTGTGTCCCAGAGTGCTGGGACCGTTTAGAGTCTGGAGTAAAAAAAAAATTGTATACGCTGGATAATAGAAAATATGTACAATCGCGTAATAAATATTACATAGATAATTTATGTTAATCTGATTCTAAAAGAACCAACGATAACTGGCGTAGATTTTACTTTAGCAGTAGCACTTTCAGCGATTCAACACAGTCGCTTGAAAGTAAGCCATTTATTTCTGCTTCTCAACCTGTTTACCCCATGCACACGTACCAATGGTAGAAGTTCTTTCCCCCTTCCCCCGTCCTTTCCCAAAGTCGAAAAATATATGCTTTCATTTGCTTAGATTATTTTTAACGTGTAGTATGTAATTTGAACAAAAAGTGTACTAGAAAATTTTAATACACCAAAACTTGAATAAAAGCAGTTTTTTTATATTCATAACCTAATATTAAATACTTAGCAGTTAAAAGGTTGACTCCCGATACTCTGAAATCCCCCCAGCCAGCCAGTGGCCAAGCGGTAAAATCACCGAACACGGGAAATTTGGCGCGGGGTTCGAGTCCTAGCAAACGGGCTGGCTGTATGGGCGTTTACGTGGTTTTTTCCATGTGTGACATAGATACGAGAAAGTTTCACTTAGAAACTCCTCCATGAAAGGCATCTCTTCCTTTTAGGCAGATAGCTCTTGCATGCTTTTCCATAATCAAATAAAACCAAACCGAACCGTAGGTAGTAAACTTCATAAAATGCCAGTGCTGAAAGAAAAAGTGATAGACGATTTATCATATGTAATTTCCAAAATCTGTGGTTTTTAGCTGTATTATTGTATACTTAGTTTGAATTTTATTTTTTGTCTTTTATGAAAATCTAAGAGGACCACAGATTGAGAAATGCTGCGTTAGAAAATTCATTAACCATGCAGGATTATTCTCCGATTACTTGCTCATATAGGGAGAGTAATTTATTCTGAATCCAAACTAAAACTGTGGTAGAAGTAATTCATCTTTCTTAGGTATCATTATGAGAATAACGTATCTTTTTCGGAACTTTATTCTTAACATAAATTTTTAAGGTGCGCCTTTGGGAAGGAATAAATAAAATAAAATTCTATTTTTATCTGTAGCGTTACCTAAAATAAATTTGCTTCAAATAAAGTTTCTTGCACCGTTGTATTCTAAACATGATTTTGGTTTCGACATTTCCTGTTTTTTCTACCATCTGCGTAGGTTGCGTAGGCCTCGTTACTTTCATTCATGGAGTAGATGCACTACGTGTCTTCCGTTAAACTGACGTGAATGCACGGTAGTGCTCAGTAAATTGCTCATAATGACCTAGATTTATTTTCTAACTCACAGGTCCGTCTTAAGATTAATATACAGCGACTAACTTCACATTCAGTAGCAATCAAGTTCTTTTAACCTTAGACAGTTAGTAGTTCGCAAATCAGTTACTGATAATCTTAAGCATAAATCCCCATTTGAGATTTTTCTGTGAAGATACAAGTATGTAAGTTAATTTTATGTCATGTTTATGTAACTATTGTGACAAATTTATACACTGTCCTGGATAAGAATGAGAAAAATCTGAATATATTTTTTTTAATGTTAACACTGTAATTCACATAAAATTAAAACTTACATCAGAAAATTATTTAGTACTTTTTCGACGCAGACATTGAACTCGCTCAATAAATTTTTCTCCCACCCCCTTACGAATTCGTCCCCCCTTCCTCCAATAGTAGTCGAGTGAGTGGTCAAGACCACTAAATATTCAGACTTCGACGAGTTTGATCCTCAAGCACGGGCTGACTGCATGGTTGGTTTTCGTGGTTTTCCTATGTGTAGCGCAAGTAAGAACCATTTTCCTTTAGAAAGTCTTTCACGATAGCATCCTTGCCGGAGGTGTGCACTTTGCTATATTCAAATAACCTAACCGAACCTAGCTCAGTGTAAAGTCGCTGAACACTGGTAAATCTACGTGGGTTCGTTTCTAGGCGAACGAGGTGTCTGCATGGGAATTTCAGTAAATTTCCTCATGTGTAACATGGATACGATCTACTTTTTCCTAGAAAGTCCTCCACGAAGACATCCCTCCTCTCAGAGTGCTTTGCGATAGAGTAAATCAATAAAAAAATTCTAATCCATCTCACTAAAGATTTTCTTAGTCTCTTCTAGTGCACATTTTTACTATTTCTTTGGGCAGTTAACTTGAATAGACAAAGTTAATAATATCTCTCAAGTCCTTCGATACTTCTAACTTAAAATGCGTTGGAGGTATTACTTGATTATTACGTAAAATCAGTTTTTTAGTTCTTCAAATAACTGATATCTTTGGCAGATATTTCCTGATATTTCGTATGGCAGGAACATAATATCCTCATTTTGATAAAGACACGACGTAAAAGGAGTCAAACCTTTTTTTAATTTACTGATTTCACGAAAATGTAACGAAAATATTTACAATTTCTCGAAAAGGGATTGTATTAGAAATATTGTCTATGACATACCGTACCGCTAATTTTTCTTGTAAATTTTTCTTTATGCTGTTTATGAAGTACACAGGAGCATAGTTAGGGAGCGTTGAAGAATGATTCATAGTGACACCAGTGAGATTAGGATCAAATAAAAAATACGATTGATTCAAGTATAGGGGCTTCCTTCTGTAATTTTAAGGCAAAATTTTTATTCCAAATTTATGATCTTTTTTTTAATTTTGTATTCCTTCTTTTGATATAAGATTTCAAGCCCAGATATTCCTCATTCAATGAATAATGGATTTTGATATTCTCAATTTTAAAAGTATTTGGAGATATGAATTCGGAGTAGGCTCTGGCAATCATTCTTCCATGAGGTCATGGACACGACAACAACAACAACATTGTTTAAACATTATCAATTTTTTTTTGTCTTTTTCGGACTCCTTTTCCAAAGTGAGTCATTTGTCTGACACTTCAGATTAAGTGTACGAATTTCATTGTGACCAAGAGGCAAGTGTTGAGCCTATCTTTGACTTAAGCCTTGAGAAACTTATATATATAGATGATAAGAAGGAATCTGCCCAGCTGCCTCCCTATTTTCGAAGCGTATTCCCTGGATCACGAATCCGAGGGTCTCCTATCTTTCTTTCTTACTTTCCCACCAACCAACCTCTTCAGAGGAATTCTCGTCTCGACATTATTTCAAGTCCCCCATGCCGCGCAGACACTATATGCTTAGAAACATACGTGCTTTCTCCGAGATTTTAATCTGGACCCAAGACTGTGATAGCCAGATCGTCTAATACGATGCTAGTTGAGCGGCTGTGTTTTTTATATTGAATTAAAATTCGATAAATTCGTGTTTTATATATTTGACTCCTTTATAGAATTTAAACCCAGCAAATTGCTTCGTTTTTATCAGAGTTATGAAGTATATTATTTCTTTCTTAATAACTATTGTTGAGGAACCATTTTATAAATGTCTCCAACTTTTAACTGAAACTGTAAATTTTTCGAAGAAACTAAATTGTTGTTACCATAAGAAATTGCATAATTTACATCTTTTTCTTTATTGACCCATACGTTTTGTGCCGATACAGTTGTCTCATTCTTGTCCAGGACGCACTTTATATGATATAAAGCGTGCTGCTTATTTTTATTATATTTGAGTATGAGATCTGATCGAATCCATTTTACCTGCCTTGACAAATACAGTTGTGTTCACATATCCACTGATTCAATATCCACGATCTATTATTCTAGTTATCTACGTTTACTGCTACCAGGAATTAAGATAAAAAAAATTGGTTTACGGTGATTACGAAGTAAACCAGTTTATTGATCACAGTTCCTGATCTTCATGTTTTACTAAAATCCGGAAGGGTGCGAAAAATGCATTAACTATACTTCATAAATTGCAGAACGCTCGCGAAATGAAAATTCAGCAGCTTAAACGCTTTCAGTATTCTCTCACCATGGCAGTCTAGGAAACGTGAGCGCAATAAGCACGAGCAAATCAGATCAGACTTGTGTTTCAGAGTCTATGCAGCACTTTAGAAAAACATGATTTTTATAGTTTTCTGCGGTATCAAGTATGTAGAAGAGAAACATCATTTTTCATTTTTTTATCTTCGCTTTAGCATAACGCTGAAACATCAGAATTATTTACTTTGATATTTACGAGAACGTACTCCATAAAAATACAGTGTATCATATAATATTATACTGTTAGTAATTTCCACATTTTACCGCCGGATGGCGTCATGGCCGTTCAAAGCATTTGTAATAGTGAAAACGTCAGAGATAGAATATAACCATGGCAACAGGCGATATTAACTACTAATGCATTAAAAAATTGAATGTAATAAAATATTTTGATGTTGTTGGTTGTGAATATCTGTCCTGATGAATAAATCAAAAAACATGATGTGTGCACCACGTGACTTCCTTTCACGGAATATTAAATTATATGCGTTTTTTCCTGCCTTTCAGTTAAACTTATTTCCTCGAATTTCATTAGAGACATATTTCTTATTCAATTAATTCAGTTCTCACTTCGCAACAATCCAAAAATACATAAAAACTCAAAATATCTATATTAAAAATTGAAGGATGTAGAAAAATGTAAAACACCAAATATTGTTAAAACAATAATTTTTTTTTACAATAAAAATTACAGTTTCTACACAAAAACAAGCAGTTCGGCCAGAGGGCAAGAAGGCAGTTTTTTCGGTCGCACAAAATTGAAAGTTTACTTTTGGTCTCACTCGGAAAAAAGACATTGAAAGCGTAGAAAATGACTTAATTTGTTATGGACGCTATGATAAGTCATTATACGGGATAATTTAATAACTTAAATGATTGAGCATAATTTAATAAGAAATGATTAAGCATAATTTAATTCGAGGTTATTTTGTTGTTGCGAAGCTTAGTTTCTCTAGATTGGCAAAAAATCCACTATTCTGGTAAGTTTCAGATGTAAACAAATATGGCTGCTACGGTAAAAAAAATTAGACTTAAACAAATTTACAATTTAAAACCAGCTTTTAAATCGTCGATAATTCTACAACTATAACATGCAGGTTAACTAAAGGCATAAAAACCTTAACCGGAAGATAAGAACAACACAATTCAATCGTTTTTAAAGGAAAAAATGCGCAATTTACCGATATAAGAATAAAGAAACTCAGCTTACTGAGCAGAGCAACAGAGTGGATATATATATATAATTTGGTACGGCCGATAGCAACCAAAATAGGAGATGCACATTTACGTAATATAGCAGTCCTATATACAAAATTTCAACGTTCTGAGACTACTCGTTTTTGAGTTATGCGAGATACATACAGACGTACATACGTACGTACGTACAGACGCCACGATCTTCTGAATCCAGAAGAGATTTTTTCGTGATTATATTAAATCAGTTTTATAATTCATATGGGGAAAAAGAGTCCTTTATTCTGTCCTTACGTACAGATGTCAAGCAAAAACATCGTTAAATTATATTCGATAGCAGTCAAAATGCATATTTTCGTTGAAATATGATACCTGAAATTTTTCAGAATTACAATACTTCCTTTTTACTCCGTACAAGGAAGTAAAAAACGATACGCATAGTAGATATAAATGTAAGAGAAAAATTCTAAGGCCAACAATATTTTTATTACTTTATCAAATATTGGGTATGACTTATAAATAATTTATCGATTACACATCATCGTGTTACTGTACAGGTTGCGTAAATGCTGCAACCACTGATGCCAGCGGTTTCGGAATGTATTACAGCAGTATGAGAGCAGTACTGCATAATAAATCTTTTCTCGTAGACTTTCTATGTTAATTACTCTTGAGCCACCAGGTCTAAAAATAAAAGGAAGGAAAAAAAAAAGAGAAGAAAAAAACAATCTCAAAATCTTCGGAGCATGTGTGAATCAGATGACGTCTCGAGTTTCTTCTCAGAGGCATTTATTGATTAGATTTTTGACAATATGGGAGTAGAAATTGATTGATAATTCAGTAGTGATGATTCATTAATGAAAGATAAGAGTTTTTTTAATTAATTTTATGACGAACTTTTATTTTAATTAGCATGCACTACTACACTTAAAAATTAAAAGTAAATAGGCTCCCAGGATCAACGAGTGGAAAAACTAATGTGAAAGAATTCTAGAATTTTAAAACTCTATATTCCAAATGAAATTAAACTTTAAATTTTAAATGTCATGCGTATTCAGTAAGGAAATACCTTTCGCTGATGCAGTATATGCACTTTTATAGTTGTTTCAAATAGCTCTTTTAACGGATTAACATTTAATTGCTTGCATTAAGTTAATTTGCTGATTTCTTTTCAGTTTTATTATTTTATTAATTAATTTTTGAATATAATTGTTGAGTAATTCTTAAAAACTATATCTGTGAATCTTTAATCTATCGTTTTAATTATGCTAAAGCATACATATCGACGAACACTTATTGCATTCTATAGTTCTATGAACCGTTTTTCCTCATATAAGAGTATAACACCATATTAAGTTCTGTTTGGTTTATATGCTTACAGTGAAGCACCCGAGGGCTATTTGTATAAGTGGAAGGATGCTTCCGTGAAGAACTTTCTAAGGCAAACTGGTCTGTATACTCATTACACATGGGGAAAATGGGCCTTCATTAATCTGCGTTGTCTACCCACTGATAACGTTTCCTGAATGAAAGCGCACGAATATTTATAGATTGTTCAGTTATTTATTGCCTTATTTCGTATTGCGTTTTATGTTATTTGTTATCTCAATAAACTTAAGTTCCTTAAATTACTCGCCCGACTTTAATTTGCAATCAAGTTTCTTCACTATTCTTTTTTTTCATACTGTCTGGTCCATTTTTATGAAGCATACGTTAATCTGTTCTCTATATGAAGAGGAAAATATATTAAAATTGGGCAATGCAATTAATTACTGCAATTATAATGTTGTTTGTATGTAGATACTAGCAGCTTATTAGTTAAAAAAAGTTTTTCTTATTTGAATAATTACTTGAGGTTGGAAATGTTTGAAATATTTATTACATGGCCTGCAGCAATATGGGTTGTTTCTGTTAGAGCTTTACGATTTAAGCTTTCATTTATTGCAGTAAAAAATAAAAACAATTTTAATCCTTTGATTCACGACTGTTTATTAACTTACGCTGTGGGTTTGGAGCTTAGATGTAGTAAAGCGTGGGTAGACCGGTCCGATTTCATTCATACATTTTCACTAGAATTTAGGTGGTAAATAAACAACGAAAGCGGTAGAAACTAAAGGAAAGAAAGCTACTGTATAAGTATGTGACTAGAATAAGAGTCTCATCGTAACCTACTTTTATTTAGTTGGCTGAGCTCATCCTTTTCGTCAACTTCAGTGGCTTCATCAGCTGCAGTACTTCAACATCTCACCTCGCCCACGATTACTTTTCCAGTGAAACTTCAACAGTGGGCATCTTGTTTTGAAGAATGATTTCTTCACATTTCTGAATTGCTGAGTCCATTGATTTGACTTAAATGCTGTTTTATGTACCGAAAAATCAGCAAATTGACATGAATACATGTCGAGAGGGTTAAGAAGTGTAATTACTTTTACGAAAGTTGGTTGGGATTAAGTCGAAGAACGTGGGGCTATTTTTCAAAGGAGGAATGTCTTCGGTAAGGGCTTTCCAAAAGAAATAACTCATGTTCACATTATGTATGGGAAAATACACGACAATGCCCATGCAGTCAGCCCGTTTGTCAGTATTTGTACTCGGACTGAACTACTCGCGATTTTCAGCTATCTTATGCACTCAGAGGTGGATCAGAGGAAATTTAGATTAATTTTCTTCCTCTCGAAGCTCATTTATTTAACATATTTGCAATGTTGTGTAGGCATTTCCTATATACTATATTTCCTATATATATTTCCATATATACTTTGCCATATATAAATAGGCATTGTCCTGAAGTCCTTCCTCATGACTCTATGCAAATGAGTTTTCGCTACATTTTCACTTCACTTCCCATGTCAAGATTATGTTGCATTGGTAGCTTATCGGAATATTGTTAGTGAACATTTGATGTCCTTGAAATGTTTCCACCTCTGAAACTCAAAAGCATGGCTAATTGTTTTAGCCCATGTGTATTTTAAGAATTTCATGGCTCTTGTGTACAAGAACAAACATAAAATTCATTCTACGTCTACGTTGTATTTTTACAGAGATGTCAAAACATACTAGGTGCTTCCGTTTGCTATGATAAAATATTCTAGGTCATGGCTGCCCACTTGCGTGTTCAAATACAACCCTTTTTTTCTACATGACAAACATCTGAAAAATAAATAATAATAATAATATGTATAATGACGATTTTTACAAACTAAGAGAACACTTATGACCTTACTGTTTACCATAATTCATCATATATCATACCCATCAAGCTTCCATGACTTTGTTTTTTTTTAAAGCTGCTCAGGAAAAAGTAATTGTTTGTTACTTTTTGGAAAACAGTACATTTTACTTTAATTATAAAATGCAGTTAAATAAATGCTGTATAGGCAAATAAATTGGCAAAAGATAGGTATCGAAACAATTTTCTTCAGTTGCAATTAGACATTAGAAACATCTGTGGAGGAAGAAGTCTTTACAAAAGTTAGAATTGTTACATCACATCTCTTGACTCTCTCAATAATTTATCATCAACCTGGCCTAGTAAGTGTCGCTACTGCACGAGATAAGATCTATAATTCATCACCCACGCGATCTGGCTCATAGCCGGTTCTCTGTGCGCTACTATTTGACGTGTCTTTATGATCTTTATATTTCAAGTTACTATTAAAATTACTTAATAAACTGAGCAAGTTAAAATCTATACACACAATTCTTATTCAATTTATAGTATACTGCGAACGGATTGGCCGCTGTTTTTCCTTATGTGTAGTGTGAATGTGGATCAGTTCCTCTTCAAAAATCCTTTACGAAGGTAGCCTTGCCCTTAAGGTAACCCTAGTTTGTATTGTTGTAACTAAATAATCCATCTAATTTATTTCTTCTGTAAATATTTACAGGATTACTGTAATTAATAAAAAGTTTCGCATTATCTCAGTACAGAATCATTCAGCTTTCTTTTCTTTTTCCCTTTTCTTTTCCGTTCTTTTTTTAGTTTGATGCCTAACGTTATATTTTATTTATATAAAAATAAAAATAATTAATAACGTAAGTCCTTAAACAACTTTACTCCACTATCGTGAGCCTCCTGTAAGAGACAGTGCTATAAACTTTTGTGGTCTTATTACACGTACATCAAAGTTTTTTCCCCCAGTAACTTGTTTTGGTTTAATTTATACATAATGTGAAGATTCTCAAATCCTCACATCGTAAGGGAGTTGAAGCGAGGTAGCCGGAACTGTTTGGTGTGGGATGCTGCGTGACAAGATTTTAGGATCAACATTCTTCAGTGAAAATATAATAACAACCAGAGTTTACCTCGATACATTTATTTATGACATTTCCCTGTAGTTGGAAGACTCTCATCCACAAGTCATTTTGTCACATGTCGAAGTTATATTACTTATGTCTCTCGCCACAAGAACTTTGAGCCTTGCTTGTGAAAATTTGACCAATAGCAAAGTTGTACCATTTCAAAGCAACAAGCTGTTAAAGTTATTCAAAGACATAGTAGACATTCTATATCACTAGACTCAAACTGCCGACCATCCGAAGCGATTTTATGCTGTACGCGAATTCATATTCCGTAAACTAATTATTATTATTATTATAAGAATTTGAAAAAAAAGGTTTAAGAATTTGAGGGTTTCAAACCCAATTTTGCATCATCTTTATTACCAAAAGCGAACGTGAGAAACGCTTAGGAAATCTTGAAATGGAGTTAATTGATTTGTAGTATTATGTAAATCTTAATCTAAGATTTTTGAGGATTTAACTTTAACTTTTATTAATGCTTGTCAAAAGATAAATATCAATAGTTACGAATTTTTGCAATAAGAATAATCACTTTATTGGGGGCATATTTGCACGTGATTAGTTTTTTCCCCGTAGTTGACAATTAATAAGTCTATGAACAGAACCAGACTGAGGATGAGTATCTACAAATTAGTGAGGAAGGTACTTTCTTGCAATTTTCCTTCAAGGTTATAAACTTTACGAAAATCGGAACACCGTGATTGTAGGTGTTGCAGCTGAAAAGTGTACTAAGAGACAAAGTTGTTTATAATTATTTTCGTATAATTATGCCGCGCAACCGGTATAGTGGTTAGCGTCGCTGACTGAAGTGCCGAAGGGCCTGGTTTCGAGCCGAAAGTCCTCACGTGTGGTTCGTGGAAGAAGAGAGGGGTGGGAGACCCCCGTACCCGTTCCTCCCCCCCGGGCGCTCTCCTTAAAAATTGGGGGCGGAACTGAACCAAATTTCAATGTCATCTGTATGGTGTTCGAGGCTGTTGCCAACGACAGGCGCAATTTTGCGCTCCTTGCCATGGGAATTTCGTGCACTTGGGCTGACTATACGTCAGACAAGTGAGCATAAGCAACAACAACGTACAATTATTTACATACACATACAAAAATGCATTTTTTCTGTATGTTTCAAAGGAAAATGTAGTAAATAAAAGAAAAAAAAAACAGATTGTTGTTATTTATTAACGTATATATTATTAAATCTCAAATTTTGTCTTTCTTGGGAAGTTTTATATTTTTTTTTTAGTTTAAATTAAAAGTAAGTTATTTAGAAGTTATTTCAATAAATCACAATCATTTGAATAAATGTCAATCTGAAAATTTTAATATTTAACTATCAATACGTTTGATTTACAAACTGTCCTTAATAAAAGTGTCTTGTAGATGCCAATCTTTAGATTTCAGACAAAAAATAAGTATAAATATATAAATTTGAATTTTTTCTTAACATCGTTCTTATTACTTATGTTTTGATAAATATATAGTAATTTTTTTAAAAATTAATCAATACTTTTTTTTAATTGAGGCCGTCAGCTGCTTTAGTCTTGCATTTAGTTCGCGTGCAATTTGAATCTGAGGCAGTGGACAGTGATATGAAAAACAGCTTATGTATAGGAATGTTTTTTTTTTTTTTTTTTTTTTTTTTTTTTTTTTTTTTTTAGTTCTTAACCCAATACGTATAGGAATGTAGGGTTCGGTTTGATTGTAATCTAATGTAGGAGGCATTTTTCTGTGGAGAATTATCAGAATTCTATAAAAATATTCAGTCAAAAAGCTGAACAGGTCTAAAATTTGCGTTGTAGTTTATAATATAATTCTTTCTGAATAACGTTATGAAATTTAAGTTTTTTTTTCTTTTACATTCTTATTTACAGAATTTTTTCCACTGAACTTTTCGGACTGTTATGAAAAATTTTCAAAATTCCTAACATCTGTTTTACTCATTCTGTAAACTTACCATTTTGTTATCTTTATGCTTGGTTTTGTTAAATGCAGTTCCTACCATTTTGTGGTGTAGAAAAAGTTTCAACTCTAAGGTCATGTTCTTGAGGAAGCCCATCCCCTTCCAATCTCTTTCAGGGATAAGTTTATTCCAAAGAAATGTTTCTAATATCCGTATTTGCAATTTCCACCCCACCCACTGGGTGAAGGAAGTCCCATGTGAGCCTCGGTATGAATCTTATTTTCTCTCCCCACTTCCTGTTGTGTGGGCGATACAACATTTGTGTTACATGTGAAATGTACTTAAAACCATTTCCGGTATCAGTTCGTTTTTTCTTTGCCTGTATTTTATCTCTCTTGATATGGGATGGGGGCTGGAAAGAAAGCCCATCATCGGAGTTGGAAGTGGTATTTTCTAAACTTAAGGTCCATAAAAATTTAGTTAGATTTTGATATTCTTCTGGGAAACTCAGAAATGTTTTATAGATCGAGAGGAAAAAATGATATTTTTGTATAATTTTAATCACACATACAATCGGAAAATATTTACAAATATAAAAAATTAAACTTAAGCATGCAGAATAGGTTTCTGTTGTTGAAGAAGAAGGACCTATATTAATGGCGTTTGAAAAATTTATGCTTATTTAATTTGTTTTTGATTTAATTTTATGTTTTATATTTGTGTGTGTATCTTAGAAATAAAGTTCTTAATTTCAACATTTTAATTATGCTCTCGAATCGGTGATCTAGTATCTATGCTTTAGACTGGCTCTAAAGTAGTTTTTTGAAGTTAAAAAAAAAGGTTTAAAGCTAAAGAAATGATAAAGTAAAGTTGCAAAACGCGCCGAGCGAAAACTCACAACACTCCAAACTTTTGGTGTTATTCCCACGGCAAATGCTCATTAAGACTATAAGCGTAACTGACATCTAATAGTTTAGGTAGCGCTTGGATAGAAAGCATGATTTACTGTTACTTCTTCGCAACGCGAAGGTACAGTATGTTTTAAATGTATATCTTCAACTGAGGATTAGGTTGAAATATCAGAATATTTTCTGTTACAGACAAAGAGGAAAAGAGACAAAGAGGTAGGTTTAAGTAAGTTATTCGAGTGTGACGAAGCACATGAGGATTATCTGTCTAAAGGTGCCTTCATGGAGAACATTTTAAGGGAAACTGACACTTATTCACGTTACAAATGGTGAAAATCAAACATGCAGCTAGCCCATTCGTTTAGAATCGAACTTGTATCGAATTCCCACCATTCAGCGGTCATTAACATCTCGGCCATTGGTGGGGCAAAAAGAGAGAGAGACAAAAACTTTAAGTTGGCAAACCAAGCAAAGATTAGCAATTAAACAACCTTGCACTTGGCGTATATTTTAGTCAAGACTCCGTCGGTTTCGAAAGCAAGCAAGTACGAGTCCCTTTTCATCTGGAGCAAAGAAATCAGCAACGGAAGTAAAACCACGGTTGTATTTAAATCCAAAAGAAGTAAAGCAAACGTGAAGGTAGTGCCATTTATCGTCAAAAATACTCACGAAAATTGAAAAATTAAGTTAATAGAATTTTAAAATCGTTAGGAAAAACTGGATTGGAATTAAAGTCATTAACTAAGCAACATAAATCTTTGTGAATGCAAAAAGCTTTAAGAAAATCCAATTCACCAATGGCAAGAAGTTTTTTGGACAATTTTTGCAGATCCAAAGTCAAAATTACGATTAAATTTCCAACTAGGATTAGCTATCGAAGATTTGTTAATTTCGCTTTTCGGACATAAGATTCGTGCTTCTTGATGCGAAGTTTTAATATTGTTTTAGTTTGGCTGACATATCTCAAACCATGGTTTCTTTATACTGTTATGTATTTCACGTTGTCAAAGTTCGTTCCTCGGAACCTTTGATTGTTAATGAACCCAATTATTTGACATCCGTTGCCATTAACCGAGGATTTTCTCCTCTGTCATTGATAAAGCCTTTAAATTTTTTTCAGTTTATCTTCAAATAAGACATTTCGCTGTTAGAAGTCACATTAATAACTTTTTCTTGCTTTCATTTCACCTTTCTATCAGTTGCAAGAGTGCACGGATTTTGAAAAAATTCAGTTTTCAAATAATTTTCTCACCTATCAAGAAAATCTATGGTTCAATTCTTAAAGATTCCATTTATGACTTTAATTCTTTGGAAACTTATGGCATAATGTCAGTGTGGTTTGAGATATATCTGCCAAACTAAAATAGCACATCGAAAATGTTAAGAAAAAAAGCAATACAGTCATCAACTTCCTTTTTCCAGTTATCAATTGGAAATGATTCCAAATCAGATTTAAAAAAGAAACGTTTCATTTGTGTCTCAAATGTACGACTAGTTCTTACCACGTATCAATGGCTTGCACTACTCTTTCTATAGGTGGTCTGTTCAAAATTCCACAAATGCAAAGTAAATATCTGCATATCATTAGTAATGCACACTTTTAAGTGTGCAATCAAAGACTGCACTATAGCCTCAATATTGAAATTTTTGATAAGTTTCTCAACAAAATCCGTAGAAATTTCTGCAAGAAAACTATAGAAATTTCTACCGATTATGTTGTATTGTAGGATTTCGTATTCAAATAAATTGAAATTCGTAACCATTTCAATTTATTTGAATACAGAATCCTACAAGAGTACGAAGAATTACGCCATTATGTCGCACATCTCCTATGTGACTTATTTCTCAATGTAAACTCTACACATGCGCTTTTCTATTTGTATATATTATTTCCGTCTCTTTTGAATTTCTTGTTTGTATTTAGTATATCCATTTTTATCTTTATTATGAATCACAACTCATATTCCAATCAATTAAGACTCTGGTTTGATCTTTCAAGCCTAGGAGAAAATGTTTTCCTCTCATTTCACATTTATTAAATTTTCTCTTCTGGAAATCTCACTTGAATATTGTTATTGAGCCGGATACACTGCAAAATTCGCACTATCGCGGCATAATGTTACCGATACCGATACCTTCGTTGCAGATTTCTTTGCTGCTGGTGAAGAGTGACCTGTACCTGGACGTCTTTTGAAATCAATAGAGTCTTGCTAAAATTTAGGCCAACACAAGGTTATTGCTTTGTTAACTGTATGTTTTACCTTGGCGTGTTCTCTTCTAACTTGAAGCAAGGACTAGTCGATTATGGCTACACCTAATAAATTACGGCAAAACAAGCAAGGGCTGTCTTTCTAAGGGGAAGAATGCTTTTATGGAGGAGTTTTTGCAGGGAAACTGGCTCGATTTCATATTACACATAGATTTATTTATTTATTTTATTTTACAAATGCCAAACATTAGCGCTTAAGCCATTAGTTCACGGGCTCTCCAGTACTTTTTAACAATGTCCTCATATCGAAAAGTGCAATATAATAATTTAAATGTTCAAAAATCATAGGCTGATTGGAGTCACACAAAATACAGTTTAGGGAATCCACCATTCCAAGTCTGTAGAGGTGGTCTCGCAAACAGTCATGTCTGGTAAGATGTCTAAATAGAGTTACCGCTGTCTTTCTTGGAAAACTGGCTGGAAATGAAAGTTGTCTCTTCCCCCAGAATCCTCCAACTCTTATCCATAGCACGTTTTATCACATCCTGCTTAAGAATTTACTTAAGAGTCAGCTTTTTCATTTTCCATAATTCGACTGTGGGCTGGAATCCATTGGAAAGAAATTCTGTATGCCGTTGCCTTGAGCAAAGACCTACAGTCTAAGATTCTTTGGGAACTATTTTGATTATTCAGACGAGCCTGAAGCGCACTTTTAGAATCTGGCAATATGACTGTCTTTACGAAAGAGTGACTACGAATCGACAGTTGTTGAATAGCCACAGCAATAGCTTCTATTTCACCATCAAAGGCAGTAGCATTACACATACAGAAAATCACGAAAATGCCTATGACGCTAACCTGTTCGCCAGTATTCGAAATAGGATCGAACATCTAGATTCAGGGTTTCTCAACCAATTGGGCCTTAAAGAGCTGGGAGTGAGAATATTGTAAATGTGTAGTGCACAGTAATCAAAACACAGTGTGATTTAATAATGTTATTGGGTTCTTATTTATATAATTTACGACTTATACTTCCCAAGTTTGTTTATTTCTGTTTTGTGTAATATATATATGTATATATACAAGGTTATATATAGCATTCAGGATTAACCGCGTTTTCACGTAAAGGCGATAAGGCCTCGGATATGAAGAGTAATATTAGGTGGAAATTTTTTGCATAGGAAAAAAAGTGAATATTGATAAAATTCAAAGGGATTTCAACACGAATTCCATTGAAACAGCGAAAAGAAAATCTGAACATCTGCAGCTTTATATATTTCATACAGAAATTCTAATAAATTTTTAATGTATCATTACTTATAGCTCTTATTGTTTTTAGTTAAATTCTCAGCCTTTAAAGTTAAAAAGTGATTTATGTACCTTATATGCAAGAGCAACAAATTGCAAATTCATTGTGAAAGGAAAGACTTTTGATATCTACTTCATCGGTAGACTGTAAATTAAAATTTGTTTTGTACTAAAGAAATTCTCTTAAAATAAACAAATTATTACAAGGGAAGGAAGCATCAGGTATTTAAAAAGTTATTAAAGAAACCCCTCTCATTTAATTATTGTTTCTCTAAAATTTAAAAAATTAAAGTTAAAAAAATTTTAAAAATTTTTGTCTAAAAAAATTGTGCATTTGATTTTTTAGTAAGTTTAAACATGCCATGGGTGCTATTTATTTAAAAATATTACTGGTTTTTCAAATTTCATGCCCGAGTTCATCACCCAACTAACAAGCTCGCTGCTTCGAAATTTTCGTGATTTTCCTCATGTGAACCCGTCATGTGAATATGAGCTGGTTTTCCCTTACAAATTCCTTCACGGAGGCATTCCTTTCTATAGGCTCTGTAAAATAAAAATATTAATAATTGTTCCTGTAATCGCAGTTGCATATTATTCCTTCCGTAAAAAAAAAGAGATTTTCAGGTGGAAAATTTAAAGATTTATTTCAAGCAAAATGTATTAAAAAATAGCATTGTTTCCAAAAAATGGAGTGAATAAAATACTCATGCCTTTTCTTTTCTTTTTTTTAATAAAAATAAGTCATGCAGTTATTCAAAAAAATTTGGAATCCGTAACGATTTTTGCTTCCAGTTTACATGGATAAATGAAGCCGCAGCCATATTACTTATACTGTTTAGTCCGAATTAGATCAATTCTGCATTTTTGTAAAACTCCAGTTCGTTAAACTGAAAACCTTGCCCTCTATTTGTAATCAGAACGGAAACGTCCTTAAAAATATAAAAAAATAATAATAATAATAAAAGAATAAAATTTCAAAATCGTTTAGTGAATGAAACGTCTAATATTCTCTCCCTCCCCCAGCCTTTCCGCTACTTTTTACCGCCTATGCATCACCCCCACGTGTAAATGCTCGATTCAAAACTTTTAATTTGTTTTACTTGTTTTCTATTATCATCGGCTGATCTCATCGCCTACGCGGAGCTAGAGGTTAGGGGGAGGGAATTAACATTAGTAGGTAAAGAAGTTATAAGGAATGGAGGGGGGATTTACAACGTGGGAGAACTGTCAGGAGAGAGGCAGTTTCAGGAAGCAAGGTCGACAGGTTCGATTCTTTCTTTGACTTTTTATTACCTTTATTGCATTTGCGATGTTTTTTAGACATTTCTTCTACGTTTTTATTATAAGGTTTTAAGCATGTATACGTGCGAGTGATATATTTACTTTACGATTTCTTTACTTCTCGTTAATCATGTTGGAATCTCAAGACTTTCCTACTATAGTTGCTGTTAGTAGAATTATTATTATTATTATTATTATTTAAGATGTTTTCTAGACTTTTGTTTCAACAGTAGAATTAAGTTGAAAAAAAAATATCTTTAGATCCGATGTTTATGGTAAATCTGTAACGTGCTTCTTGATATGTGGCACATTTTAATAAATCTCTGTTAATAGTTGCAACTCTCTCATTAGGATTGTAATGGAATTAAGCCAAAAAATAGTTATAATAATGAATTGCGCAATGAAAATTCGTCTTAGTGCTCCGTAATTTGCGTATCAACTACATTTTAAAGGTCCACTAGCGGCCGAGCGGTAAAGTCTCTGAACGCGGGTAGCTCGGTCCGACGTTCTAATCCTGCGAATGAGCTGGCTGCATGGGCGTTTTCGTGGTTTCCCCCATGTGTAACGTGTTAATACGAGCCAGCTTTCCTTATATAGTCTTCCACGAAGGCGTACCTCCCTTCCATGTAGTGTTTTAGGGCGGAACACGTAAATAATACTAATAATAACTGGATTGTAAAAAAAGGTTGTATTTAAATTGATATCTAATCAATTACACTCTTGTCATTTTATTTTGCCTTTCATTTGCATATTTCTCGAGCAACGGGACATAAGTGAAAACATTGACAGCAAAGCAAATTTAAAAGAAAACTGCTTATATAATATTAATAAAACTTGCAACCTGGGAATCAGCATGTACATCAGACTCAATATGCGCGTATGTTTTAAAATGAAATATATAAAATTACTTTAACTTTATTGCTTTAGTATTTTGTGTATAGCGCGTAATGAAAGTAATAGCTTATTTCTTCTTTTACAGGTAAGAATTCTGATACTGTTCTGACATTTCAAATTTGGAAAATCTGGAGCATCCCGACCATGGTAGTAATGTATTATAGTTCTGTTTAAGTTATACTCTCCTGCTATCAGAACCGGATTCAGGAATGTATGTATGCATGCACGTGTATATGTGTGTGTGTACACGCCCATACATACGCACGTACATATATACATGCATCGATATATACATGCATATATACATACATTTCTGAACCCGGTCCCAATCACAGAAGAGAACCGTTATAAATACATATACAGTAGTACTTAAGATACTAAGGCATTTCGAGTCTTTGGATAAAATCCTGTTGTTATGATTTAACGATTGAAATAAAACGGTCACATTTTAAAAAATGGTTAAAAAGTAGCGTGTACAATGATATAAATATACATTTGTGTTTACGAAGTCATGATCTCCGTTTTTATTTCAGCAAAATGTGTAAGGCTTCTCCTTCGCATCCGGGATATATTTTTATATATGCATAACAAACAGCGTCCATTTAAACAGATTTTAGATGTGCTGTTTCTTAAAAAGTTTTTTAAATATTTTAATAATATATAAATAAATAATGTTGAAAATGATCGTTCGACTATACATGTTGTAACAGGCAAGGTGACTAAAATTCTTAAAAGTTTATGGATATTCGGGAAAATAACTACATTGTACTGACGTAAAGCTTCTAGCGCGTAGTTAATCTAGTCTGTTGTGCTAATAATTTCTTTTTCCATAGCTGATATTATGCAGTCGAAACACTAATAATATGACAGTCTGACAAGTCTCAAGAATATGTTTCTTTCAGTATTTCTAATTTTTTTCCATCTGTGATATGATTAAAATATTCAGTGAACTCACAACTGCTTTCTGTTTTGTAAATTTTTCTTTAAGATGTAAAATTACAGGATTGATTAAAAATTGTTATTCTAAAATAAGATGCTGGTGATTTTGCTGGAATATTGGAATGAAAGAGGTATTTTTTCCCTAGTTGTGGAAGAACAATGTTATAGTCATCACCTATTATTTATTTCAAAACAGATACCTGTTTTAGAAAATAGAATTGAAGACATTCTCTGATCGACTGCGAATCATTTCAAATTCTTTTACAGTATTGTCGCATAGTTGAATTGCATCAATCAGGTCCACTTGAAAAATCGTAGATAATGGCAACGTAACAGGAAATACGTTTTGTATCGTAAATGAAGTAATAACAAAATTAGAACTTCTCAATGAATTTAAATAATGTAGGTTCCAGCAGAAGAATCTTTATTATGCCTATTTCCGATTATTTCAAGAGCATGAATAAAAGCACCACGGGCAAGTCTACCATCCCCATAATAGTAGATTCGTGTCGCTCTATCCGTCGCGTAGGAGATAGTTTTGAGGGTACAGTTTTGTTATAATACACTATCTGCAAATTACTGTTTCTTTTAGGAGTGTTAATGAACGAATGATATTTTTAACGATTCCGGAGCAATTACAAATATTTTTAATCTGTTATTCGTCTAAAACGGTCAAATTATGTAGAGAATGAGAAACGAAATCTAAATTATAGTGTTAATGAGAATTTTTCTCTTATTTTAGCTTTTACAACATTGAATGTTCCACACATGGCGGCAGCATCGTCATATCCTTTACCTCTTATATAACCTAAATTCAAACCTATTGATATTAAATTTTTCAAAATTGCATTTGCGATGTCATTGCCACGTGTTGAAATGACTGGAACAAACTATAAAAATTTTCAACTAGTAAAGATTTGTTTTGTTGTCCTTTTCTACAAATCTTACACATAAAGAGACTTGCTCTATTAAAGACATATTTGTGGTTTCATCCTCTATAATAGGAAAACATGTGCTTGAATTTACTTCTTCAAACAGTTCTTTTAAAATTATTTCGTTGCAGGCATATATAATTTCGTTTTGATTTAAGGTGATATATACGATGCATTATTAGATTTTAAAGGTTCTTTCAGCATTTCATCTCTCGCATCAATTCGGAATTTAACTATGCGATAGAAATTCCCGTCATAATGTTTATGTTCCTTGCTTTCGTCTGTTCTGTTGATTCGGCCGTAATCACTATGATCTTTTAAAGGAAGTGCCACAGAAAACTGCTGATTTTATAATAGGACTAATTTCTTCTTCTGTTTTTTTTTTTTTTTTCTGTTGGACGCTGGCAGCATCATTAATATTTCTTATGGCTTGCTTACACTCTTATACAATGCTCCTTAAATTGTTAGCAGTTACCAAAGAATTTGCATCATATTCGTTTTCTTGGTGTTCACGAAGTTTTACAATCTATTTGCGCCAGAAATGAAAAGGCTGGTTAATTAATTGTCCCAATGGTTGAGTTCATTTTCCCGCATATTCCTTGGCAAAACTCCCAATATGTACAATAAATTTCATCTTCAGTTTTGGAATAAGTCAGCAACTGGTACCCATGGCTCACTTATACCAAGATTCTAATTCACTTATACCAAGATCTAGGCGATGGCTCGTCTAGTCAGTAAATTGCATTGAAATTTTTAATAATTATTGTCAGTAAATTGCCCGCCTAGTTAGTAAATTGCGCTTTTTCATTATCAAATGAAGAGCTTGGTAACACATATGCGGCTGTTCGCATCCAAAATTTGATGTCTGCGGCGGTTTGATCAAAACCAAGTGAACCATATTTGAATGCTACTTCTTCTTACTTTGAACCATTAAATGGTGCAACATCAAATTGCATTTTTAACAGTGTGTATGCAAACTGAATTGTAATTTTAAAGCACCATTGTAATGGAATTCCATTTCCAGAAATTAACAGTATCTTTTGCTTGGAAGTCCGATTTCATTCTAGAGTTCAGTTAACTGTTTTCTTTCATTCAGAGACTATTTATTATTTTCAATAACGCAGTGGAAAGTATCACGAACCCATAATTTTTTTTTTAAATTTACCACTTGGAAAATAAGATTCAAATTTTGATCGCAGAGTTTCGAGATACGAATATATGGCATTCCGAAATTCATTTCCAGTATTGTTATCTTTTGGCCAAAAGGATTCTAATGTTGGAAATGGTATAACTGTTCTCTGTTGTGGAAATGATCTCTGCAGCTAACGTGTAAACTAAGTTTCCTCTCAAATTCCTTTAATTTCTCATGGGCACTGAGAACAGTCAGAGAATCACTTGGTAGGCAGAGATCAAATAGTTCCCTTTCGAGAACTGATTTGGAAGTTACGCCAGTGCATACTTAACCGCATGTCATCAGCAAGAAATTACATAAATTCTTGCTGGTTTCATTTACAAATACCATGATATTTTTGAAAATATATGAGTACTAGAAGGGCAGGCTTGGAGGACCACAGTTTGAGAAATGCTGTTTTATGAGGTTACGAGCATGTTACGAGCGAAAACAGCAAGGGAAACTATGATCTTGAGACGCTTATATTAAAATTGATCTCAGCTTAATTCTTGATGTTTCATCGGGCCTGCAGTTTCGTGTTCTGTAACTTTATTCTAGCCTCCTTCACGTATGCGTTTCCCCTATCTCTTCTCAATGCAAATAGGCACCGAGTGTTTGCCTTGATAAAATAACCTAACCTAACCAACTACATTTTAATCTTGTGATAGTGAAGTAAACTTTATTTTATACTGTATGCTCGTGTGTCTACCCTGCAGGCGCAGATGATAATAGATAAATTTAAAAAAAATATTTGTATTTTTTCCTAGACTTGATAGATTAATATATTCGTACACAAAATGTGAAATATTTTGCCCTCTTTAAAAGGTAATGCAAGGGATCGTTAAGCGATATGTGGACAAAATTATGGATTAAAGAACATCGGGAACTATGAAAAAAAGTTTTGTAACTGTTAAAATTTGCTGTTAACTATATTAAAATAAAAATTGTTAAAATTATGGCTATATGTTTGCAAGAGACAAAATCCACAAAAATTATTTTCTCAGTCATACGATGTTTTTATACTTAGAGCAATTTTTAATCCTTTAAAAGCTAATTTATAGTAAAGTTTAGTTGCCACTTATAAATTAGATGTTTAAATACTAAGATTTCGATTTAATTTTAAAAGTTATCTCGAAATTTTGCTTACCTTAATCGCTGTTTCAACTTAAACCTTTCTGGAGGAAATTGTTCTGCGTACTTAACGAAGACACAGGAGGTGCTGTGAAGACAGAACACCAGCAGTGAATACGATCTATTATAGAAATATCAGACGATAGGTTTATAGCTGTGGTGATGACCCTAAACAGAAGTAAGTAGGATAAGTAGAAAAGGAAATTAAGGTGCCTATAAGCAGTAAAAATTTATCCAGATTCGTAATAATTAAGTAATTCGAGACGATGAGGGCTTTAGTTAAAATGCCCATTGTCATTGACATCTACCGTTCGCTTTTAGTGCTTGGGTACTTAAAACTCTTTGAAGTGTCTTCTTAAATTCTCAGTCCTGGAAGTTATAACGGATCATTGAGTTGCTAATTATAGTTTGCGTAATTTTCTTAATAGTGAAGACAAATAAAATGGCTAATTTTGGTACTTTGATGATTGGGTGATGAGTTGCCAATTACAAAATCGTCCAGACAGTTCCAAAAATTAAGAACATATTTAAAGCTGGAATATCGCAGCCTCTCCCGCCTTTTAATGTGTTAGAGAAAGGAAGGAAGGTAGGTAACGTAAATTTCTTCTTCCACCTCATTTCCGTCTATCCGACCTTGTGTGGGCGACCTTCTGTTTCCTCATCAAGTGGTTGTCCCAAACCGCCCACAGTGGCACGTGGTCCGAATGCGCGCCACAAGCAAGTACTAGTTTTGGCACGTGGTCCGAATAATCGCAAGTAAGTATGATTCACGACACGTGCCCATTCGGTTACATAAAAAATTTTAATATTATGGCAGTGTCACATACGTTCAGGATATGTACAAGTTACTAATTTTTACTTTTAATGCTGAGTATTTAAATTTTGAATTGTATGCATTAGAGTAAAAAAAGTTATCCAGCGAAATAAATTTCTTGAAGTATCAGCAAAGATATTTTATCTTACAATGAATTAGAAGCGCAGTACTTAAATGCTGTTCTATGAATCTTTTCAGTGACAGACCCGTCAGGACATTTCCGCATTTTGATTAAATGTACGTAAAGCAAACCAGCTGTACTTTCACCTGTTTATTTCAACTAATTAATTTTACGTTTTGTTCTTGTTTAAGAAATTAAATAGGAATTCGATAGTATTGCAAAGTAACAAGAATGCTGCGTGTTTTGTGAAAAATTCCCCGTTATTAATGTTGGTTTGGCTTTGGGCTTATGATAAACATGTATTTTTTGGGAACAGTGTTTTTTTTTTTTTTTTTTAAAGAAGAGAAATTTAAAATTTGTGTAACTTTCTTACTTTTTTAATATTAAGGAAATATTGTTTGAGGAGTTAAAGAATTGCTAGATGTTATTTTTATATTACATGGTTTTTGTATTTTTACTAGCTGACAATAATGAATTTGTGGAGGATACCTGAATTTTATTTACCCAGTGGCTGGAAATTTGCTATAGTTTATCATTTTAGAATAGGCGCTTCTGGGTTATTCTCTCCCGTCCTGTTTGAATTGTAACCATGGTAACGACAACTGGGACAGATGGTCAACATCCTTAACTGCTTTTGTCCCTATTACTTTTCCCTTTAGTATTTCGCTTCGTAAAACGGCACGAATGAAAGCTGACTTGAACTAGAGTTTAAGTGAGGTAAAGACAATAAGTGTTGGGTTGTGATGAAGACACGCGTTACAGTGGCAACTGGGAGGGGATTTGAAAGTTCTTGAAGTGTCTATTTTAAAGTAGCAGACTATAGTTCATGCATTCGAGAGGAATGACACAGCCTATTGTTCATTAAATCGTCTCATAACCGAAAGCGTTGCCCAGGGGGCGACCGATATCACATTCACAAAAGGAATGTATAAACGAACATCCATGGCTTCGCCAGCACTCGAATTCGCGGCTAATCCTGTGGCATCTGGCTCTCCCATAAATACATATATTATTAATTAGTTTGCAACGTTCTACTGTACTGCTGTTGTGTAGAACCTTGAGAGATATTGATTGCAATGAGGAAGGGTTAAAACTGCCCTTTATTAAACTCTTTAACTTATTTACAATGCGTCAACTTGACGCTAACATACTACGCCTCAACTTGGGCGGTAACTGAAACAGTAGAATCAAACTTAAAATAAGAGATATTCACAAATAGTAGAATTACCCTACAGGGCTCATATAATCCTGTAGCCTAAAGCGCGCAAATGAGTCTATGGCAGCAAGATAATAGCGCTTAAACCACGTCAAAACCAGCAGTAACTGCTAACAGAAGTTTGCGTATAAGCATGCACGGCAATATCCCGGACTCTCTCTTCCTCTACTAGAACGTCGATAGTTAACTTATTCTTCCACTGGTAGAATTTGCATTTCTTACGCGCGCTACTAAATTTAAATATTCTAGCACTGACAATTAGGGGAATAAAGGCTTATAGGAAAGTAACTTAAAATTAAAATTAACTGGTTATTTAAAATAAATATAAATCGCTACAAGTTAAAAGAAATTATTAAACAACGTAAATTATTTTATTTGTGAGACTATTATACTCTTCGAAGTGTAGACTTTTTGAAAAAAAAATCCAACTTTAAATTTTATTTCGCAAAAATGTGCAGAATTATAGCAATAAAATATCCGCAAATTGATAAAATATAATTGTAACATAGTTTATATTTGGATAAAATGTGCTAATATAATAATAAAGTGAGATTAGATACAATTAGAGGTGCATGATATTCAAAAATCTTTTTGATTATCACTATCCAAGTGTCAATCGCATTGATAAAATTGGACGAAATGAAACAGAATAATTGTGATATTTTGTAAAAAAACTGGCCTTGAGTTCTCATTATTGGAGTTGTCAAAAATATTCAGAAGAAAATTAGTTACAGAAACTTTTTTGCTGCTTCATATGTTTCGTGATAATGAAATGAATTGACGAAAATTTCTCGAAATCCTGCGTGTTTCTAATAAAGGCCACGTGATTAAGTGACTCTGTGGACGGCGCATAATAACCTTTGATCAGAATCTAATTTATCATTTTATGCTTGTTTAAGTAAGTTTTTCTAATTAGACTTGCTGAATGGACAAATTTCTGTTACACAGATGTACATAAAGCTACTGACTGAATCTACTTTCCAAAAACGATGTCCAAATTTTGCGTGTGACACGCTGTTATTGATACTTTTCGTATCATGCATACATATGAGCAGAACGTATACGTCTGGAATTAGATGTTAAAGAGTGCATCTGAATGTGACTCGCTGTAATTGATGTCTTACGTCTTGTGCATATATATTAGAATTAAGGCCAGGTTTTTTAGGGAGAAGAAAAGAAAATTGGGAGCTGTAAAGACCAAGGATGTCAAACTCAGTACCTCAAGCGGGCCAAATAGTATCATTTTACAATAGTGCGGGCCGCAGGGAAAAAAACAGTTTCATACTTTATATATTTTAAAATAGAATAACTACACAAAATATTACCAAATACTGCAGTTCTTAAAAAACAGTTTAGCGATTTTAAGAAGTCAAATGAATTCCTGTTAACTTGGATCTCGTCGGGGCTTTATTCTTTTTCAAAAGTGAGAAAAGCTGTTCACTCTAATTCATATTGCTAAGGATGGAGTCACGTATAAAATTTGCGGCTTTCCTGAATTTGCGGCAGGTAAAATGAATTAGCGACAGGTATTTGTAAAATTCGAAAATACCTCTTCACTGAATTTTTGCTTCGCAGTTGAGTCCCACTGAATCTAATAATTTAATATTATTTTAATAATTCATTAATTTATTCAATTAAAAAAGTTAAATATAATTAATTATTAAGCTAAATATTAATAATTAGCTAATTCAATTAATTTAATAATTAGCGTATTTACTTTATTCAATAATTCCTAATAATTTAATACCATCTGTAAATGGCTTGGCCTTTCTCAACTTCAATTAAGAAAATATTTTTGAAAAGAAATCATCTCAACAGCCTGTATATATGCCGTAATATGTAGTGTATATTATAATTATATACTTCCCCCCCCCGAGGACCGCAGAAAATGAACAAGGCCCACGAGTTTGACATGCCTTATTGAGATAAGGAAAACTGATTTGCTGACTGAAAATCGTCCCCCCTCCCAGAAATACTGATAAAGAGTGGTATTCTGTAGAATATGCTCATTTTAAAATTGTCGGAGTATACGCGTAACAGAAGATATTTATTTCTAACATTTATGTTGAAACGTTTGTAATTCTGAATCGTTTATTAAGGTTAAGTTTAAATTGACACCTGTTTAACCTTTTTTTTCTTAAAAAATGACATGTTTTTAATAGACAACTAAACTCCAAGAACAGAAAACTTAAAGGGGTTCGTACACTTTAAAACCCGTACGATATTCGAATTTGTTACTGTTGCAAGAAATAGGATAACTTTTTTATTTTTAAAAGCAATTATTTCCAACTTTTTACAGCTGACTACATAATATAGCTGCTTTGAGAACTAGTAACCAGCAGGTTTGTGTTGCCACAAATAATTTTATAATGTAATCTCCTTTTTGACAAAATTTTTTATTCGTTCACGTCATGTTTTTACCTTGCGAGCACGATATTTTAAAAATGGCTAATGCTACGTACTTGAAATTTGATGGAATTCTTTATACGAGCTCTCTCTTCTAACTGAGCCAAAAATCTGATGAATATTTTAGTATTAAAAAATTTTATGCATGAAAACATTACAGATTTTTTAATAAAATACATTTTTTAAACTCAACCCCAAATAGAGTAAGAATTTAACATGAAATTCTTAGGATTTTTGGTTCATACAGTCAAATACCAAAAATCCGCCGACCTGAAATCCGCCAACTCCTGAAATCCGCACTGCCGTTCAAAATATAAACATTGTATTTATAGGTTCCAGAAACCGCAGAATGGAGAATGAAATATCGAAGAAAAAATATTTATCCAATAATGATGTCATAATTGCCGAATAATAATGATTCTGTGCTAGTGGCAGAAAAAAGATCTTAGCCCAGAAGAGGTTTTTAGTATGGATGATGTGTTCAGATGAGCCAACACTGTCATATCAGATAACCGATGATGAAATCATTGGCTCTGTTTTGAAGTCGCCACAGCAAGAAAACGATTCCTACACCGACATAGATAATGAATATGATAGGAGTGAGAAAATATCTTTTAATGAGGGTTTGGAACATGGTGAAAAATACCTAAAACATTTAGAACAACAGAGCACGAGCAAGAGATTATGACCCTGTAGAATTTGAAAAAAAATTTTTTTTTTACTCGGGAGCACCTTAAGTTTTAAAACAAACCTCTATCAGAAAAATGTTTGAAA